>JAQHUG010000006.1:91863-106996 GCA_028555095.1 Dicrostonyx torquatus | reverse complement strand
CACTTCCTTCTCTCTTCCCAGAACTTCCGTTCTGTCTACTCTGCCCACCTAAGGGCTGACCTATCTTACAAGCCAGGCAGAGTCTTTATTTAACCAATCAAAGCACAGAAATAAAGATGGACCCTCCTACAGCATCCCACATCACCTATGAAATGTGCTAACTTAACTCTCAGGCTCCTCTTTGATTTTTCTTGCCTCCTCCCCTCAGGACCTTTGTGGGAGCTGTTTCCTCTGCCTACATTCGTCTTCCCCACCGTTATCTGACTGATGACTATTAATCCTTTCGCCTTTTGGCCTCAGTTTTCAAACCAAGCCCCTGTGCATTCAATGGCTATGTGCTGAGACCCCGCTCTGTGACAGGCCTTGTGCTTCCTGACAGGGTCTCTGAAACATCCATCTTGAATCATAGCTTCCAGTTTATCCCTGACCCTCATATCCCAGAGACAGACAGAGGGAGGAGCAAGAGACTTGATGGTTAGGCCTATAGGAGCAAGCATCCTTTCAGCTTTTGTTCTGTCACAGACTTCATTCACAGAGTGACAGCAAAAGGCAAGAGAGGCTTGTGTGTCCAGCATGGCAGCTGTGTCTCACTGGGACAAAAGAAATAGGCTTATGGGATATCCTGGTCTGACAGTCTCAGCACCCATTATCTGTTTTCCTTTCTTCACTTATATGGAACCCTAGAATTTCCATCCCTTCCTCTGTACAACTCTGTGCTTAACTTTAATTTTTAAAGCTGATGCAGACACCCCCATGTCTGTGAGTTCGCAAATCATTGTAAGTATTGGAAATAGGAAAACGGGTTTGTGGTTATTACCAGTCATCTGTCTTGCAGGCAAGATTTGAAAGTGTTTGAAATATCCAAGACACGGTAAGGATGCTAACTGGAATTTGAAATCAAATACTAGGACTGAAATCAGAGGTTGATACAAGGGAGCCAGGTAAGGCCTGAGAGACCCGTCCAGCTGTCTGTGATGCCTCTTCATAGAGAGGAGAATGCTGGGGTTGCTTCAGCTCGGGGACAGCATCATCCAGAGTACTGAAGTGGCACTCAGAACTCCAGGGAAGTCAGATGATGCAGAAACCAGATGTCTAGTCACTATCTGTCCCTAATGGCTGGCATGAAGCCAATAGTGTTCACAATATGTGTTAAACTGTTATGCAAAATGGAGGCAGTAACAAAGGGGGATGGGGAAGCTGGGAAAGGCAGTGGTAAGACAGGCTCCGTCACCAGTGAGGAGAGCAAAGAGCACCCAGAGCAATGCCGAAGTCATTTCTCCCCACTGAATTTCCTTATGACTATTTATAAAAGCGTTGTTTGTAGGAGCGTGGGCCCCATCTGAGGAGCTACACACCTGAAGAAAATGCCTCTCCCATCCCCATCAACCACAAACTGTTGATAATAAATCACCAGGGATGGATGGAACCACATGACCCCCACCCCTGCTTCCATGACAGAGTGTTGATGGGTCCAGTCTTATGTGTACAGCTTATCCCAGCTTATTTAAATTCAAAGGTGCAACAGCAGCTGTGTCATGTCAAAAAGTGATGGTTTTCTGCCTCTCCCTGCTCCTTCCCCCTTTCTGTGTGCCTTTGGAGGATAGAAGGTCCATCTATGGCTAGGCATTCAGGAGTCATTTCTCCTCAGTACTTTGACTAATTATGAGTCTCTCTATTAACTTCTGACCCCTACATAAAGATGCTTTGTAGGCCAAATCTGATAGCAACACTGGTCTATGTGCATAAACATAGTTATTTAGAAAGCAATTTGACAGGAGCGGCATGCCCATTAAGCAAAATAAAGGCAATAGCTTTCCCAACAGGGCATATGCCCTCCCAAGACGTGGACTTTTGCTTGGGTTTCCAGTACCAGACATGGACTCTCTTCTGTGGACCAAGCATTTACCAGACTTTTCTTAGTTGTCGTTTATGATCTGGTATCCCCAGTGAGCATCATGCACCCTGGAGGTCAGTGAGTGACATCAGAGGATCTTCTGTCGAGTGTATGAGGTTTGCAGGAGCTTGAGCACACAGCATCGTACATCCACTCCGATGGTCACTCTTGATCTCCCTTCACCCAAAGTCAGGAGTGTTCCCCACCATGCTGCTTCCCGCCCCCACAGTGTGCTTACCTCTAAGGCTCTTGCTTTCGAAATCCTACAAGAAAAGAGGAATCCACCATGGTAGCCTCTGCAGAACCCCTTCAGTTTCACCGTTTTGGACACAGATGGTCATGAATCTTGAATAAGCTATACATTAATAGCTCACTGCTGGCCATTTTATGAAACAGAGGCCATGTATTTTTAAATGTCAAGGCAAGCATGGGTGGGAAGGAAACATGGCCCCATCATCTAGGACACAGATGGTCAGGGAGCTTTTACAAGAAAAGTAGGGTATAAAACTTTGGATACAGTATGTCTGCAGGAAGCATAGAGCCCTGACAAGGCAGACAGATGGTTTGGGACCAGGCGCGGTGCTCTGTCTCTAAGTAGACCCTCTCATCACCAGATGTGGCTGGGTATCATTGAGGACATCAGAGAGAGACTGCTCCTTGCAAGACTGTCACAGTTCAGGGCTGCAGAGACGGCTCAGCAAATAAAAGCATGCACTGCTCCTGCAAAGGACCAGAGTTCAGCTCCTGGCATCCACATCAGGTGATGCAGGTGGCTTACAACTATCTATACGTCCAGCTCCAGGAATATGACATCTTTACCCTCTGTGGACACCTGCACTTCCTTACATGCACATACCCACACTTCAACACACATACATATACACATAATTTTTTAAATTTTAATCTAAAAAATATTTTCACAGCTATCTTGAATTACTTTATTTAATAAAGTAATTATTTTTTGTCTCTTTGCTTCGCTCCCAGCACAGTAAGACCTCTAACAGTGTCAGTGACACTGGTCTGGTTTCTGCAGTCTCAGAAGTCTCCCCAATGAAGCTCAAAATAGATGGGCCCTTAGTGATCATCAGGTTACCCTGCCCCCCAGCATGAAGTATAAGGCTAGACCAACTCTAACCATTTCCCCAACCCAAATTAGAACTATCAGAACCTTATAATTATACATGAAGTCTCCTTCCACATCTGGTCTCTGCCTCTCTTCCCTTCCAGCTCACAGAAGCTAGAGCTGAAAGACCTTCTAAGATCCATGTTCTCCACTGCAGTGGAGACTTGAGAGCCTTGAGCTAAGCCTTCAGAGTCCCACGGGCTCATTCGCAATGGACACTTTATCCAACCATGGCCAAATTTCAAAGGCCTGACTTCCCAAGCTTCTCTATTCTGAGCCTTGGGCGAAATAGAATGCTATTAATATTACAGTTATCATCATCATCATTACTTTAGAGTCACACTGACACAAGAATTCCATAGTTTGAATTTTGTGATTTTTTTTTTAGTTGCCCATTCAAAAAGCCCATGAACTTAAGTGTTCCAATGAAAACTATTGGTTATTGTGGCAAAATCTCTTTTGACCATTGCAGATCCTCAGTTAGTCATTGGCATAATATAAGCACCGGGTAAGACTATTCATTCCGTTTGTTGGCATGCAAGACACAGAGCGCCTGGAGACTGCTTCCAGGGCCAGTGTGCCCTGCTCAGTAAGACACTGAGGATTAAACAACCTCCTTGCTCTCTCCCTGTTCAGAGAAGGAATTTTGTGTTCATTTGTTCGCTTTGCAGAGTTAATCATAGAGCTGCTTGAGCAAGCTAATTCTCTTTGTTGTTGCCTATATGGATGGAGAGTAAAAATAGCTTCCTCTATACACAGTAACAAAAGTGTCATTTTAATTACCCAATGTGAGGTCTATTGCTGATATTTAGATAATAGGCTCCTTTGTGCTTGTGAACAAGACCCAAAACACTCTCAATTGACCTGCTTTGCTTTCTTACCATTTTTTTTTGTCTTACAGAAATTTTTTGATCTGGAAAGAGAGAATGCTTGTGCAACAAAAGAACAAAAGAACCAGACCTTTCCAAAATTAAACCGCAACAAGTACATGGTAACAGACGGAGCTGCTTACATTGGTGGGTATGGGAGCTGAAAAGCTCCGCCTTGGGCATCACCCAGACAGTAGGGGTCCGCTGTAGTTATTAATGAGGTTGTGCGGCTAAAAGGCGGGAGGGTGAAGGCCAAGAGCTCTTCAGCTAAGTAGACCTTCTCTCTGCTCCATGGCTGCCAATCAGGGAAGACGATTTACTGTCTACATTCTGCATACATTCTCTGGTCCATTTGGCTCATTTTATAAGCAAGGAGATGAAGGAGTTCTGGCATGGGACAGATACAGGGACCCAAAATGCTTATTCTTCTGTCTACAATGTCATGAGACATCCCATCGTGGGGCTGTGAGGAGTCGCTACAGTGTCTGGGAAACAAGACATCCACACCATCTTCTCGTGGCATCTCTGCTATTTTCTAAATATCTTATGTGGAGCAGTTCCCTGGAGCTCCCAAAGTTTCAGCTTGCTGATTTGTAGATGAGGCTGGTGTCAGTCCTTAACCTCACGGAGTAATGTTTAAATGAGAGATAATATACACAAAGCACCTGGCACATGGATGATGCCCAATTAATGTTAGCTGTTATTCTTAAGGCAATAAAGTTCCGGGTGCATAAATCATTATTACATCGGTGGGATTATTCTGACTTGTCGCAGTGTGTGGGAGGCCAGGGTGATTCCTTCACTGGAATCATCCCAGATAGGGCTGACATTGTCTATAAAAAGAAGACGTTCAAATTCTAAGGAATCGGGGTGATTATCACATCGCACAGGCGAAGTTGGCAGCCTCAGCAGAGAAGAAAAACATGTTTGTGGGATGCAGAATAAATACGGAGCCCTATCAGTTATTTCTACTTCATGAAGCACTTTTGCCTCATCTAGTCCTCTTAGTATCACTACCAACAGAGAGGAGAGCGTCATCCAGGTTTAGAAATGAGGACATGGGGTCTGCATAAGGATGTAACTCGGCCATGTAGGTGTCCAGAGAGGAGCTTTGTGTTCTGTCCAGGTTACGGGGTAATTGCAGTCTCAGCCTGAGAATATCAGTCTCTGATTTTCCTAATTACAGCATTGCCTTCTTAAAATTAGAGCTACATGCGTGCAAAAACACTCACAAATATTAAATAAACAAATAATTATAAAACCTTTAAAGACAAGTGACAAAAAATACCTCAGAATTGTTAACTAAAAATGGAACTTCTGTCTAAATTATCTAAAAGATGAATCAAGACATGCACACAGTGGCTTAAGACCCCAAATCAAGATATTTTATTGTAGGCCTGTTCAGTGACGCCTTAACCAAAGAGGAAGACAGAACTCAATACAAGACCAGACATGGTAGCTTACCAACTAATGTTTATTGGTCTTCAAATGGCTCATCTGATATCCAAACATTTCTTGGACACATTAAAGCAATGTTTTGGAATCAGAAAAATCTGTTTTTTAATTACAGCACTGACACAAGCTGGAAGATTGTAGCAAGTTGTGTAATCTCTTTTAAGTCTCTGATTCCCTGTCTGAGAAAGGGGGCAATAGCACCCAACCTTTGATGGTGACATGATGGTTAAGTGAGGTGATATATGAATGGCCCCACACACTGGTTCTGGTGGGTCTGGGGTCTTAGTAAAGACTGGATTCTTGTTCTCTTCCTGAGCTAAGATGTTATTTGGTGAGTTTGTTTTATAGACAACAGTTCTAACAAACTAGAATTCCCTAGAGAGAAAGCAGAGCTTTAACATAAACACTCAAAGAACATCAAAAGGGAAAATAACTGGTACCTGAAATAATCCTCCACACACTTGGAAATCTCCTGAATCGTTGCTTCGATGCTCATCGATAATGTGGAACTAAGAAAATTCCCAGGGTATGAGGTTACAGCTCCATTAGATTAGTAGGAGACTTGCAGAAGAATCTTCAGGAAGTGTCCTCTCTCTCATTTTAAATTCTCCAGAATGTATCGGAATTAAGCTCTGAAATTTTTTTCAGGAAAGTGTCTGAGTTACGAGACAGCTAAGGAGGTTGCAGGAGGTTAATTGAAGGTGCTGGCAAGATGCCCAAGGCCGCCTACCAACAAAATGAGCTCTTTGGCACCCTCGACATCACGTATACACACAGGACACACTACATTCCAGATATTGCAGCCTTAGCATGCATTTTTGGGGAGCTGAAATAGTCTAAAAAGATAACAGGTGAAACTGTAGCCCAACTTAAAAAAAAATACATACACATATATGTCACCTTGAAGGTAAGGCAAAATCCCTGTGTCAGCATGAAACGTCCCAGAGCTATCTCGGAAAGAAGCCAACTAAGGCATTTGAAATCCACAAACACTGTGATCTTGGCTTGTTCACTGATAGCAGGATAAAGCTCGGTTTACAGGATAACGGCCCCAAAGTCCTCACCTCTCTCCATCTTCTTTTCTCCTCCCGGGACTTCCCCCAACACATTTGTCTGTGTCTGTTTCCTCCAGAAAATTTGATCTGCCAATGCACACAGCAGAAATCCCAGTGTGGCTGCTATGCCCCAGAGCCTGAGCTGAGGTCATTGTCCAGGGTGAAGCAGTCAGTGGATGCCTTTAGGGTCAGAGGCCACATGACCCAGAAGTGAAGTGCTGGCTCTAGAGTTAGATTTGACTCTGAACCCCAGCTCCAGCGGTTTTCTCTGAGGCACCATTGATTAACCATGAAAATTGGGACAAGGAACCTCTGTGAACATCTCCTTCTTCGTGGTAAATTCTCCCCGTCATGTAAAATAGTGTTTATAAACACAAGCGCTGTGCATTGCCCAAAGTAGACAATAAATTATAGTTTCTTTCTTCTCAGACTCTCTTGCAGCTTGACCACATCCCCTCATGTTCCAAACTCCTAACCTCTTCTCTGCCCACAAGATACCACCCTCCTTTGGGAGTTTGGTTATCTCTTGTCTCAGTTAACCTTTAGTGTGCTTCTCATTACACAATACCCAGCTTCTTCTTGGCATATTTAGTGAAGGATAGAAAGAAAGCCTTCTCTCCAGTGATCATGGCCCTGGGTGTGACCCCCCTGGTGTGTACCCTTTCCTACCTTCTGTGTTCTAATGACTGTTTCCTTCATTGACTCTTTGAAGGCAGGAACTGTCATATTCAGATTTATATCCACATTCTTCCCATCAGACATAGTAAGCATTAGGTACTCAGGGAACAAGACAGGACACGGGAGATCCGAGAAATAAACAGCACTATCCCCTTCTAAGGACAGAGCTTGGTTTTGCCCATTTGCTCCCAAAGAAACATGTATGGGAGGTTAGGGTTGCTCAGCCCTTTTCTGTGCCTTTGTTTTCATGTTCTGTGGCTATGAAGAGACACCACAGCCCAAGCAAATCTTATAAAGAAAATATTGAAATTGGGGGCTGGCTTCCAATTCCACAGGCTTAGTCTGTTATCATCACGGTGAAGAGGATAGTGGCATGCAGGTAGGTATGGTGCTGGAGAAGTAGATGAGGGCTTTGCAACCTGGTCCACGGGCAGCAGACACAGAGAGAAAGACATTGGGCCTAGTGTGGGCTTCAAAAACCTCAAAGCCCGCCCCTAGTGACACACCTCCTCCAGCAAGACCACACTTCCCTGCAGGCTCCTCAACTAGGGACTAAGCATGCAAATATATGAGTCTATGGGGGTCACTTTCATTCAAACCACTGCAGCCTTGAAGACGGGTTAAGCATTAACGGCATAGCGATTATCCACCTCTTCTGAAACAATCTCAGACTTCAAATTCATATGCTGAAGTCCCAGTTCCCTGTATGAAAGAATGGGTAAGAGGAAAATCACTCCCAAGCAGGGTCATCATAGACATTAATCTAATGTGGTCTATGTCGTTTAAAACAAAACAAACCACAGAGGAACTATGTATGGTGTCTCGTGCCTGTGATCCCAGCTTCAAAGGCTGAAGGGGAAGGGCTGCTGTGAGTTTGAGACCAGCCTGAACTATATAGTAACACCCTGTTTCAAAAGCAAAATCAGAAAGAGGGCTAGATAAGGGCATGCCTACAGGAAAGACAGTGTGGAGGAATAGGGGAAAGGACCACCCAGGAGATGGGGTTGGAACTCATCCCTTCCACCCTAGTTGTTTCTCTATCCCTGTGATAGACACCATAACCAAAAGCGATTTGGGGAGGAAAGGGTTTGTTTCAGCTTGCAGATTAAGGTTCATCAAGAGAAGCCAAGGCTGGAACTCAAGACACGAACTTGAACCAGCAATCAGAGGGGCAATACTGCTTACTGTCTTGATCCCAGGTTCATGGCCAGATGCCTTTCTTATCCGGCCCATGCCCACTTTCCCAGGGAAGAGCAATGCCCACAGTGGACAGGACCCTCCTATATAACTAGCCGTTAAGCAAATGCCCCATAGACATGACCAGAAGCCAGTCTGATGGTGGCTTTCTTCCTAGATGTGTCAAGTTGTTGGCAACAAAAATTAGCCATCACACTTCCCTTAGCTCTCAAAAAGAACCAACCTTAATTTTTGTCTCCAAAGTCATGAGAATACATTTCTGCTATTTAAACCAACCGGTTTCTGGCTTGTCCTGAAAACTGTCCTGAAACACCTAGCCAAGCAGCCAATCCCCCTGCCCTGGAGGATGCCTTCCAGTCTCCTTAGGGAGTGCAGGAGCCGCTTCCCTGCCTTCAGATTTGCCTCCATTGTGAAGTGTCTCTGCATAATAATGTTTATACATATGGATTCGATGTTGTCTCTTTGAGAAGGTGTAATTGTTCACAGGATTTTAAAGTGTATTCCTATATATTTTAAATGTTGCTGTATTTAGTGCATCTTGTGAACGTCAATAAGAAATAACATTTACAGAAAAAGAATAGCAGAATCCTTTTTCTGAGTTTCAACTTGAGCAAAACTGAAGAAAATGCCAAAATAATATGCAAATATTAATCCGCCATATGTAGGGCTTCTTGCAAGTTTTTTCTCTGGAGCTGTCATCATGATTCTGCCTCTCTCGTTATTCCTGCGTGTTTATTTTATGTTTTTTTTTAATTTGAATCTGTTCTGTATTTCATATATTGGGAATTTTCCCAGTTGCTCACACCTTCTCACCATGATTTCTTTGTTTGCAGGAAATTTTGATTGGGTAGGGAACGACTTCACCCAGAATGCTGGCACGGGCCTTGTCATCAACCAGGCAGATGCGAGAGACAACAGGAGCATCATTAAACAACTTAAAGATGTGTTTGAAAGAGACTGGTATTCGCCTTATGCCAAATCCATACAGCCCACCAAACAGCCGAACTGTTCAAACCTGTCCAAACGCAAGTCTCCCTCCAGCCAACCTGCCAATGACAATGCCACCGGGAGGGAGCCCCTGAGTGCATAACTCACTGACAGACAAGCGAGGCTTCAGACCTAATGCAGGAAGGACTAGAGCAAAGACAACGGTTTACGACATTTTTTTAAGGAGAAATTTAAAAAAGCACACTTATTAAAACTGTTCTCTGAATGACATGTAATATCTAGCTAACAACATCTTAGCACCGTATATTAAATTTAAGACTTTTCTATCTATGAGCTCTAACGGAGAATGTCATTCTGGCGTAGGAGTTAGTTTTTAACGTCTGCATACAGATTTTAAGACTCAGTTCTTGTCTTCTGTTTCTTACTGGTTTTAGGACCTTTTCTGCTGGCCCAGTTGCACAGGTTTTAGTGGGAAGTGAGCCCTATCCTTTAACATTGCTGAATTCTGGAGTTCGAGGAATAGGGGAGAAGACATAGACAGCCCCAAGTTTCTTCCCTAATAACCCATCTCCAAGACCTACTGAGGCAGCTGAGTACAGACACCCCCATCTCGTGCCAGCCTTGAGCCTCCTGAAAAACACCCAGTCTTTTGTCCCCTTGTCTTCTGATCCCACAGGTTTTCTTTGGTATCAGTCTGTCTTCTCCCTAAATGTTCTTATTCTACAGCATTCTCTGTATTCACCTCGGCACTAGTTCAAAGTGTCAGAATATCTTTGGGAAAGGTGTGGACTTCCCAGAATGTATACAATATAGAAATAGCAGTCTTTTATTTTTACCTTTCAACTACTTTTTTTTTTTTACTTTTGGTTTTTTGAGACAGGCTTTCTCTGTGTAGGTCTGACTATTCTGGAACTCGCTCTGTAGACCAGGCTGGCCTCAAACTCACTGAGATCTCCCTGCCTCTGCCTCCCAAGTACTGGGATTAAAGGTCTGCACCACTACCCAGTATTCAACTACAGTTTTTTTCCCTCCCTATGTAATTATTTTGTTTTAAAAACCAAAGTCAGCTCTCTCCCTCACTCTCTTTCATATATATATATGTATATATGTATACATACACATATATATATATATACACATTTCTCAAGCTCAGAAAGATGAAGTGCCCCTGCTAATATTCAGGAAGCCATTAAGTCTGCATTTTGAGAACAAAGCTGTTTCACATTTGTGTTTGGTTAACAGTATTATAAAGGAAAGGTCTCAATGTGTCGGGGGATTTTAATTTATTTAGAATTATTTTGCTGTTAAGAGTATGCCAGCAAATGTTTATAGAGCTATTTAATATACATTCTGCTATTTAATATACCAAATGCTTTTCAGACAAATGCAATTTAAATACTGTGCTTAACATATTTTACTAAGAAACAGAAATATTGGATTATTGTTCTATAATGTCATCGTGTGTTGTTGTTTTATATCTCTACAATATATAATCCTGTATTAATGGAGACTGTTGCTACATGAGAGAGGTGTGACCTCTTCAGAGCCCAGAGCAAGTGGCCAAGATGCCCATACCCA
This sequence comes from Dicrostonyx torquatus, assembly GCA_028555095.1. Taxonomy (NCBI): domain Eukaryota; kingdom Metazoa; phylum Chordata; class Mammalia; order Rodentia; family Cricetidae; genus Dicrostonyx; species Dicrostonyx torquatus. Next base: position 96,199 of record JAQHUG010000006.1, on the reverse strand, counting down.
GTATGGCTCCTGCCACCAAGCTCAGAACAGAGTCCTTCGCTCTTTGGCCTCGGGTTTCTATAGTTAATGTAGAGACAGTAATACTCACCTACCTCGCAAGGATGCTGTATGGTAGGCGATATTTTTAAGTTGTTTTTTGAAATCAAAAGAACCTATATAAATGCTAAGCATTACAGTGCATAATCTTTTTCTTGAAATAATCTCTGTGGTATCCTGATAAAACCAATACCAGGTACTTCCCAAGAATCCAGAGGGGAAAATTTCTATTTGCAAACACAGAACAGGAATGCGTGTGGGGAAGGTTGGTCCTGCTGACAATCTGGATTGTGGGTATTTGAGTGGAATATGATGCCCGGTCACCCTGACATAAATAATAACACACAAAGACGCTGTGCTGCAAATGAACTTTTAGGACCAGAGTGTACGTGTGTCTTTAGAACGAGGGTAAGCAATCTCACTTGTTTACTTTCATCTCCAGAGATTTGGGGTTAATTATAACAAAAAGAGTTCCTTACTCAGGTTCACCGAATGCAGAATGGTTGTTCACAGTCCTACTGACCACCCCAATTCCTTTCCTTTTATTTCCATCTCTTGCCTCACCGGCTGTTTAAGCCAGTCAAGAGATCTAAAGAGCATGCAGATATGGTGGTGCATGCCTTAATACCAGCACTTGGGAGGTAGGGACAGGAAGATCTTTGAGAGAGTTCTAGAGCAGCTAGGGTTATAGAGAGAAACCCTGTCTCAAAAACAAAACAACAACAACAAAAACAGTGAAAAAGACTCTCAAAGAAACATGGAGACAGGGAGAAACAGAGAGACACAGAGACAGAAAGAGAGAGCATGCCAGGAGAACAGTGTTTTAAGAAAATCTGGTTTTATGGACTGATTTGAAGACTCTCAAAGATACTTTTCCTTAATAATGTCCAGCCATAAGACTTTACCATACACTCCATCCTTGAATTGGGTGTCATCCTGGCAAGTGTCCAAGTAAAAGCCGCTTTGGGGATGGCTTTCAAAGGAAGGAAGGCAATGAGTAGAAGCAACGAGACAAAGAAGTACTTGTCACTCTTTAGCAGACAAAGGGATCCTGGGTTGATCCAAAGGTTCGGGATACACAGGAAGTGTAAAAGGTCACCTCTCTCTTGGCCCGTTGTCTCCCAGATTGCTTGTCAACAGTCATGAGACAAATGTAGGCTTGGTGGTGTGGGCCCTTTCCCAGTTGCTGCCTTTGACATGACACAGTGGGAAAAGAGAACAGTATCATTGATGAAACGGCCATCACTGTCACTCACTCACAAACCCGTCAGCATGACAGCCCTGGGCACGGTGTCACGGGTCATCTGCTACACACCAGCATCAGTAGAGTCCTGCCAGTAACCCATATCTCTGTGTCACCACAGCGAAGCACCTCACCCCACCATACAACACTGTCCTTCTGCAGTGCCCAGGGGAATGAGTCCTGTGTTGTCTATGTCTTCTGAGAGAACATTTAATTCAGGAGACTGTTCTCTTCCAACAGGACACTCTCCTATACAGGGCATCTTTTCTTTTAGACATTGAGTCTCTGCTGGATAGGTAACTAACTTCCATTCTTCCCATTCCAAGTAGCTTAGGATGTATTTCTCAAGAGGGAAAGAACATAAAACAAAAGCACTCCGAGGCTACTTATAATTTGGAGATACGCCCTGCTGGAAAATATGAAGAAGGGGACTGCTGTCCTACTGTCTTCGTCGGAATATTCTGCGGGCTGTTCTCCAGTTGAATGGAGACCAAACACAATTTGAGACACATTTTGCATTTCTCCATTACTAACACTAACTTGGAGACTTATTTGTTCTCAAATATTGGTTTTCAAAATTCAGCAGCAACCCACCATTTGGGCCACATCTACTCATTTTGGAGTCCAGTACGGCCTCAGAAAAATCAACTGGTTGAAAACAGGCATATGGGGTCCACAGTTTCTGTGCATCCTACGGTTGTCCCACGACACATAAAACATAGGACCCTATGTCAGTCGCTGCCACGTATTCTCCTGTGTCCTGTTGGCTTTCGCTGCATTCTCACTCATTCCCTATTAAATCACAAAATAAGAAGACTACAGGAAAGGTAGTTGAATGTGGAGGTTGTAGCTACAGTCTTCAAAATCACGCATAGTGAGCCTGGGAATGGCAGAACTGAGACACACTGTAAACGACTCCCTCCCACCCTCCCCCTGTGCTGTCTTTAAGGAGCCTGTAAAAGATGCTGCCAAGGTCCTTCAGAACACAACGTGAAAAATGAATGTCTGAGTTTCGCAGGCTCAGCAAGAGAAAGGAAAGATGTGTGGATGTTGCTGCTTTTGTGTTGCTCCGGGCTCTGTTTCCCCAGAAGCTGCTCTACTTTATCTCAGTGGCTGACACCATTCTTACTAAGATGTGTTGGATCACATTCTGCTGATGGAGCTTACCCTTTGAAAAAGGCGTTTTATTAATGTGCGGTTACCAGCTTGTCGGAAGTACCTCACTGAACCTGGGATAGCAGAAAGCTCATTTCCCACCCGCCTGAGTGCCTTGGATTCATTCATTCAGAGGTTTTCATTTACCTATAGAAACTTTAATGGAACTAAGTTCTGGGGAGAGGGGGCGGGCTGTGAGAATGTCATGGCTCCCTGTCTCAAGAATTCTATCCTTTTTAAATTTGCACCCCCACCCCCACCCCAACACATGCCCTTTGTGAGGGTTTCTCTGTCCAAGTTCTGTTCCATTATTTTTAGAATTTAATGTGCAAATCTGCCCTCCCTGCACAGAGCAGTCAGCTCCTGGAAGGAAAGACACTTTGCTGTTATTATTCAAATTTAATCCTTATCAACAGCCTCGGGGTTTGTGGGTGGATTTTCCCCCTCGCCTTTGCTTATGCTCAATGAACTGGCGCACTCTGGCGTAAGCATTTTGACTGAGAATATAGACTGGATAAATTACTCCATATTCCATGCTTTCCAGTTTGCTAAGGATTCATATCCTCCTTTGTCCCCTTATATCTTGTTAACCAAAAGTCACCTATCCTCTTCTACTATAATGACATAAGTAAGGCCACCCTCAACTCTTGGCCTACATTTTCCATTTGAGAGAACTTACATCTTCAGATGAACTAAAATACACCGGTTTTTATGGTAACTGTACGGGTATTCTAAAGAAGTTTCTTGAAGCTGTGAAAATTTTGTCTTCTTATGTGTGACCTACCAACGATCTTGTACTCACCAAGTGGTGAAGGTCCACAGGCCACTGGGGCTTCTCTTGGAAATCTTACACAGGGAAATGTGATATTAAGCTGTGTGAGTTGGTGAATACCTGCAATCCCAGCACTTAGGGGTGGAAGCAGGAGAGTCAGGAATTCTATGCCAGCTTTATCCACTCAGCAGCTTCAAGACCAGCCTGGACTACATGAGACCCTGTCTGCCAAAATGACCGTGGGTAAAAAGGCACATGCCACCAAACCTGACAGCCTGAGTCAACCCAGAGGGGTAGAAGGAGAGAAACTGACTCAGCAAGCTGTACTCGGACCTCCACAAATGTACCTTGACACACATGTTTGTATGTGAGTATTCATACATACATACATATATACATACATAGATATACACATACACATGTGTATGTTAAATGAATAAATAATAAACCTTTAAAATAGAACACAAAAGGTAAGAAATGTAAGATTTAATAAGTTATCATGCATTTTCTTTTGTTATGTGCAACTACTGATTTAATTCTAGTACAAAGGATATTTCCATTTTTAATATACCCTTATGTAAACAAGATAAACTTATATCTGGGCATATCAATTTTCAGATAACTAAGTGAATTGGTTAATAAAAAGGCTGAATGGGAAGGGGCTTTATAGGGATCGAGTCTTTCATGTAACCAAATGCTGAGGTTTTCTTTTTCAAGCCTAAGTGTTATAAAACCCTGCCATATTGTGAAGCTAGCCATTTCTTTTTTGCTCAGCTCAATCTCAGAAACCAGGTACTGCTGTAAGCCACGAGTAAGGGAGCGATAGTTGGTCCCATAGACTTTGCACCACGGTGGAGCTTTTCACCCAACAGGTATCTTTATAATACTATTCCTATCAGACAATTTTTTTAAAAAGTTTGTCCCCATGTAGAAAGACTTTGAGAAAATAAGCAAACACTGATTAGTGAAGAAATATCTGTAGAGGCCACATCTTGAACTACATCTGGTCCAGCTGCCTAGAGCCCATCTTGGGGGGAATGACCTCTGTTGTAAATAGGAGAGAGGAGAGGTGCATGTTGTGTTCCCCAGCCGCCAGCCACTGGCCCGCTCAGCTGCTGGCTGCCTGCACC
>JAQHUG010000006.1:50203-69496 GCA_028555095.1 Dicrostonyx torquatus | reverse complement strand
GAGAGAGAGAGAGAGAGAGAGAGAGAGAGAGAGAGAGAGAGAGAGAGAGAGAACTTCAGAGTTCTACCAGGCAAACCTTGAGCAACAGTGTTCGGTTCCTGAGATCTTCACTTAAAATGGTTCCTCAATAAATGAGAACTTCAGGGTAGAAGTCTACAGAGAGAGTTGGGGTGTGTCTTAGTAGCAGAACTCCGGCTTAACATGACAAGGCTCTCTCTGCCCAGATATCAGCAACCAGAGCAGCTTAGTGGGTGATAACAGATGTGGCCCCTTCCCCTCATCCCCACTTCTTCCTGATTACCTTCCGCGTGCTCACTCCCATAAGCAGCCCTGGATTATCGGCTTTCTTATATTCCCACGCCATCTTTTCTGTTGACGTCCTGCTCTCAAGTTCCCTGACACCTGTTTACCTTCGTTTCCAAACACCCTCTCATCTTCCTGCCCTCCTTCCGCATTCCTTCAGTGTTTGATCCCGTCCCACCTGGCTCTTCTGGTGCCCAACCACAGCCTCCCCCAGACAGCTGCCCTCAACACAACAGTCATGGGTGGGAAGCAGAACTGTTTGCCTCTGATTACCCAGGGCTCACCACTCATTTGTGGAGCTGATAACCAAATCTGGTCCTAAGAATGACAACAGCCGTAGATTCGCAGCGTTAGAAAATATTTGGAGGCCGGTTCTGCTCCTCAGGCTGTGGAGGGCTTGCGCGTTTGGCTGTGGAGGGCTTGCGCGTTTTAACTAGTGCCGCACCTCTCCTTCCTCGCCTGAAATAAAGGCTTTCCGAGAGATCCACTTCAGGCTTAGTCGTGGTCTGGCTTCAGTCTGTGCACAGAGGGATCTTGCAGCACCACAGGGCTCTGTGAGGTAACAGCCTGAGCTTTCCTGAGATCACACGTCAGTCCTCCTGACTCAGTGTTTTCTCTCAAGTCTCTTCCGTTGTCATTCACCATCAAATCCTCTGATTCTGTGGCTGGAGCGTCACACATCTGTGGTCAGCTTTACAGGTTTCTTTTTCAGTCGCTGTTATTAGTGCCAAGTAACAGACTAAAGGTTTGTCCTTGGCCTCAGGATCAATTCGAATGTCATTTTCACACATGTGAAGGCCCAGTATCAGCCCTCGCTTCTGTAGCCAATGCTGTGGAAAGTCTCCTTCTATGCAGCAGTGGGAGCGTAATGAGGTTCCTGTCCCCCTTTCGAGGTTAAGAATCATTCTGGATCTTGGCCTAGCAGGAGAGTTTTATTCTGCTTCTTTTCTTCTTTTCATGTTCTCCTTCGCGCTTCTGTTCCTGGGAAATGGAGTGGATGGGATGGGGAACAGAAAGCAAGAGAGACGAGGACACTGTTTCAACCCTTGCTATCTTTGCTCTCTGAGGCCCCATTCCCTTTCACTGCTGTCTGACTCTAATACAATTCAGAAAAATCAAGAATTCTAAGCTTCCTGGGACACTTAAATTGGGCCCGGACTGTCAGAATCCTTTTCCAAGTACCCGCAAGTGTCCCCACTTAGACACTTCTCCAGAGTGGTGAGAGGCGGTGGCGTCTCCTCTGGAAAGAAGCGACAGAGGAAATACACTGCCTCTGCCCCAGATTGTCCTCTGTGAACCCTGACCCATATACCCAGCGCAAACATGCACTGAGTAGGAAGGCTAGAAATGAAGACAGAGCATGCTCGGATATGCAAAATAGTCAGAAACAGGGCCCATGCAACATCTGCAGGAAAATGGATGTGACTGAAAAGCCTTACATCAAGCAAAATAAGCTAGATGCACACAGATAAACACCGTGTGTTCGGGGCTGGAGAGATGGCTTTGCAGTTAAGGGACCAGCCACTCTTGCAGAGGACAGTTCCCAGCACCCACAACCATACATAACTCCCATGCCAGGGGAGCTCATGCCCTCCTCTGTCCTCTGCAGACACCGGAGGTGCACATGATTTATATACATATATGCAAGCAAAACACTCGGGTAAATAAAAATTTTAAAAATGAGTCTTTCTAATAAAAATACCATGTGTGCATATATGAGAGATACTTTAAGGATGCAAATGGGTTCAAAATAGGGATAAGGGGAACAAAAATATATTTTTAAATATAATGCTATTTCCTAATTTATAATTTGGATTCCCCACACTAAAATACAATATATCACAGGACAATTTTTCTTGCTCTTTTTGTACACATGAAGCATTCCTTTAGACTAAGCCTTATTTAAACATTGAAGTGTATGCAAGATTTAGTATGACTTTGAGATGCTGTACTTTTCATTAGCTTTGGTTTTCTCAAAATGCCATATTTTTACAGTATGACAGACCATAACACTATTTTTGTGTCCATGCAGGAACTGGGCCAGTATCCCACACTTTATTTTAATAACCTACTATATAATAGTTGTTAAAATCTATTACTGGATTGTTCTGATGGAAAAGTTTTTGAAATGTGTTGCAAGAAAAGCAGTTCTATTTTCTCCTTGGAGAAGGAGCTGCAGACTTCCTCATCCCAGTCATGCCTCTATAATAAAAATAGTTGGGTATCAAGCGCCTCCCTGTGACAAGGACTATGGAACACAACTTCTCAAAGAATGTATACACCACGAGGTAAAACAGCCTCAGGTCCCACAGTAGAAACACACATGAACGTACATCGTAGCTTTATCACTGTGCAAGTCTCTTCCTGACCAAAAAGAACCCAACATAAGTATTTCTGTTGGGTCCTTTAGCTCCTCCTAAGTCCCTGCAATCCTGCCCATTCTTAAAGTAGACAGAGAAAAGGAGCCTCACTTACAGATGTGATGAAACTCAACATGACTGTCAGTCCCTCTTAACCCAGAAGTCGAATCTCAGCATGTGTCTGGGAGGAGAAGGGATATGTTTGGTGGACACTGGACCTCTGTTTCAATGAGTGACAGACATAACTGTGTATACGTAAATATGCATATCAGGAGGCCTAACCTGGGTTGGGAAGATATACTTCCCACCTGGGACACTACAGCGAGCAGATATTAAAAAAAAGGCACTGAAACCTTTTCCTCATAGTTCTGGTCCTGCTCAAAGTCCTGGCAGATTTGGTGTCTGGTGAGGGCTTGCTTTCTTGTAGTGTCCTTACGTACTGAAAGGAGCAAAGGTGCTCTGCAGCGGCAGCCTGTTTCATAAGAACACTGACCCCATATGTGCTAGTTACTTGTCTTGTAATAAAGTATCTGACAGATGCAACTTAAGAAACGAAGGATTTCTTTTGGCTCACAGTTCAGGGTGCAGTCCGTTACCACAGAAAAATCCTGGCGCAGGAGCTCAAAGCAGCTCACCGTGCACCCACATTAGGATGTGGCTAGTCACATTGTATCCGCAACAGGACATGGATGGTCACATTGTATCCACATCAGGTTCCAGCTGGTCACATTGTATCCGCAACAGGACATGGCTGGTCACATTGTATCCACATCAGGTTCCAGCTGGTCACATTGTATCCACATCAGGATGCCACTGCTCACAGTGCCTCCACACTCAGAAAGTTGCTGGGCACACTGTATCCACACTCAGGAAGTAGCTGGTCACACTCGATCCACACTCAGGAAGCAGAGGGTGGTAAATGACCGCTGAGATCACTTTGTCGTAAGGAAGACATTGTATGTGATTCTGCCCTAGCTCATGTGGTCTCAGGAGTGCTACAGGGAAAGACTGGGGAGGGAGGCACCATCCATATGGCTGTGAAAACACTCTCATGTCTGCTGGGTTAAAACTTTTTGATGTGGTCTTTTATTTGGGTGAGAAGCTCCCACAGCCCCTCACCTAAACTATCGCAAAAAAACTCATTTCCCCCAGAATGAACTTTAATGGGCTTGTAGCTTAGTTTGTCATCAGGACTCTAAAGAGATGGGTAGCTGTTGCTTATGTCTCCCTTGGGAAGGCTTTTAACTGCATGTGGTCGGCTAAGAAGGTGATAAGAGCTAAAAGAAGGAGAGAGAGAGAGAGAGAGGAGGAGGAGGAAAAGAAAAGAAGAGGAGGAAGAAGAAGAAGGAAGAGAAGACAACAACAGCAAAGCAGAGGAAGAAGGAGGGGGAGGAGGAAGAAGTCATAAGGGTAGAATACTAGTAAAGTAAAAGCAAAATAGTTCCACAAAAGAGAAACAGGTACCAGGGACCTCTCCCTCCACCACAGAAAGCCACAGAGAGATGCTTCTGTGTCAACCCAAGGTCAAACCCGTCAGTCAGCAGCCTCATCTCGTATGTTCAACCTCCAGAACACAGAGAAAAAGACATTTGCTTTGCTGAAACCATCTAGTCCATGGTGTTTTATGTCAGTCCTAATAAAACATTAGAGGGAAGAATTTACACAAAACCACCCTTGCTGCTAATACCAACTGCAAGTTCAGGAGGTTCCCAAACCACTCTCAAGCTCAGTAATTCGCGAGAAAGAGTCATAGAACTTGGCGAAGGATATTATATTTGTGGTATTGCTGCAGGGGAAAACGGAAATTAAAATTGGCCAAAGAGGATACACATTGGGACCTCCAGAGTCAAGAGAAAAAAGCATGAGACTGTTTGGCTGAACCAGACATCCTTTGTGTCATGGCTGAAACACTCACCTGTGGAAGGAAAAAACAAAACCTGCATCAAGCCATCAGCATCATGGGATTCTCACAACTGAGAATGGCAGACACGGAGGAAGGGGGGGACACTTACTTTTTTTTTCATGCAGCTTTGCATTATTTGGCTGATTATAACAAGTGTGCACAGATCGCTCCCCAACATCATTTCAAAACAAAAGTCCCAGAGCTGTATGAGGTTGATGGAAGTGAAGGAATCACCCACTATGCATCTGCGGCTTTTAGCTTAACATTCTCTGATGCCCAGAACCCAAATTATTATTAGCTGCTCTCCTGGAAGATTTATGATCTCTGATGCTCAATGATGTGTAGCAACTGTTTATTCAGAGTGACTAGAAGACAAATGAGAGAAGAGAGCCTGGTTGTCGGCAATGACAGATTTGTGCAAGAAATAGCGTTCCCTATCTACCACCTAGCCTGCCTTGAGGCTTGCTACACAACACATGTGTGCAAAAGGGCACATTCCCTTCATTGTAAGGGCACCAAGAAGCTGAGTCTTAAGTGTGTACTGATGTTCAGTGCTGAGAAAATGAACCTACAGGACTTCTGCAGCACATCCTAGAGCTTCCTAATCTATGTTGAGATAACACTTCCCAAAGATAATACTTTCCACAGTATTATCTCAATGGCTCTCATGACAATCTATAGCATGCATTCATTCAACATTATTGCTAAACATTAACCTTACCATCTTGTATATCAAGACCAGGAATCAAGGCTTGAAGAGATAGTTGAGTGGTTAAAAGTACTTGCTGCTCTTTTAGAAGACCAGAGTTCAGTTCCCAGCACCCACATGGGGCAGTCCACAACTGCCTGTAACCCTGTCTCTGTGAGCACCTGCATATACCCATGTGCATGTACCCAAACACACAGGCACACAGACACACAAAAAAATAGAAAAAAATGTTTTAAAAGATCAGAAATTGTGTGGAAATTAAGTAAGAGAAGGAATGTTGGTACTTTTTTATTGTTATGCACTTTACTCAAGTAAATCATATTAAAAAACATTTATGCATAAACCAAAACTAACTTATTTTGCTATATAACAGTTCCCTCGTGTTTAATATAATTGCTGCTATGATTAAACACATGCTATAGATCATGTACTATTGCTAATCTTCATCCACAAGGCAGACTTTATCACCTTCAGTTAGAAGATAAAGTGAGAAACTGGGTATAGTGGTCCACGCCTTTCATCCCATCATTAGGGAGGCAGAGGCAAGCAGATCTCTGTGAGTTCAAAGCCAGCCAGGTCTAAAAAGGGAGTTCCAGAAAGAACAAGCCTATATAATGAGACCCTGTCTCAAAACCAAACAGCCAGGTGGTAATGGCTTATACCTTTAATCCCAGCACTCAGGAACTCAGGAGGCAAATTTCTATGAGTTTGAGGTCAGCCTGGTAGTCAAACTGATTTCCAGGACATCCAGGACTGATATATAGAGAAACCCTGTCTTGAAAAACCAAAAACGAGAGAGAGAGAGAGAGAGAGAGAGAGAGAGAGAGAGAGAGAAAAGAAATGAAAACGATAAAGCAAAGTTCTGAATGGCTTTCTACCTTTGCCCAACGTAACACTTTATAACGCTGGTGTGTTAGTCAGCTTTCTCCCACAATAACAAAGTACCTAAAATGGTCAAGTTATAAAGAAAAAAGGTTTAAGCCGGGCAATGTTGGTGCAGGCCTTTAATTTCAGCTCTCAGGAGGCAGAGGCAGGCAGATCTCTCTGAGTTCAAGGCCAGCCTGGCCTACAAGAGCTAGTTCCAGGACAGGCTCCAAAGCTACAGAGAAACCCCATCTTGAACAACCAGAAGAAAAAAAAAGAAAGAAAGAAAGAAAAAGAGAAAGGTTTGTTTTGGACATTCTGATCCATAAATGATTGGTCTTAGTGCCATGAGTCTATGACAAGACAGCATGACATGGTGGGAAAAAGGCTCTTGTACTCCAAGTCAGAGAGCAAAGAGGGACTGAGGCTCCATGGTCCCTTCAGTGGCACACTCCCGAGGACTTAAACACCCCAAGTCCATGACTCTTTAAGGTTCCCCCTCCCATCAGCACCACACTAGAGACAAAGCCTCTGACAAGTGAATCTTCGCAGGACAATAGAAATTTAATTTCCAGGCCATCATATTTTTTCTCATCCTGAATTCCCCTGCTGACAAGGATCTAGCATTGTTATAGGGATCCTCTCTCCCACACCCTGCTGTATTCCCCTGGACACATCCACTTTGCTGCCTGAGAGTCCATCCTTTGAACAGGACTGCCAGAGTTCTCTCCTTTACCATGGTTCCAGCAGCTCCTGCTGCACTGGCTTCTTCCTATCTAACCCACAAAACAGGTTCCCAAAGTAGGATTGAAATCGAGTCCTGAGGTTACACTATGTCAGTTTCTTTCTCATCCAATAGCCGTCCATCCCACCTACTCATTGCACTTCGGGCTGCATCAATAGTTGATCTGTTATTTGGAGAAACAATTTATGATGTCTTGCCTAATCACTAACAAAGATGAATGAGACAAAAAGCCAATGCCTCGGGCTAGTGAGATGGCTCAGTGGTTAAGAACACTGACTGGTCCTCCAAAGGACCAGGGTTCAATTCCCAGCACCCACTTGGCAGCTCACAGCTGTCTGTAACTCCAGTTCCAGAGAATATGACATTGTTATAGCAATGTGCATGAAATAAAGTTAAATAAAGTCTAAAAAAGAAAATTTTAAAAAAGCCAATGCCTCAGGAGGGCACACAAATATGCAGGTGCCCTTGGCTTCTGACCTTGGACTGTACTCTGTGGATGACAAATGATGATAAAATGCTTGTGTGATGCACCTCTCGTGCTTGGTGATATGCAGATCCTGAACTAGGCCGGATTCCTCTGTGTTGCTCTGAAAACCCCACAGGAAATGGGAACTGAGGAGAGAGAGCTCGCAATTTTCTCTTTACTCTTCTATTCATACCCTACTTGGCCCCTAAAGTGGAGACTTCAAGATTACTAGATTGGAGGCTAGAGAAATGACTCAGAGGTTAAGAGCACTGACCGCTCTTCCAGAGGATCCTGGTTTGGTTCCCAGCACCTACGTGCCAATTTACAACTTCTGTCTCCAGTTCCAGAGGATCCGACACCCTCTTCTGGCAGTGGTTCTCAGCCTTCCCAATGCTGTGACCCTTTAATACAGTTCCTCAGGTTGTGGTGACCCCCAACCATAAAATTATTTTGTTGCTATTTTATAACTGTAATTTTTCTACTGTTAGGAATCATCATGCAACTATCTGATATGCAGGACAGCTACCAGTCAAACCCCAAAGAGATTTCGACTGAGACTGAGAACCTCTGGTATAGGGGAAAGTCCAGGATATTTAGCCTCTTTTTAATTATACTTTGGACATAGATTAGATTATGGGAAGTAAAAAGCAGAAAAAGACAAGATCTCCTGAGTAAACTGGAAACATGGGGACCTTGGGGAAGGGTTGAAAGGGGGAGGAGAGCAGAGAAAAATGTAGAGCTCAATAAATATCAATAAAAAAGAATAGAAAAGAAATGTGTATTGTATAAGATTATATTAGTCTATTTTAATTGGTAAATTTTAAGGTATTTGTTATTTGTATGTGTGTTGGGGGGGGTGCACATATGTGTAGGCTCTCACAGAAATCAGAAGGTATTGTATTCCCCGGAGCTGAAGTTACATGCAGTTGTGTGTGACCCACCCAACATTCATACAGGGACCTGAACTTAGGTGTGAGTGGGCCCATTCTTAACCACTGAGCCATGTCTCCAACCCCCAAAACATGCATTCTATTAGAAGCTGGGACTAGAATATTTGTGTGAGGGAAGGAGAACCATCTTTGTTTCAGGACATAACTGAGTCAGCAACATGGAGGTAGATGGTGAAGCTGGTGACATGGGGTAAACCTCGGCAGGTGGAATCTGAGAAGAGCCTAAGAGAAAGGGACGAAGCCACAGAGACATTGGCGAGAGCCATGATTTGAGGAATGACTGAAGGATTTCTAAAGAGACGCTACTGGTGTGCTTTCAGATGTTCGTGGTTAAAGCTCTTCCCTGCCTCAGGTTTTCAGCAAGTCATCCACACTCACAGAAGAATGTGCCAGGGCCTCTCTGTTCAGTGAAAGAGGGAGCTGTAAGCCAGAGGTGACCCTGAGAATACTGGCCTCTTGGAAGTCCATGGGAATCTTGACACTCTGAAAGAGGTTGATCTGGGTCACAGCCATGCTGTGGTGGTGCACGCCTTTAATCCCAGCAGTTGGGAGGCAGAGGCAGACGGATCTCTGTGAGTTCGAGGTCAGCCTAGTCTACAAGAGCTAGTTCCAAACCGGGCGGTGGTGGCACACGCCTTTAATCCCAGCACTCAGGAGGCAGAGGCAGGAGGATCTTTGTGAGTTCAAGACCAGCCTGGTCCACAAGAGCTAGTTCCAGGACAGGCTCCAAAGCTACAGAGAAACCTTGTCTCGAAAAACCAAAAAAAAAAAAAAAAAAAAAAAAAAGAGCTAGTTCCATGAAGACACCAAAGCTACAGAGAAACCCTGTCTCGAAAAAAAAAAAAAAGATCTGGGTCACCCCTGCTGACCCTTAAGTTATGACATGCTCTTGTGCCAGCTCTGACCAAGAGCTGCTCTGTTAGGAAAATGTTGAAATTCACAAGACAAACTGGGGAGAACATAGTTGCATGTTTATATCCTTCCTAGAGTCATAGAAACCCTAGTCCTTAGTATTGTATCCTAGGAGACTGCCAGGGTTAGAGGAGGTCATGACAGCAATGCAGTTACAGTAGAAGTGACACCTTTATAACACAGGAGAGAGTAAAGACTCCACTGTGTGTGTGTGTGTGTGTGTGTGTGTGTGTGTGTGTGTGTGTGTAACATGATGGTCAAAGTGGATACAGTAGGCAGATCTTTGCTGAGAAGCCAGCCATGCTCATACCCTCATCTTGGACCTTCAGTCCTAAAGTTATGAGAAGCACAGACATGTTTACCCACTGTCTGTGACTTGTCTTCTGTTTACCCACTGTCTGGGACTTGTCTTCTAGCCAGCCTGTTGTCTGGGTCTGAGACTTCCAAAGGGCCTGTGTGCCAAAGACCTTTTCTCCAGCCTGGCACTATTGAGAGGTAGCAGAACACATGACTGCTGGGGCCTAAGGTGGGGGTTTAAATTGGGGGTCTGCCTTAAAGAGGATTGTGGGACCCCAGTCCTTCCTCCGCTCCCTGTCTTTCACACCTTGAACATGAGGTAAGCTGTTTGTTCTGTTTCATCTTCTCTGTGGTGGTATTTACTCTCTCCCACCACAGACCCTAAGTGATGAGTCATGGACCAAAACCTCCTCACCTGTAAGCCAAAACAAACCTGCCCTCTTTATTAACTAATTATCTCATGTGTTTTGTCCAAACAACATAGATCTGGTAACATACAGCCCACACCGGCTGTGACACAGAGCTAGGTGTGATGGCTATCTGTGATTGTCAACTTGACTGTATCTGGAAGAATAATCCAGAAATAGAGGGCACACTTGCGATCTGGATCTTGAGGCAAGAAAACAGCATGCCTTTGATCTGAATCTTGACTCTAGAAGACACAGGCCTTTAATCCAGACCTGGAGGCTGGAAGGCACACCTTTAATCTGGGTCACACCTTCTGTTGGAAGCTTATATAAGGACAAGGGAAAAAACAAGGATTCCTTCTTCACCTGCTTGCTCTCGCCTTGTCAGCACATCCATCCCTTGACTGGCATTGGTGTCTACTTCTTCAGGATTCCAGAATACAGAAAAGACCAGGTGAGACTCCCAGCCTCCTGGGACTGAGAAACTACTAGAATCTTGGGCTTTCCATTCATAGCTAGCCATTGTTGGACTGCAGGCTGTGAGTTGTCTCAATAAATTCCCATATATGTATTAATTTTAGATAGATAGATAGACAGACAGACAGATTGATGGATGGGCAGATGGACAGATGGACGGAAAGACAGACAGATTCTCTCTGTAAGTTCTGTGACGCTAGAGAACCCTGACTAATACTCTAGGGAAAAGTGACTTCAAAATGAGACTTAGCACAAAATAACTATGTCCTTCCTGATGCAACGTTAGAATCAGTACGACAGTCGTGCTGGCCCTTGATTGTTCTTGTTCCTTAGAGCAACCATTTCAAACACAGTCTCCCCTAAAACACTCAAGCCGCTTCCTGACATCATTCTGCCTAAAACTGATCCCCGGCTGTCTTCCTGTCTCTGCTCACCTCGGGTGTCCTAAATATTTTCCTTTTTATCCCTCTATCTTTGACACTTTTCTCTTCACCTACTCCTCTTTGGGAATTAAAAAACATTCATGGTTTAGCCCATTCTTCCACTCCATCTTTCCTGCATCCACTGCTACAGCTTTTCTCTTTACTCCCAGCCAGCCTCCTAGAGAGACACTGTTGTAAATAGAGGGAGAGGTGTATGTTGTGTTCCCCAGCCGCCAGCCATTGGCCCGTTCAGCGGCTGGCCGTCTGCACCCGAAATAACCACATGACAAACTGGATTCATTTAAACTCTGCCTGGCTTATTATCATTAGCCTTTTCCCGGCTAGCTCTCATAATTAAACTAACCCATTATAAAAGTCTGTAAGTCACCACGTGATGACTTACCGGAAAGGTCTAACCTGCATCCATCTACAATGGTGGCTTGGGGCTTCTCCGCCCTTCCTTCTTCTCCTCTCAGAACTTCCGTTCTGTCTACTCCGCCCACCTAAGGGTTGACCTAACTATAAGCCAGGCAGCTCTTTATTTAGCCAATCAAGGCACAGAAATACAGGTGGACCCTCCCACAAGACACACTTCCTTACCTTTTACCAGCTTCTCACCCACAGTGTGGTGAAACTTCAGGCACCAGAACCCTTTTCTAGATTTCATTTTTCCTAAGTTACTGATGGCTTCAGACAGGATCCTCTCTTCTACTCAGATAAAATGTTGTGCTTCTCATCTCCCTGGGTCTCCATCATACTTAGAAGCACTCAGATTTCTTCTTGTTACTGTGGCAACTTCATCTTGAGCCCCTTTTCATGATGGAATCATTGTTATTCTCACTAAGATATTGATGCTGAACCAGGCAAGGTGTTGTGTACCTGTAATCCCAAAGCTTCAGAGACTGAGATAGGAGGACCATGAGTTTGAGAAAAGATTAGACTACAGAAGAAGACCCTGTCAAGGTCAGTCATAGTTGGCAGTCAACTTGACACAGGCTAGAGTTGCTTGATAAGGGAATTTACTGGTTGAGGGATTTCCCAGATCAGATTGGCCAGTCTATGGGCATGTCTGTGGGGATTGTCGTGATTGTTACTTGATGTGGCAAGATCCAGGCACTGTGGGCAGAACTGCTCCCTGGGCAGTTTGTCCTGGGAGTATAGGAAAGCCAGCTTAAACATGGCTGGAGATGACAACAAGCAGCATTGCCCTCCACATTCTCTGCATAGATTTCCTGCTTGAGTTCCTTCCTTCACTCCCTTCCGTGATGGACTGCAACTCATAAGCTGAACGACCCTTTTCCTCCCCCAAGTCACTAATGGTCATGGCATTTGTCACAGGAACAGAACAAAGTTAGGACAAGGTCATTCCCTTGTTTCTCCTCTTCAGAGTTTTCCAGATCTCCATCTTCTTCCTTTGAATATTCTCAAGTGGATGTCCCATCTTCACTCCCATCTTCCAAAGCCAATTGCCCTCCTCTGGCAACATGCTTTTTATCCCCAACTCCCTCCCACTTCTACCCAGGTTTTTACAAAGGGTCTCACTGTGTAGTCCAGTCTGGCTTCAGATTCACGATCCTCATGCCCCAAGCCAGCTGAGTGCTAGGTTTATGGATGTGCACATCATGTCAGGCTCCCAACCACTTCCTTCTAGTCTCCATCTCTACTCTTGTACTTTACAGACAGATTCATTCTTCATAGAGCATCTATCTATCATCTATCTATCTATCTATCTCTGTTTATACCTCTGTCTATCGCTTCTTGGCCAACATAAGGCCACCTCATTGGTCATATACTGTCTACCATGAGTTGCTGACTCATAGATCTAGAAGCACAGAACAAAGTGAATGTGGACTGAAACTTGAGACAAAGCAGTCTTTTCATCCTTTATTTATCTCAGTGAATTTTGTCACAGTGACAGAAAGCCATCATTGCTCTCATATTTCCTGGTTTTAAAAATCCTTATAAATCTTTGTTAATTCTTAGAAATTGACTCTTAATTTTAAATTTTGTGCTCATATTCTTATTAATGAATCTGCATGAATTTTCTTGTCTATTAACTGCTCTATTCCATCATCCATGAATAATCTTTCCATATGCTTAACATTTTTATGGAGACTTAACATCTTATAAATATGCATAAGCTCTTTATATATTAAAGTTATTAGCATTTGTGATGATCACTTATCCAGGTTGTGATTTGTCTATCCTTTCTATTTGGTTTCTTCTAATTAAAAGCCATAGAACTATATTAAAGACTCATGTGTACAACAATAACAATTCAACAGGTATTTTCAACCGCCATACTGTGTGATTATTAATAGCTCCTTCTGATCTTTCTGATATGGAGTCAAAATTTTATAAGTCAAGTCCTTAAGAGCAATGCAGTCTAATATAGAATACAGGGCTAAGAGCATCACTAAAACTCTAAAAGTCGTGGTACGGTGGCCCAAAATATGGAAGGATCATTGTGAAGGCAGTAGAGAGTGAGCTCAGAGGCTCACTGATAGCCAGCAACCCATAAGTGAAGCTGGACATTTCTCTCTCTCCTCTTCCTCTTCCTCTTGTTCTTCTTCTTGACTAGACACAGTGTGACCAGTTGCCCGAGTGTTACAAGGAGAGGGCCCACTGTTTGTCCCAGCCGCTCAGCTAGCTTACACCCGAAATAACCACACAGAAACTATTAATTAAATCACTGCTTTGCCCATTAGCTCTAGTTTCTTATTGGCTAATTCTTACATCTTAATTTAACCCATTTCTATTAATCTGTGTATGGCTATGTGACTGTGGTTTACTGACAAGATTCTATCCAGCGTCTGTCTCAGACAGAAGATCCATGGCTTCTCTTACTTTGCCCTTCTTCCCAGCATTCAGTTCTGTCTTTTCCACATACCTAAGTTCTGCCCTATCAGGCCCGAAGCAGTTTCTTTATTCATTAACCAATGAAAGCAACACATGAACAGAAGACCCTCCTACACCACCCGAGCTCCTGGCTGAGTGTCTCTCATTTCTGAAACTGACAATGAAATGATAGTCTGAAGCCTAAGTGAATAAAAAAGAAAAATCTTACTTTAGAAATTTAATTGCCCTGGGCGGTGGTGGCGCACGGCTTTAATCCCAGCACTCGGGAGGCAGAGGCAGGCGGATCTCTGTGAGTTCGAGACCAGCCTGGTCTACAAGAGCTAGTTCCAGCACAGGCTCCAAAGCCACAGAGAAACCCTGTCTCGAAAAAAAAAAAAATTTAATTGCTAGATATCTTAAAGATCTTCCTGGTTTATTACATTTATTGTGTGTGTGTGTGTGTGTGTGTATGTGTGTGTGTGTAAGCATGCATGAGTACTACTGCATGTGCAGTCTGTGTCCCATGGCATGCATTTGTGGATATAAAACAACTGCTCCTGGAAACTTATCTCTGTTCTTGGAGACCACATGGGTCCCAAAGATTAAACTCAGATCATCAGGCTTGGTGGCGAGTGTCTTTACCCACTGTGCCATCTGGCTGGCTCACATCATCTTATTTTAAAAGACAACTTTTCCTCACTTGGCATAGTAGCACACACTTGTCATCCCAGGATGCCAAGTAGGAGTTGAGGCAAGATTTCAAAGTTAAATTGAACTGTTGAAAAAGAGTCTGTGAGCCGGGTAGTGGTGGTGCATGGCATGGTTCAAGTCCAGCCTGGTCTACGAGTTAATTCCAGACCATCAGAGTTGTTACACACACACACACATACACACACAGAGAGAGATAGCAGGCAGATCTCTATGAGTTCAAGACCAGCCTGGTCTACGAGTTAATTCCAGACCATCAAAGTTGTTACATACACATACACACACACAGAGAGAGATAGCAGGCAGATCTCTATGAGTTCAAGACCAGCCTGGTCTACTGAGCAAGCTCCAATAGAGTTACTCAGTTACACAGAGAAATCCTGTCTCAAAAAAAACAAACAAAAAGTATCTGTGTTCGAGAGAGATAGTGATGAATGTTTGTATACAGATCACAAAATCCTCTTTATTAACTTGAAAAGACCCATTGTACTGTTCTAATTTCAGCTTGTGTGTTAAATTCTCAACAAAGGTGGAAGGTTGTTATCATGTGCTCAAATTCAGGCAGCCACTACAATTAATAATGAGAGATTGGATTGTCCTTTAGGTGACCAGAGTTCACTACTAGTATGGTGGCGATTAGTAGTATTTGTTAACTTGGCAGGGTCTAGAGTCACCTAGGAAACAAACTGGCATATCTGTGAGGGAGTTTGTAGACTGTATAAATGAGGTGAAAGGCCCATTCTAGGGGGCATGGCACATTCCACGAGCTGCCGTTTCTAATGAAAGGAGATTGAACACCAGCATCCCACTTACTCGCTGTGGATAGAATAGCAAGCCGCCTTAAGCTCCTACCTCTGTGATTTACCCGCCACCGTGGACGGTTTTCTCCTCAAATCGTAAGCCAAAATAAACCCTCCCTTCTTTAAGTTGCTTTTGTCACGGCAAGAGAAGGAGCTAACACCTTTGGACTCCTGACTCTGTGCACTCACTGCATTTCTGTTAGCCCGGGATTATTCCGCAACGCAGAAATCCTGACTCTCCTCCCGGTGGCAAAATGACGGTGACGTCACAGCACTAGAGGGGCAGACAGTGTTGCTCACTGTTAGTTCCCATCGCCTCTGCTTTGCTGAAGCTAGATGTGCAGAACACGACAGGGCTGGGCAGGGTGAGCCCTTCCATTTAATCACAGTCTAACACGGAACAACTGAAACCAGCGCAGATGGCCCTCAGTGAATGAGGAGGTTATGTCCTGACAGATCTAGGAGCTGGAACTAAAGCCGCGTGCCCTACTGGAGAGTAGGCTGCTTCATCCCCAGGTCCCGCATGTTGGGAACCTCGACTAAAGGTTCTGGCCTCATACCTTGCTCCTTCAAGGTTACTCACAGGAGGTTTGACCTAAGGTGTAGTTACTAACAGGATTTCTTGACTTAGGGTGCGGTTACTTGGTGCTTTGAGTATTAAGATAGTAATCATTTTGTTCCTTGTCTCATGATTTAAAAAAAAAAGAAAAGAAAAGAAAAGAAAAAAAGTCTTTTGCTTTTTTCCCCCCTCTGGTGGATCGGGGTATTTAAAGTTCAAAAGATCATAAGAAATAAACACAGGCACGTTCAGTATTTGTTAGATTGCCTTCCCAGTACTATCCTATGTTTCTGGGGGGTTTTCTTGCTTTTTGGCTTTTGGGGTTTTTTTTTTATTTTGGTTTTTTGTTTTTTTGGTTTGGTTTGGTTTTGGTTTTTTGGTTTTTTGGGGGTTTTTGTTTGTTTGATTTTTGTTTTTGAGACAGGGTTTTTATGTAGCTTTGGAGCCTTGTCCTAGAGTTCACTTGGTAGCCCAGGCTGGTTTCTAACTTACAGAGACCCGCCTGCCTCTTTCCCCTGAGTGCTGGGATTAAAGGTGTGCACCACCACCGCCCAAATATCCTATGGTTTCATGGGGGATTTGCGGTTTTTCGAGACAGGGTTTCTCTGTAGCTTTGGAGCCTGTCCTGGAACTAGCTCTTGTAGCCCAGGCTGGCCTCGAACACACAGAGATCCGCTTGCCTCTGCCTCCTGAGTGCTGGGAATAAAGGCGTGTGCCACCGCCTCTGAGCTTATCCTATGTTTCTATATCACTTTGTATCTCTGTTTATTCTGACTAACATTATTAATAACATGCCCCTGGAAAATATGAACCCATCAAGACTGGACTCCAACATACAGTAACAGACAGACACCAACATAGAGGAGGAAACCGCATGGGGTCTTCCCACATGCAGGAGTAACATTGGGTTAGCTAGGAGGTGTCTAGAGGCACATGGACCACCTGCAGCATGTCCATCCTCCTGAAAGCAAGGGGAAGTAGGAATGCTGGTCCACCTGTAGCTGCATGAAAGACTGAACCCAAAGAGTCACTCAAACTCAGTTCAAAATCATCCTGACAACATGATGAGATACTTTCTTTTTTAAAAAACAAATGTAGAATATAGTGTCTGGAGAGATGGCTCAACAGATAAGAATACTTACTGCTCTTGCAGAGGGACTGAGGTGTAGGCAACTGTCTCGCCAACTGGCTCCCCAAATAACCACACTGAGACTTATTATTAATTATAAATGCTTGGCTGATAGCTCAGACTTGTTACTAGCTAACTCTCACATTTTAAATGAACCCATATTTCTTATTTACACTCTGCCATGTGGTGGTACCTTCTTCCAACATGGCACGTTCATCTTGTTTCTGTCTGTGTCTCTAGAGACTCCCCAGACTCTGTCCTTCTTCTTCCCAGCATTCTCTTAGTCTGGTTCTCCTGCCTAGTTATAGGCCAGTCAGCTTCTTTATCAACCAATTAAAGTAATATAAATTCATATTGCACAAAAAGATTGTCCTAGAGCACTGAGTTTGGTTCCCAGCACCCACGTTGGACAGCTCATAAGGGCCTGTCACTCCAGTTGGAAGGGGTTAGGCACCCTCTCCTGGCATCCAAGGACATGATAGGTTAAAAGAGAATGCCCCAAAGGTCATATATTTGAATGTTTAGATCTCAGTGGGTGGAACTGTTTGGGGAGGACTAGAAGGTGTGGCTTTGTTGGACGAGGTGTGTCACTGGGGATGGGCTTTGACACTTCCAAAGCTCACACCAGGCTTGGTCTTGCATTCTCTCTGCATTGTGCTTATGGATCAGATGTAAGCTCTCAGCTCCTGCTCCGCACCTGCCTGATGCCATGCTTCCCACCCTGGTGATCATGAAACTGTAAGCAAATTCTAAGTACATTAGATGCTTTCTTCTATAAGTTGCCTTGGTCATGGTGTCTCTTCACAGAAATAGAAGAGTAACTAAAGGTAGAGGGAACTCACACACACATACATGTACACACACATACATATACATATAAGTGTAAAAAAGAAAATAACAATGTGAACAACGACAATTTATGATAACACTATAAAACGTTTGTCACATACATACATATATATAATATTCATGTGTTTTATATATATAAATAGAAAAAATGAGTCTTAACTCTGAGGATGGCATCTCTGAGATTGTGCTGAACTCATTTCAGACCAATCCCCTCTTTCACTTCCCCTAACTTTCACATACTTAGAAATGCAAATTAATAGCGAAGGGCAGAGGGGGCATGGTGGTGCGTACCTGTAATCCCCCACACTGGGGAAACTGAGGCAGGGGAATCAGGAACTTGAAGACTTGAGGATGGCTTGGACTTCAAAGAAAGCAAAAAGGAAAGAAGGAAGTGAGGGAGGAAGGAAAGAAAGGAGGAAACCAATAGCTAGGGAAGATCTCACATGAGTATTACATTATCAGTCCCAAAACAAACTACTAGTGATTTGAGCCTGTGCGTTCTCTCCCTTTACAAATGAGCCATTAAAAGTAGACCTTAATAGGAGGGAGGAGCCTGACCAAAGAGCTTTGTCTACTTATGGCCACAGTAACCCAAGCCCAGAGAAGTCTGGAGCTCAGGAACTTACTGTTGAGCTGAAACGAGTGAGGTGTGCCATCTAGTGGTGAGAGACGCTAATTTCATTTCCCCCTTGAGTTTATTCGTAAGAAGAAACTGTACCCCAGTAACAACATGCATTGGGCCGCTACAGCATGTGAACTGTCTCACTAAAGGCTGAGCAGGGACTCAAGGATGAAAATGTGCTGCCTGTGTTTCCTTTGGCGCTCGCAATCCTGACAGAAGGTAGAAGAGAGATCAGTCTTTCGCTTTTCAGCTCTGGCCAGACACGGAAGTGCGTGTTAACTCCACCTCCTCGCAGGTTTTTAGTAATTGACAGAAATGATGGAGACCTTGGCTGGAGAGAGAGATTCAGGTTTCATCAGAAAGCAAGCAACTCTGGAGACCTAAGTGGGGCTGACACACAGGAACACTTAGTGAGTACAGGATAGTTAGTATATATTTTCTACTAATGTTCAATTCAAGTCGGGCCGTGGTGGCACACGCCTTTAATCCCAGTACTCAGGAGGCAGAGACTGATCTTTGTGAGTTCGAGGCCAGTCTGGTCTACACAGTGAGTTCCAGGGCAGGCTCCAAAGAAACACATAGAAACCCTGTCTCAAAAAACAAACAAACAAACAAACAAAAAGAATTATTCAAAATGTGAAAGTCAGCCTGGTATGTATTTAGGGATACATGTCTGTAATCACAGCACTTGGAAAGTTGAGGCAGGAAGACAAGTTTGAGACGAGGCTGAGCAGCATAGTGGGACCTTGTCTCCAAAGAAGGAAAAGCAGGCCGAACAAGAGTGAAGGCCTCCAAAAGGTTCCAGGCCTACCTTAAGGAAATGCCTGTTAAGCTGGTAAACACACACTTCAGAGCTGGCAAGACCGTTCAGAGCTTGTTAAGAAAGCCAGGCAAACTGAGTTTGACTGGAGAAATAGCTCAGAGGTTAAGAGCATTGGTTGCTCTTCCAGAGGTCCTGAGTTCAATTCCCAGC
>JAQHUG010000006.1:2421-25438 GCA_028555095.1 Dicrostonyx torquatus | reverse complement strand
GGGGGGGGCAAGGCCTGCCAGAGCTACACGCTGGAGTGGGCTAGGATCCCGTCACTTATAGCTGACTGGGGAGACAAGGGAGAGCTAGAATGAACACAAGCAAAACCAAGGTAAAGCAGGTGAGCTGGGATGAAGACAGATGGATGAGGCCTGGGAGAGGGTATTCTCATGGAACAGTCCAGCTAGGCACTCCTGGCGTTACCCACTTCTACCCTTTCCTGCCCACTCACACATACTAGCAGCTCAATGAAACCTCAGTACTAAGAATGGAGAAGCGAGCTGGGCGCTGGTAGCACACACCTTTAATCCCAGCACTCGCCGAGGCTGTGCCAGGCAGATTACTGAGTTCAAGGCCAGGTTGGTCCACAGAGCGTGTTATAGGACAGCCAGGGATTTACCGAGAACTCTGTCTTGAAATCCCCACCCCCCAGGAGGAGGTGGAAAAAGGAAGAGATACTGGGCACACAAAGCTTTCTCTCAGACCTTGATCTTTAGTCTACGCTGTCAGAACTTTCCAAATCCAATTTCCTGACTGAATCCCAACCCTCTCCTTGCCCCTAGGCAAGTTCTTGGGACTCAATTAATCTCACTTCCTAAGCACCCTTCTCTGATCTTTGATGGCACAGCATCCCTGTATTAGAACAGGGTGTACCTCTCCCTCTCCCATTCCTTAGATGGATTCCATGAGTCCCAGGCATGCATTCTATTCGGCTCCAGGCAAGTGTCAAGTACTAATGATCTGCAGAAACATTTGCAAGAGTACTCCAGGCATGTCTGGTGTGTGTGTGTGTGTGTGTAAGCACGCGGTGGTGTTTGTGGACTCAGTTCTGCCCTCCCATTTTACACGGGTGTTGGGAGGATGGAAATCAGGTTGTTGGGCCTCAACAGCCAGCTTTTACCATTGAGCCGTCTCTCTGATCCTCAGACTAAAGTTCTTAGATACAGGAAATACGAGTGATCCTGGCCCACGGCCAGGAATTCTCCTTAGCACAGTGGAGGCAGCTTATCCTTACAGGACAATCGGCTGGAGTACCTCTCCTTGTTTGTTCTTAGCATTAAGGGTACCATTTGCAACTTAAGGTCTAGCCTGGCCAGAGCTAGGAAAATGCCCTAACATTAAGAAACAGCACCCCAGAATGGCTCACACCACCAAACGAGTAACTCAAGCCAAAAAGCATAGCTTTTTGTAATCTCTTCTTTATAAATTGACTTTATCTATTTCTGTGGCTAGCAAAATTATTAAAAACACTCTTACTTTGGAATGGAACAAACTCTCATTTAAAATAGCAGTCACGTCAGGCGGTGGGGGAGCATCACGTTAACCCCAGCACTTTGGAGGCAGAGGCAGGCGGATCTCTGAGTTCGAAGGCAGCCTGGTCTATACAGTGAGTTCCAGAACAGTGAGTTCCAAGTCTGTTACAGAGAGACTCTGTCAAAAAAAAAAAGGAAAAAAGAAAACAAAAAGTAGTCACCAGATAATCAGTTATTTGAGTACTGAGTAAAAATTGTTATTTTTTTAATTAGGCAAATCATGTATGGCATGTGCATTTAAATGAGGACAGTGGCTTGTTGATCTGTGTATGTCTATAGAAAAAGATGCTCAGACCACATGTGGGTTTTAAACATTCAGATAATTTTAAAAGATCTTCAAAACTACAGAAAACAAATTTTTATTTTCAAAAAGAATCTTTTAACAGAGAACTGGATTAGTATTAGGGGCATTAATTTTATGAACAAGGATATGTTTGTGTTACAGGATTATGAAAATCTAGTAAGGAGGGGCTGCTTTTCCAAGAAATTCACACTGTAGGCACAAGCAGCATGAAGGTGCTGACCCCTTGTGGGCATTTTAGATTAGTCATTATTGGAGTTAGGTCGGTTTTGTTTGTTTTTAACTAAAAAAACAAAATCCTACTGGGTGGTGGTGGTGCACACCTTTAATCCCTTCACTTTGGGGAGGCAGAGGCAGGTGAATCTCTTGAGTTCAAGGCCAACCTGTTCTACAGAGTGGGTGTCAGGAAGGCCCAGGCTACACAGAGAAACCCTATCTTAAAAAACCAGGAACCTTTAATCCCAGGCGGATCTTTGTGAGTTCGAGACCAGCCTGGTTTACAAGAGCTAGTTCCAGCGCAGGCTCCAAAGCCACAGAGAAACCTTGTCTTGAAAAACCAAAAAAAAAAAAAAAAAAAAAACCAGGAACCAACAAAAAACAAAACAAAACAAAACTCCTGGGTTCCTCCCCTCCCTAGGATGAAGGAAGCCTTGAAGTGATTCATTCTTCCATTAACAATAAAAATTGGACAATGGGGCCAGACTTAGAGGTTCACACCTTTAGTCCCAGCACTCAGGAGGCAGAGACAGGCAGATTTCTCTAAGTTTGATGACAACCTGGTCTATGTAGTGAGTTCTAGGACAGCCAGTGCCACATAGGGAGACCCTGTCTCAAAAACACCAAAACAAACAAACAAAAACCAAACAACAAACACATAAAAGACAACAGGATGGGGAGAATAGAGAGATGGCTCACTGGTTAAGAGCACACGCTGCTCTTACAGAGGACCAGATTCTATTCCCAGCACCCACACTGGGGGCTTACAAACATGTCTAGAGGATCTGGTACCCTCTTCTGGACGCCATGGGCTTTGTTCTCACACACACAAACATACAAACATATGCATATTAGCATATATGTATATATTTTACAGATAATGCA
Organism: Dicrostonyx torquatus; assembly: GCA_028555095.1. Classification (NCBI taxonomy): domain Eukaryota; kingdom Metazoa; phylum Chordata; class Mammalia; order Rodentia; family Cricetidae; genus Dicrostonyx; species Dicrostonyx torquatus. Next base: position 22,725 of record JAQHUG010000006.1, on the reverse strand, counting down.
GATTTTAACTGTATTGAGTTGTAATAGATTTAGATCTGGTTATTTTTTGGTGTTTTTATTTATTTACAAAGCTTCTTTAAATAATAAAAAGTACATAAAAGAAAAAAAGAAAACCTACACAATGAACAAAATCAGGACTTTCCGGTCCCCCATCTGAGGGCTCGTGTACAAAATAAGGCACTTGAAATATGACCAGAGGCCTGGAGGAGAGTGGGCGCCATGACACTCGGTGAGCTGGAACACAGCAGAAATGGGGGGCTGTGCCCAGGAGAGTAAGGATTCAAGTTGAAACAATCCCTTAAACCCAGGCACACAGAACACAGCGTACAAAACCCCTGTGCCACCCAGGCCAACCTGGTCTACTTGTAGACTTGTAGGGGGTGCTCACTAGACAGACTGGGAGGACAGTGATCAGGAAAGTCCTGCTAGGAGGTGCAAGCATCGGGAGCACTGTGCTTCACGGAACCCAAGTCAGAACAGCAAACCTTAAATCCAGGGCTGAGGTCAGGGAGGGAGGATTTTAAGTTAGAGCCCGGCCTGAACCATAACAGGTTATTGAGGACAAATTATTGAACACTAGAGCAGCAAACCTTATTGTTCCCAGGATGCTGGGTGCAGAGGCACACATGGGTAGCTCAGAGACTCAACTAGGTATGTGCAAAGTCAATTTTATCTTTAAAATTCTTTTCATTTTCTGCTTAACGATGTTGAAAGCAGGGTCTGGACATGCTAGGTAAGTGCTCTACTGCTGAGCTGTGCAAGCTCCTTTGCTAGTCTCCAGTGTGCGACCTTCTGATTGAGCTTTCCTTTCCGAGATGTTTTTATTCGTAGTTGCCTAAGTTTTTCCAATTCTATGCTCATGTTTCTAAATCATTTAAAAACTGTCTTCGGGGCTGGAGAGATGACTCCACAGTTTAGAGCACTGACTGCTCTTCCAGAGGACCAGGGCTGAGTTCCCAGCACCCACGCTGCTGCTCACAACCATCAGTAACTCCCTGACGAGCCCTTTTGGCTCATGGGCACTGCATGCATGCATATGGTGCACAACTTTGCTGACTACTTCCTGTCCCATCAACTTCTTCGTGTCTCCTGCTCTGTGTGGCCCAAATCCCAAGTTACTGTTGTGAGCAGGAACTTGTGAATGAGCTGTGAGAAGTTACATTCAGAGGGACTGGAAGCTCCATCCTGGTGGCCTATGGCACTCAATCTACCTGCCAGGCCTTTCACTGCAAAGTGCCCTCCTGCCTGTCAATGGCACGGAAGTTCTCAGGTCTTGGCTGCTTTCTTCCTTCACCTGCACAGATGGCATCATCTTGTGACCTGTGGTTGTCTGTGATCTAACCTTGCTATTTGGGGACTATGAAGATTGCTTTGGAAATTAGCTGTTAGTGGGGTTGGTGTTAAGTAGTGATTTGGAGACTGTAAAAGGTGGCATTGCCATTACCTTCGCCCTGTTTTTAAAGGTTTTCAAAAGGGGCCTGTTTGCTTTGCTGTGTCTGTGTCTCCGCTGAGACGGACGGGGCCCTTCGACAACTACTTGCCCGGCTCCTGCCAACAGAAAACCCACCCTCCCTTTACAGAACACTCCTCATCCTTGCTTGATGTCTCCTCTTCCATGCTGTGAACCACTGGGCACTTACAGCACATCTATCTATTTTCTGACATTGAAGAGAGGTAAGTACCTGTAGAGGGCTGCCCGAGCTGACTTGTGCAGTGACAGGGATGCTCACAGGAACTCAGATGTGATCTTTGGACTAGGTCTTTCCCAAATTCATCCAATTCTTTTTGCCCCTCCCCCAGACCTCCTTTTGAGGATTTTAAGTTTTGGTCTTTGTTGTCTGTATCACAAATGCCTTTACCATTCATCCCTCTCCTTCTGGTGGTATAAGATGTGCCTTGGTGTGGCTGGTTTCTTCCAAACCTGCCTCGATCTTTGCAGAATATATTGATCACAGGCCCTGCAGCTTTGGTACCTCACACAGAGTTAAGTCTATGTTAAGGGATGTGTGGGCCACAATTCAGAAAGACATGGAGAAAAATAAACAGCAGCCTTGAGACCTAAGCATATTAATGATTATAGTCCAAACAGAGGTCCTCCTACTGCCCTTCCCATGTCGGCAACATTATTTCAATTTACCCTTAAAGGACAGACAGGGAAGAGAGCAGGAAAATATCAAAGCTGTGAACTGTCCATTCTTGGATATGAGTGACTACAGATCTGTGGCTTCCCATTTCTTTATTTCCATTTTCCATTCTCTACTGACGTTAGAGAATCCTTTAGATTGTTATCAGTGTCAGATTTGCACAAATTAGCACTGAAATCCCAGAAATGTCAAAGACAGATTTATTCTTCTATTTAGCTTTACATGAAAATATAAAAAGCTAAGCAAAAGAAAGTCACTAAGTTAATAAACAAAACATATTCCATTTAAAAATGGCATTGATAGCAATAAATCTCTCGAATTGGGAAAGTTTTCCTGTAGGCAGCGGCCCTCACTTAGTGGAATATTGCTCTCTGAGCACGCGCACACTCAGGTTTGTTGAAGATTTCGTCTTCTGTCTCTGGAGTGAGTTGGATGTTATCCTTGACTGGAGACAGGGGCTTCTTACAAGAAGAAAGCTTTTCAGAATCTCTGCAAAAGTATAAGAAAACAAACTTGATTTTCAGGTACCGACTGTTAGAGAAGCAACACCCTAACTGGAAAAGCTAGGGGCACATAAACCCTTTACTGTATAATCTGTGTCAATTCATATGGAGCACATCCAAGGTTTTATTCTGAATACTTCCAATATGTTTTGAGTTTTTCTTCGAGCCTCTTCTTGCTTTCAAAATCACCTTCCAATTAGGTGCCAGTCTATCAGTAACACACACACAGCATATAGAAGCAGAATCAAGAATGCAACAGAGAATTTTTTTTTTTTTAATACAGGGCCTTAACTGTGTAGCCATGGCTGACCTGGAACTAGCTATGTAGACCAGATGGGCCTTGAACTCTCCCGTCTCTGCCTCTCAAGTGCTGGATTAAAGGTGTACACTTTAGTAGTCTCTTTATTGCCCTGGGCTAAGGATGAACATAAACAGCACAACTAAAAATGAACAGTACCTTTGGTTTTTCAACCAAACTCTCTTCTGCTGGACTAGTATTCCACACCTATTAAAAACCCAATTATGAAAATAATACATAAAATATTTATCTCCGCTAAACACATTAAACACCACTAAGTTATTTTTTTCCCAATAGAACTTTAAGAACACTATCATAAACTGCCGGGCGGTGGTGGCGAGGGCAGAGGCAGGTGGATCTGTGAGTTCCAGACAAACCTGGTCTACAGAGCGAATCCCATGACAGGCTTTGAAGTTGCAGAGAAACCCTGTCTCAAAAAACAACACCAAAAACAAGACAAACAAAAAAACACCAAAAAACCCCCCCAAAAAACCAATAAACAAAAACAAAACAAATAACAAAAAACCTATTGTAACTTTGATTTCTTCTAACATGGGCTCTAAAAGTTCCAGGTACCCTGGAGATGACAGATGATTCTCTCAGGAGCTTGGTAAGATCATATCATTTTCATAATATTTGGACTTCCTGTGTTGACATTTGTACCAATAAATGTCAAAGCAGAATCCTGTACGAGCTGCCAGCAGTTCAGTGTGGGTGCAGACACCAGGTCACATGTAGCCAGCAGGACCCTTCTGTTCCAGTCACCTCCACCAAGGGTAGCAAAAACAACAGCCACAGAGTGCATCTGATGGCCAGGCATGGTGGCCACACTTCTAATCCCAACAGAGGCAGAGGTTCTCTGGGAGCTGAGACTAGCCTGGTCTACCAGGGCAGCCAGAGCTACACAGTGAGATGGAAGTATCCAAAGCAGAAAATGAAGAAAGGGAGGCTATTTAAGACGGGCACGGTGGTGCATCCTTTAACCCCAGCACTGGGAAGGCAGAGGAAGGTGGACTTCTGTAAGTTTGAGGCCAGCCTGATGTCTTGCTGAACCAAGCTCAGGTGTTTAGGCTCTCAGGATCTGTCTGTCTCCTCTCCAACAGCTGGGCTATAGTTCAGGGAGCCACGCCTGGATTTTTAGGTGGATCCTGGGGATTCAGACTTAGGGCCCCCGTGCTCACTGAACAAGTGTTCTCAACCACTCAGCCAGATCCACAGCCCCAGAATGACGAACTTTCCACAAATCTAAATCCGCCGGTACCCTTTTAACATTCATATGATGTCTGCACCATCGGGTGTGTGTGGAGGTCAGAGGACAACTTTCGGAGTTGATTTTCTCTTTCCACCATATGGACCCTGGCGGCGGGGCGTGGGGAGGGGAGGACACGACTCAGATCTGCAGGTTTGGAGGTGAGCATCTTCAATGAATTACCTCAACTGCTCTTTTAAGTTCATTTAATGTTAAAAGTTTCCTTTGAAGAAGATTTATTTTATTTTTAATTATATGTGTGTGTCTATGCACGTGAGAGCAGCAGCCCACAGAAGGTAAAAGGATATAATCCCTACCCCAAAGCTATAGTTAGTTACAGGCAGTTGTGAGTTCCTGATGAAAAAAAAGTAAAAACTATTTTTTTTTGTTTTTTTTTAAAAAAAATTTACATACCAACCCCAGTTCCCACTTACTCCCCTCCTCCCATTCCCTCCACTTTCCCCATCCACTCCTCAGAGAGGGTAAGGCACATTGCTTTGAGGGAGGACCAATGCCCTCCCTACTATATCTAGGCTGAGCAGGGTATCCATCCAAAGAGAATAGGTTCCAAAGGAGCCAGTACAAGCAGTAGGGATAAATCCTGGTGTCACTGTCAGTGGTCCCTCAGTCTGGCCCAGTCATACAACTGTCATCCACATTCAGAGGACCTAGTTTGGTCTTATGCTGGTTCCTTCCCTGTCTAGCTAGAATTAGTGAGCTCCTATTAGCTCAGGTAAACTGTTTCAGTAGGTGAACCCATCATGGTCTTGACCTCTTTGTTCATATTCTCACTCCTCCCTACAACTGGACTTTGGGAGCTCAGCCCAGTGCTCCACTCTGGGTCTCTGCCTCTGTTTCCATCAGTTGCTGGGTGAAGGTTCTGTGGTGACATTTACGATATTCATCAATCTGACTACAGGGCAAGGCCAGTTCGGGTACCCTCTCCACTATTGCTCAGGGTCTTAGCTGGGGTCATCCTTGTGGATTCCTGGGAATTTCTCTAGTGCCAGGTTTCTGCAGCAGGTGCTCTGAATGAAGCCCTCTCCAGGGCATCTTCAGATCTGCAGCGTATGTAACAGGCATGGTCTATAGGCACACTCTAACTACAGCACTTCCCTGTGCTGGTGTCAATGTCAGCCGGAGAGGCCCAGTGCACAGCTGTGTTTCTTGTACTTCCCTATGAACCAAGCGTCCTATGGCAGAGTTGGCAAGAGTGGGGACACAGCACGATAAAGGGGACTTGACGGCTGCTGCTTAACTCACACTGTGGCAGTCTCATAGGAAGCTCCCTTAGTGTTCCCAACACCGTCTGCTGGAACCAGTCAAGTCCCTAAAACATGGCTGGTGCCCAAACACTGGTCTGTGTGGTTACATTTGTGAGCACCGAGCCAACAACAGCTCCCGCCTGCCACTATTCTCACACCAGTCCCGAGCAATGGGAAGCAAAGGAGCTTCCGGTCTGGAAAAGCAGCTCCCAGCTGGACTGAGAGCTGAAGGTGAGCAACAGAAACTGATCCCGTGAAAGCACAAAGGGCTGGGGCGTGGGCTACAGAAGACAGCGCTCTGTCCTGCTTCTCACTCACTTTTTAAACCCGAAGTTTCTCCAGAGCTCGCTGATCTTTGTCTGCAGCCCCGGCTTGTTCTCGGCATCATGGTGTTTTCTCTTCTGGATGCTTCCTGGCTTCTTGCTCAGGCCACTGACTCGGGCCGGCACCAGGGGCTTGATCTTGGTTGCAGAAAGACAGTCCGTAGAACTAGACCTACATAGCCCAGGGACCTGGAGAGAAATTAGAATTTAGAATTGTTGTTATTTTGCTTGTTACAGATGGGAATGTAGGTCCAGTTTTAACCTTCTGTTCTAAAAGACCCTAAGTGTTCTTTCTATACCAGATTAGGAGAAGACTCCACATGCAATGCAATTCTAAAGACGTCTATGGCAGGAACAACCAGTCATGCAACAGGCAACACACGCCTAGCAAAGCGAGTCTTCCTCCCTCTTCACCTCATTCAAGGGCTGCTGGGTTTGGCGCAGCCACTAAGTGAGCTACACACACAGAAAAGCGTGAGGCATTATTTTGTCTTCCTTGAGTCCACGTAACGATACGTCTTGGCGATTCTTGCGTTTCAACACGGAACTGAACTATGTTTTCAGTAAGTCTGCTCTACTGTGTGAAGGCAGCATACACAATCAACTTAAGTCTCTTGATAATTTTGTTTCTACTCAAGAGCTGATTTTTTTTTTTCTTGTTTGAGATAAGGTCTCTCTCTCCTGGCTGTCCTGGAATTCACAGAGCTTCTCCTGCCTCTGCCTACCACGTGCTTGGACTACCACACCCAGCCTTTAAGGGCAGATTTTTTTTTTTTCTTTTTTGCAAGCACAGTAACTGGTTCTTAGGATAGAGAGGGAGGTGTGTGAATAGTCTTTAAATCTGATTAATCTGGGGCAGAGTGTACATAAAAGTCAAACAATTAAACAAAAAACCCAGAGCTCTTCCAGTGCAGGCTCCAAAGCCACAGAGAAACCCTGTCTCGAAAAACCAAAAAAAAAAAAAAAAAAAAACAAACCCAGAGCTCTGCCTTGTGAGAGCCAAAGACATATTTCAAGTTTTAATTACTATGCCTAAGAGATCCACGAAACAAAAATGCCTCTGAGCTGCCAGCCCCTGCCCAAGGACAGACAGTTCCAGAAATGCGGAGGCCATTGTTTCAGGGGAGATAACGAGCGACTGTTTTCATTCCCCTGGACAAGTTTGCTTGGCCCCTCTGCACCAGAGGTGCTTGCTGGGAGGTAGTAGGTAGGTCGGGTATGCATGACCTCTGATGGGAAATGTATTATGGGTTTTCCTTTTTAAGGCCTTGCAAAACTTGATTCTGGACCATCTTCTGGAGATCCAGGGATGGACCTGGCCAGAGCCCATCCGCTTAGCCAGTATTTAACTAAAGTTTGCTTCAAGTTTGGCCTTAAATTGTGGTAGTGGTCTTCTCAGCCGGTGGGATTAACAGGTATTTTGGCAACAGACAGCAAATCATTCTCACAGTAGGAATAGTCAATCACCATGGACGTCATTCTCACAAATTAATTAAAAACTTTAGGGTAAACAATTATAAACTGGGTTATGTAATATATGCAGAAATACTTATTACTATGTACATGGACAAGGATCTTTCAGAAACAGAAAAGAGGTTCCAACTGACACGTTAAACATCCACAGCTAAGCAGCAATAGAATCTAAAGAAGTCTGAGAGCATTTTTTAAAAAGCAGAATACTGGTATTTTAATTTTCAACGTTTTGTTTGTATATTTCTCATTTTCTGGCAATAATTACACAGTTCCTGAAATTAAAAAATAATAATTCTAAATATTTACCTTGTTCCTCACAAGTGTGTCTTTCTTTGAGAAGGGAGGTGACTGTTGCTTGGAGTTCTCACTGCCTTGATTATCCAGTGACGTATTGTTACAGTCCGATTCCTAGATTCCCCAGATGGAAGACAAAAATTCACTGGAGTGTTTTCTTGTTAGTTTGTTTTTTAGAGAGGGTTTCTCTGTGTAAGGGCTATGGCTGTCCTAGAACTCTCTTTGTAGGCCAGGTTGGCCACCCGCCTCTGTCTCCCAAGTGCTGGGATTAAAGGTATGCACCACCATACCTGGCTTAATATTCAATTAACCAATTGTAAGAAATGAGAAACTTGGATAAATAACATAATTTCATCAAAAACATAAAAACAGAAAATAAAATGAACTAAACATGGGAAACAATGAATTACGGTGGAAAAGGTAAGTCAGTTTCAATGAAGAAAACACCAAAATGTTTTAGCTGAAGAAATATTCTACAAAATAAACACTTAAGATTTTGAAAGCTTCACCAGTCACTTCAGGAGCCCGTCAAAATGCTGACACACAAAGTGCTGATCAGATGGTGCTTAGCCCTAAATGGGACATCTTTCTCAGCCCCCAAGCCCTGCCAAAGGTCAGGGGACATCTCAGAAAGAGCAGGAGGAGGGGAGGAGTGCGGTGAAATGCTGTCCTCTGGACACGGCCTGACCACCACACACATGTACCCATACAGCTGTGCAAAACCAGCTCCACGCACATGTACCCACACAGCCATGCAAAACCAACCCCACGCACATGTACCCACACAGCCGTGCAAAACCAACCCCCCACACACGTACCCACACAGCTGTGCAAAACCAACCCCACGCACATGTACCCACACAGCTGTGCAAAACCAACCCCACGCACATGTACCCACACAGCTGTGCAAAACCAACACCACGCACATGTACCTACAGCTGTGCAAAGCCAAAGTAGTGGAAATTCCCATACAGCTGGCTGAAGTGACCTCAAGGCCCTACCCTCCCTCTACTGAGAAGCTACTGACAGGTGAGAGCTACGGCGGAAGGGAGAATCATCCTTTTGTGGGGCTGTGATAACTATAGGGTCTCCCATGCCCCTCACCTATGCACACACGGGCAGCACTAATTGTACTTTATGGCTACCAAAAAAACGGACATGAAGTTAGGAGTAGTAGGTGCTGGGGTGGAATACAGGGAGGGATACAGAGGGAAGGGTCTATCTGGTCCTATTTCACTGTATGAGTGTATGAAACACTCCAAATACGCTGACTCAGAAAGTGCTAGAGTCTCCCGCTACCGCTTCACTCCCACACAGGATTCTCTCTTACCTGGCCACAGTTCCAAGTCGGATTCCAGAAACAAAACCTGCAGTTTACTGTCTCTTAGCTGTGCTGCAAAATGGTCAGCATTTACAACAAAAAGAAAAGGCGCATCCTCCTTTAAGATGGGCCCTCCTCTGAGGTCATTGGCAAATGCTCACTTAACAACTTCAGCAGTGATTCTGAATCCTGTCGCTGCCTTGGTGCCATCGCATGCACGAGGCTCACCATATTCCCATGTGTCAACAGGAAGGCCAGGAATGAAGAACGGCACTTGGCATTTCTAAGGCTTCCTCTACTCCTCTTGAGATCTACACTACCATGCACTCAGCAGTGGGACAGGACTGCCTGATCCCTACAGACCCTCCACATTTCTCTGCTGAAGCTAACGGTGTGGTGCAAGGGCTCAATATGGCTGATTTCTTTCCTTTTGACAAGGTCTCTTGCTCTACAGCCCTAACGGTCAGGAACTTACTGCACAGACCGAGCTGCCCCAGACTTACACCGACCTCCTCACCCCTCTTCCTCATTTCTGAGATTACAGATGTGTGCTATCATATCCATTTTAAAGGACTTATTTTTCAGACAGGAGCTTGGCATGTAGCCCAGGTTGTGGCCAAATTTGCAACCCTCTAAATTTGAGATTATAGAGCTGCACCATGTCCAGCCTGGCTAACCAATTTCTTACAATAGGACCATAGGTGAGACTCTGAAGATTAGACCCTGGTTAGGTGAATGGCTGGATCTAGTCGCTGCCTTTTAACAATGAGCTTTCACCAAAACGGTCCAACAGTGAAGCCCTTCAGATGCACACAATGAAAACTGATATTCTAAATAAAACTTAAAAAACAGTACAGCAATCAAAAACCAAACAAAGACTCAATGGCATTGTGGCTTGGAAACATTTATAAATCAAAGAAATATTATGTCTAACTCTTCGAATTCAATTATTTTGAGTGTTAACCATCCCTCCTAAGAAGTGTTACCATATGTGGTGGCAAAAGGACATTCAAGGAATGAGTCGCCACTTGCTTCTTAGGAGTTTTCTTCCTTTTTTTTTCTTTTTTTTAAGTTTTGTGAAACAGGGCCTATGCAGCTCAGGCAGGACTCCCTAGTGCCAGGATTGCAGGTGTGCACCCTCACACCTGGCTAGGTCCCGATCCCAACACCCCTTAGAGTAGATGTTTATCCCAGAAGACAGAGCGCCTCTCAGTATGAGCTACCTGCAGCCTGTGAGCTGTGGATCTCATCATTCAGCTGAGAGCTTACAAAGTGCGTGAACCAGAAAGACGTGCTGGGGAAGAAACAGCTCCCTCCTCCAGGAGCCCAGCAGGCTTGCATGTCCTCCCAGCAGCACTGCGTCTGTGGAAAACGCCGAGAGCTGGCAACTGTCCTGTAACTCGAATGGCCCTAAGACAACAGTCCATGGAGCAGAGGCTCATAGGAAACGAAATGGACTTCCAGATGACAGGGCAGTACTCAACATGGAGCAGCTGAAGGCAACACCAGAGAAAGGGAGCTGGGGAGGGGGCTCATTGAGTGGGCAGGGCATGGCAACCCAAGTTCAATCCCTAGGATGTGGTAGAGGGACAGAATGGGCTGTCCTCTGATCCCTTCTTATGCACCAGGACATGTGTCACCAGACAGACAGACAGACACATATGTTCATAAGATAAAAAAAGAAATCTAATTAAAAAAGAAAGACGAGAAAGGAAATGAAAGGCAGAAGTCTCGAGGGCAGCAGTGGCAGTCCTGACAGCTCCTGAAACACGAAACAGTGCCAAGTGGGGCAGACTCAGACCTCAAACATGTAAACTGATTTCGGTTTTCTCCAAGTGGAAACGAGTTATTCCTACATTTTGATGGCTATTTTCTTATGACTGAATCCAGTAGTTTTGAGTATTTTCAGGCTAGCTGGATGGTTATGCTGGTAGAGTCAGCATTTTATCAATTACATGCCATTCGAGATTCAGTCTTGTCAGACATCAAAGTTCTGTCAAACAGTACCATGGCTTTAACTGTGCTTACAATTTGGTAATTATACTTGGTGAAGATAAAACAATATTAGCAACTTTGAATAACAGATTTAAAGAAAGCTATGAAGTCGTTACATCATTTCAAAATATGTCACTGATTTACGAGCAATATTCAGTTAAGGTTTTGATGTCAGTCAAATCAAAGCCAGAAATAGAAACAGAAGTAAGACTGGAATGTTTAATATGTAGGACTAAATGCGTGTAAAATTTCAAAAAGAGAAAACTGCTATTTTGTTTCATTATAAACGAAGTTTACCAGAAATAAAAAGTAAACTATTTCCAAAGTACTAAAATACAACAAACACAAAAACATTAACACAGCCATTCTTTTATATGCTATAAAATGCTAGCTGAACTAAAAGTTCTATTAATAGCAAACTTGCAGTATCGTCATCTCCTAGGCTATGGTGCTGAGAAGACACCTGTGCGACACTCTAGCCTGGTTGGTGGGCGCACAGCCGAGTGCTAGTGTAGGAGTCGGGAGAACAAAGGATGAGAGACTGAGACCCCCTCAGGTGGATAAAATGCAAGCTTTCTACACAGGAGGATTTGTTCTTAAACGGCTTCTTTTTATCTTATGTGCATTGGTGTTTTGCCTGCATGTATGTATGTCTATGTGAGGCTGTCAGAGCCCCTAGAACTGGAGTTACAGACAGTTGTGAGCTGCCCTGTGGGTGCTGGGAATTGAACACAGGTCCTCTGGAAGAACAGTCAGTGCTCTTAACCACTGAGCTATCTCTCCAGTCCTGGAAACACAGGAGGATTTTGAATAAAAATTGAGAAAGCCAGTTCATTTCTACAATGTTGGCAAAATTTTCTCAACTGTCTGATTAACACAAAATTTTTTCCCGCGGTTGAGTCTGAAAGCAAAGATAGCAGACACAGACTCACCTCTGAATCCGATTCCTTACTGGAAGGCTGGGAAAGACTGGATGCATTTAAACTGTGCAGAGAGTCTGTGCTTTCCTGAGATCGGGAGGCCCGGCCCACCTCATGCAAGGGCAGAGACTTAGCACTCGATATCTCACTCTTTGACTGACGCGTGTCAGCCTCGGCACTGGTCTTGGGCAGCCAGGTGGAGGACTCGCTCCTTCTCCGGAACTGCTGCAACACAGAGCTTGGAGAGGGACTAGGAGTTCTTGAAAAATCTCTCAGAGTTCCTGACCAACTGAAACAACTTCTTAGTGTCCCCAGAGTGGGCGGGGAAACAGTCCCCACAAGTTTGCTGGTCTCGGACTGAGCCTCATCATCAGGAGACACAGTAGCATTGCCTGGGATCTGAGCACTTGGATCCTGCGTCCCATTTATGTCAACCAGCTTCTGGCCCTCTGTGTCTGGACTCTCTGATGCTCCAAGGCCTTCTGTGCCCGGACAGTCCAGTGCTCCAAGGCCTTCGGTGTTTGGACAATCTGGTATTCCGAGGCCCTCTGTGCCTGGACAGTCCAGTGCTCCAAGGCCTTCGGTGTTTGGACAATCTGGTATTCCGAGGCCCTCTGTGCCTGGACAGTCCGGTGTTCTGAGGCCCTCAGTGTCTGGACAGTCTGGTGCTCTAAGGCTTTCAGTGCCTGGACAGCCTGGTGCTCTAAGGCTTTCAGTGCCTGTACAGTCTGGTGTTCTGAGGCCCTCTGTGCCTGGATAGTCCGGTGCTCCAAGGCCTTTAGTGTCTGGATAGTCCGGTGCTCCAAGGCCTTTAGTGTCTGGACAGTCCGGTGCTCTGAGGCTGGTAGTGGCTTTGCCTGTGACAGCAGTTTCATTTAGAGGTTGAATTCTTGCTCTTTTAGGTACAAAGTCGTCAAAATCTGGAGAACTGCAAAAAAACCTAACAAGAAATAGGAAGAATGGATTATCTTAAGTATTTTAGGGTCTACTCACAAACCTATCAAGATTCAAATATCTACTTTCTTACATAAAGACCACAAAGATCTTGAATTTTAATTGAGGTTTAAATTCTACTTTTCTTGTTTTATTTTTTGACACAGGGTTTCTTAATATAGTACTGTCTGTCCTTGAGCTCACTATATAGACCAAGTTGGCCTCAAACTCACAGAGATCCACTTGCTTCTGCTTCTAAATGCTGGAATTAAAGACTTGCGCCACCATGCCTGGCTGAGTTGTAATTTTTATCATGGCAACACATATATCTTTAGAAAGTTATTTATATAATAAGCCTTTAGGTAGAAGACAGGGTCCTGGATTTTTTAATTCCTGCAACTGGGAAACAGAGACAGGGGGGATCTTTGGGAGTTTAAGACAAGCCCAGTCTACATAGTTCAAGGCCCACCAGAAAACAAACAAACAAAAAACCAAACCAAAATACAGTCGCAGGTCGCAGTTGCCCCTTCCCAATGAGTTTACACGATTGTCTAGTATATTTCTAGATCCTGAAAGATAAACTGAAATATTTATAGGAAAGGTGCTGACATCAATAAAGATAACTAAGACAAGACAGATCAATCAGCTTCTCAAAATACTGTAAAAGAAGAAACAATGGGAGCCGGGCGGTGGTGGCGCACGCCTTTAATCCAAGCACTTGGGAGGCAGAGGCAGGAGGATCTTTGTGAGTTCAAGACCAGCCTGGTCTACAAGAGCTAGTGCAGGCTCCAAAGCCACAGAGAAACCCTGTCTCAAAAAACCAAAAAATAAAATAAAATAAAAGAAGAAGAAACAATGAGATGGTAGGGGAGAACAATTCTATCTGTCAATTATGTTTTAAATAAACACTGATTGGTCAGTAGCCAGGCAGGAAGTATAGGCGGGAAAACCAGACAGGAAGTAGAGGTGGGGCAATGAGAAAAGAAGAATTCTGGGAAGAAGGAAGCCCATCCCTCCCAGTTCTGCCCAGACCACGGAAGAAGCAAGATGTGACCTGCCCTGCTGAAAAAGGTACCGAGCCATGTGGCTAACATGTACTAGAATAATGGGCCGGTATATATTATAAGAGCTAATACGAAGCCTGAGCTAATGGGCCAATCACTTTTATATTTTATAGAGACCTCTGTGTGATTTTCTTGGGGCTTACCAGCTGTGGGAACTGGGCAGAACAGAAACCCCAATAAGAAGGCTCATGCTACAATGAGAAATGGAAAGAAAACTCTAAAAAACAGAACTCCAACCACACAGTGACCTGCAGGGGCCCTTGTCCTCCTTTACTCTGATTCTGCAAGGACAGATCAGAGAACTAATGGTATGGAAGGGAAGGACAACGCATTCCCGTCTGGACTAGGGTGTGGTGGTTCAGGAGCATAAGGGTCACCTAGGAAAGGTGCCTCGGACATGCCTGTTAGAAGCCTTTGGACTGGGCTGATGTAGATGAAGACTCACACTAGAGTTCTGGGCTAGAGCTCTGAACTGAACACAAAGAAGCCAGGCTCGCTATCTTCCTCTTCCTGACTGGAGGTGCAAAGTGACAGACCAGCTGCCTCCTGCTCCTGTCACCTTTCCACACACGTGAGGACTGCACTCTTGGAATGTGACCCAAAACAAACCTTTCCTTCATCAAGTGATTTTTTCTGGTAGACACTTTTGTCTCAACAACGGTAATGTAACTGAGACATAAGGCAGCTAAGAAAACAGGCATGCAGCAGGCTCCGGCAAAGAATGCCACATCCAGCTTAAAGGGCGCTCTGGAGACCCAATACCTGCTTCTGGTGCCCGGAACTACAACTGCACCACTGTCCTCGTTCTTCCTCTGTAAAAACACTGCGAATTTATTCCTTGTCCTACATGGAGTGTGTGCATCTGTCCCACGAGCCGTCCCACCATCCAGGTTGGGCGCAGATATTTCGGAAGAGCTGTTCTTCTTGGTCTTCTTTGTAAATGAAGAATACTGACCCAATAGGTCATCTTCGGACAGAGCTTCTAAAGAAAAACAGAAACATACGTAAACACCTGGGCTTCCTCTGTTGCTGGCTACTTCCCTGGATTTTACATCCTGAGCCCTGGTGTCCTAAAGGCAAAGCATCCTTTTTGTCACACACATGCTGGGCAAGAGCTTGCAGGAGCCATATACTCATCCTATTTTGTTTGTTGAAAGCTATGAATGCCTGAAAAACAACGACCTTAACCGTGTTATAGAATTTTGCAAATTAGTTAACATTTAATGTCAATTTTCTGTATTTTATATCAAATTACTCTAACCAAAATTTCAGAGCATAACAGATTTTGAATGACTATGTTTTTAGCTTAAGTTTAGAAAAAAAAATTAGAGGGAAGCTTACATATAAAGCTATAATTAGGGCTGGAGAGATGGCTCAGAGGTTAAGAGCACTGATGGCTTTTCCAGAGGTCCTGAGTTTAATTCCTAGCAACCACATGGTGGCTCACAACCATCTGTAATGAGGCCTGAATCCCTCTTCTGGTATGCAGGCAAACATGCTGCATATATAATAAATAAATCAATCTTAAAAAAAAAATCTATGATTAATGATTCAAAGTCTTTAATACCCCAATAAAACCAGCAACTTTACCCTCTGTGGCAGTTGCTGAGGTAAATGTTCTAGCTTGGCTCTTCACTACCATGCCCCGAGGCCAAGCGTTGCTGGGTCAAATGCGAACACAAAAGCGGCAGCCTGAGGAAACAGGTGTGAGAGCTGCAGTCCTTCAGCTAGTTCTCAGTCTGCTGGCTTCCTCCCCACACACTTCCTGCAGTCATAAGAGGCTGGCAGGAGGGCCACAAAACAGCTCAGCAGGTAAAGACACCCGCTACCAGCCCTGGTCACTTGAGTTTGACCCCTGGGACATGCACAGTGAGAAGGGAGAACCGATTCCTGCAAGATGCCCTCCGTCCTCCACTTTACACCTCCGCACACACGTGTCTGCTCCCAAACAACGACAACAACAACAACAATAATAATAATAATATGTGAAAAAAGGAGGTAGAATAGGTTGGGGGGGTGTCAAATTCTAGAGAAAATATTCATTTTTAAAGAAAAAACACATTTGGCCAGGCTGGAGAGATGGCTCAGTGGCTAAGAGCATTGGCGGCTCTTCCAGAGGTCCCGAGTTCAATTCCCAGCAACCTACACGGTGGCTCACAACCACTCATAATGAGATCTGGTGTCCTTTTCTGGTGTGCAGGCATACATGGAGGCAGAACACTATACATAATAAATAAATAAATCTTAAAAAAAGAAAAGAAAAACATTTTTAAAAATGTAGCTCGGTAAACCTCACCTTAATCCCTAGCAGAAGCTAAGTGTGCACACTATGCAGGACACTAGGAGCCCTTGCAGAAGAAAAGGGAAACACATGCCCTAGAAGCCCCAGCAACAGACAGCAGACCGAGCTCACTTTCATAGTACAACCGGTTGTTACTGCAGCTAGCTGGGGACTCCTAGTGTCTCAGGTATCCCCATGGACAGTCAGCACCTGTTGGGGACAAGGATCTGCAGCAAGCTGTACACCCTAAGAGACAAGGGTCTGGGGCTCCAGATCCCTGTACCCTCTCTAATTCATGCAAATATTTTACAAACACAATATAACCTAAAATGTAAGACACAGGAGCCACAGTTTCAACAATCTACATGGAAGTTTAAAATGTCACTGCACTTGGCTTTAACAGCGACTGGAGAAATTCAGCCTAGGCTCAGCCAGTGACAGAAACAGCGACAAGCACACACCAGGAGGAGCCACCAGGAAAAGCAGCCTTGGAGTGCCACCAGGGCACACTTGACTGCTGTCTGCATAGCCGACCACACCGACCACCACAGCCAGTCACAGCCAGTCACAGCCAGTCACAGCCACGCCATGACTAAGGAGCTCAAGTAAACCCAAAGCACCGAGAACTAGAAACTGAAATAACATCTTCAAAAGGATCAAAACCTGAAAATAGAAGGATGAATTTGACAACTGACTCAACATCAGTACACTGAACAAGAGATTGCTGAAATCCTCAATAAATAGTAGCTATTAAGATACCACTTGCTCTAAATTATTGATTTAAATCCTCAAAGCCACCCCCCCCCCCGGGTGTATATATGGATATACGTTTTAAATACAGGGTCTCTTTGTGTAGCCCTGGGTGTCCTGGAACTCACTCTGTAGACCAGGCTGGCCTTGAACTAGATCTGCCTCCCGAGGGCTGGGATTAAAGTCATGCGCTACCACCACCTAGCTACAAAGCCTTCCTTTAAAAAGAAAAATTGACAAGTGAATCCTAAAAAGTACACAAAATCAGAAAGAACCTCAAGCAGCCAAAAAATAACTTTTGAAAGGCAGAACGAACTCCAGGAATTTATGCTACCAGGTTTCAAGATGCGCTGCACTACAGTAATTACGGTAATGAGTGTGCGCTACTCAGGTCAGAGTGGCAGCTGAGGCACAGAGGGACTCCTAGCCAGGATGCACTGGATGGTAAGGGATTTCCAATAGCTGCAAGGCTCCTCGGCCAACAGTACCGGACAGTAACTCTGCCATATACAAATCGAGGAGCCTGGAGCCTTACTGTCCACCATCCACTATCTCTAAACCGAAGAGCTACAGCTGGGAAACTAACGAAATAAATCAGAGAAACTGCCGTGTCTGACCGTGCTGCTTAAGGGTGCAGTCCACCACGGCCAGACAGCTGAGCTCAGCACAAAACCAAAGACTTTACCCTTCCTGACTTTACTGAGCCTGGATGCCTGACTTCTCTTAAGTGTGACCTTTGACCCAGTGGCCTGCAAATGCTCTCCCCCTGCCACCAATACAACTGAGTGCTATGCTCCCATCTGTGATGGAACCACGCTAAATGCACTAAAGCATATGTATTAAGTGATGCCCCTCCCTCTGGAATAATGCCGAGCTGTCTTGCCGTAGCCGATGCCGCAGTTCACAGCCATCCGCACCCTGCTGCACAGCATTTCTGCTCCTCTTCCCCTGCGAGCCGGTGGCCAGCGACCCCAGAAGAGGACCCATAACCAACAACCACCACATTTGGAAAAAATGAAGTACATACCATTTCTTGGCCTCTTTACCATGGAAGACTTCCTGGGAAGATTTAACCCTTTAGTGGTAATTACTTGTTTAAGGCCCACAGTACTTGAATTTTCCGTCAACCGAGGAGCATGGGAAACACCATTTGCCTCAAGTCTAGGGCAATAGTTTCTGTGCCAAATGCTATTAGGTGACTTCTGACACACTTTGTCATTCCAGCTATGACTCCTTGAGTGGACAGGCTAGAAAAGAACAAGGGAGAAGGTTACTTGCATAGGAGAAATGGCCATTTCCTGCTGTATCTGCTTATAGTAGTGCTCAATTACTGTTCAGAAGAAAAGCTTTAGAGCACGGTCTGATGGTGCAGGCCTGTGACCGCAGCTACCAGGGGGTTGAGGAGCGGGATCAGGCTACCTACTAAGTTCAGGCTCAGTCCGGGGGACTTAGTGAGCAATTTCAAATTAAAAGGTGCTCAGTGGTGGAGTGTTTGACTAGCAAGTGTGAGGCCTAGAGGGAGTTGGGAGGGAGGGAGGGTCCTGAGGAAGTCTGTGCTTTGGTAATTTTTTACTTTCTTCCATTAGTACAAGCTGTTTAGGCTCACTCATAAAGTAGCAAGTATTTCATGAGCACCTGCACGTGTCTGCCCTCTTCACTGCCTCCTTCCTTACAAACTCTTTACCATACCATGTCCTGGCAGTCTGCACCGTCTCTTCTGTGCATGTTTAACTCTTTACCATACCATGTCCTGGCAG
The DNA here is from genome assembly GCA_028555095.1 of Dicrostonyx torquatus. Taxonomy (NCBI): domain Eukaryota; kingdom Metazoa; phylum Chordata; class Mammalia; order Rodentia; family Cricetidae; genus Dicrostonyx; species Dicrostonyx torquatus. The sequence goes on along the minus strand of JAQHUG010000006.1, from coordinate 4,155 downwards.
TCTGCACTGTCTCTTCTGTGCATGTTTAACTCTTTACCATACCACGTCCCGGCAGTCTGCACTGTCTCTTCTGTGCATGTTTAACTCTTTACCATACCACGTCCCGGCAGTCTGCACAGTCTCTTCTGTGCATGCTTTCCTCTTCCGTAAGTTCTTTTAGTTACTCTAATTTTTTGCTCTTTGAGAATTCATGCATATACATGTTATGCGTTGGTGCGTAGAACCTGTTTATCTTATTATTTGGGGAATCATGACTGAGATTGCAGTCTGGGAAGTGTGCTGGCTGTGCTGTCTTTACACATTTGTGTTAGCAAATTAATTTCCAGCAGCCAGGAGGCAGAGGCAGGTGGATCTCTGTGACTCTGAGGCCATCCTAGTAGACACAGTGAGTTTCAGGACACTCTGCACAGCACTGAGTACAGAAATACTTCACAGCTGCTGGGCAAAGAAAGACCTGCCTCAAAGTTTGTCTTGAGACAAAACAAAAATGTGTTTTTATAGTTTTTAAAATGTTACCATAGTGTCGGGACTGTAGTCGTCAATCTGTTCCAAAGTATTTACATCTCTGTTTCCAAGTGCTATTTGCAGAGCCACAGAATCATCGACATACCTGGTTGCTAAGGCTAAGGAGAAGGTCCCTATTAACAAGCAAAGAAATGAAAATGCTGTCCACTACCACAGAGAATCTTCAAAGTTTAGGACGTACAGAGATCCCACCTACTGTTCACATCACCATCCAAGGACAGGCAGGGTTGCTGGCCTGGTTCCCGGTAGGAGCTGCCCGTCTTCTTGAAGGGAAGCCCGAGTCAATTCCTCCCTTTCCAGAGAGATGTGGGGAAAGTCCTGGCTGCTCCCTAAGATCCAGAATCCTGCAGCTGCCTGAGTACTGGTGACCAGAAACACTCCTGAGGAGCCAGGCTTACCTCAGTCTCGGGTGACACTTTTGATGCGCTTGCTAAGAGCAAGGGACCTGGCACCAGGGCAGTCAATTCACTCGCTACACAGATGGGCCTCAGGTTCATATTAAAAAACCTAACTTTTCACTAGCGTGGTTTTCTGAAGTTGAGTAAAATATGACAATCTGCACCATAAAATATAAGACCGATTTTCGAGACTTTCCTTCTTTTCCACTAAAGTCTCACTAGAAATATTGTGCCATCACCAACAACGCTAACAGAGTAAATAAAAAACCCCACCACGTGGCTCAGAAAGGATACTGCCCAGCATAACTGAGGGTGTCCGGGTTAACGTCATCTCCGTACGCATTCAGAGGGACCAGCTTCCTTTGGATGGGGTCGAACACCAGCTGATAGAGGAAAGTATTGTTGGCTCGGATGAATCCTGCGATGTAATCCTCCGGCACCGTGATATTCATCTTGAGGTAATGCCCAATTTTCTTGATAACCTAATAATGGATGTAAAAATATCTCATGAAAAGCTGAAGAGGAGGAAGTGTGTTGATCCCACACTTGACACTAGAGAGTGAGGCAAAAATCAAGTGATTTTACCCACACTAAAAACACTTTTACCAGGAAACATGGTCACAACATATCACCCAAAACTCTGGTCTCATGCCAAGGTTTGCATTGTTCATCCAAAATGCAAAATATCTGGCTTACATCAAGCATATATTTCTAGAAACACTGTTTTTATCCTTTTGGCAACTGATGCTGAGAACAGGGACCCTGCAGAGATAAGCCCCCTTTGCCCTTTGTCAGTAAGGACAGGACTTCA
>JAQHUG010000005.1:20922186-20933372 GCA_028555095.1 Dicrostonyx torquatus | reverse complement strand
ATCTTGTTTGTGGCTGCTTCAAGCTTATTAAGTCTAAAGGACAGTTCTCACATTTACATTTCCACAAATTACATAGCTGGTGCCCTGAAGGTGCACTATATCAATTCTATTCCTCTCCAAAGGGCTTCTATCATGGGGCACAGTAATTAATGACAACTGGGAATTTATTATCTGAAAATCTAAAGAAAGTCAAACTGTTCTTAAGAAAATGAACAACCACCACCACACATCAAACTGCAAATACATACAACTGCCCTGGAACCTACCAGCTCTTCTAGGCCTTAGGCCTTCTGTTACATGGTTGATTTCCACCCGCTTAACAAGACCTGCCAGAGTAACTAACTATAAAGGAATGTGTGAGATTTGAGAACTCACTCAGTTTTGTGTCCTTGAAGCATTAATAAGATATTAATTCCCTTTTAGTTATAAAGGGAAAAAATATTTGCCTTTCTCTTTAAGTGGGGTCATTGTGTTACATTAGCAGGTATTTACCATGAAGTGCCCTTTTCCTTGCATCACTAGACTGTGCTTTTAGTAGCAACCTTCTATAGGACTGGTAAGAGAGTGGACGACAGAAGACACACACTTATGTTCCCATGTTCCATAAAGTACAAAGTTAAAGGAAAATACAGAAAAGTATAGTGTGTTTGTAAACCCTAGTGTTGAGAAGGAATTTATGTATTAAGCTAGCATTCTAGGGGGCTACTAGAAATAAGACCAACAGACTAAATGGTGATGTCAGAGATGAGACTTGAGACTCATGGAGAAGCTATTCCCTAAAGAGAGGAAAGGAACATGAATAGACAAAATGGGAGGAGAATGTGGAGGAGGAGGAAGAGAAGGAGCATGAACTCTGTTTGTAGAAGTGAAGACAAACCCCTGTCCTACATGGAATTCTTATTAAAGAAAAAATTATCTCACTCAAAGAGGCCCCATGTGTGTAGCCATAACTAGAAGCTTACTCTCAATACCTCACCATATATTTATAGTAGCACTCTCACATCAGGTCTCAGTACAGGTCAGATCTTAGCATCATGTGCATAATCCCACTTCCTGGGTGATCCATCTCTACTGAGAAATAGACTCTGAGTATTATAGCTACATGCACCTTGACGATCACCTCACCTGAGAACTACATACCTCTTGTCTTCTATGACTTGTTTTATCTTCAGGACCAGTGTCTCCTCCTTGACATCCTGAGGCTGGATGGAGATTCCAAACTTCTTTGCTTCTACTCAGACCATATTGTAAGGCTGATCTAATTTGATGGGGATCCCAACAATGGGAACCCCATGTTAAATGGCCTCTTCTATACTGCCAGTTCACCCATGGGTAACAAACAGACACATGCTTGGGCAGGCTGTTATAAAAAGTAAAAAAAAAAAAAAATTTAAGTTGAATGTGGGCTGATATCCGCCAGCCTGAGGACGCCATGCAGCTTCGTAGCTGAAAGCTAACAATTTAGAAAGACAATAGATGAGGGTTTTGCTCCAGCCTTCTTTTTCATTTGTAGATTGCTCGATGAGAGATTGCTATCTCCAAAAGGGGTGAAAGAATGCAGGTATGTGTGTGCTGGGGGAGGTGCCCCGGAAAAAGGAATAGGAATAGGAAAATTCCTCAAGAGGGGAGAGAGTATTCCAGAGCAGAAATGGTTTTGGGGGAGAGAAAATAAACGCGAGGTCACACTGTAAGAAAAAAAGTCCGAAGCGGCCTTTGAACGGTAATGGTGTGAAAGCCTGTTTCTTTCCTCGCACCTCCGGGAACACATTTGGGGAAAGACACCAGTTTCTATGTTGGGGTGACGGTCCCCGACAGTTGAAAAGTTTTGAAAGGTCAGTTAAATTAATACCTCAAAGAAAAATAAGTAAAAACCAGTGATACTTCTGAGTATATTTGAGTAAAATTATGGTATAATATACTTTCTATAGTTTGAAGTATCCTAATTAGGTAGTGATGCACCAGACTTGCTCTCCCAAACTCTAGAAACTGCTCTGTGTTTATTAAGAGAAACTAAAATGACTATTGATAAATGAATATTTGACCTCTATATGTGTCTCAGAATCTGCCCATCTTCTCTAGAAAATACCATGTAGTTAAACTGCATAAAAAGCCATGCCTTTAATCACTGATTTTAAGCCATTGTCTTAATTATGAACTTTTAATTATTAAATATGTAGCAAGAGGCCTCCAAAAGGCAGATCAGAAACAAAGAAAATAAAGGCCCTCTCCATAAAACCAAATCTAGACCAATTCAACAGCCTATCTTGAGGGAACTTGACCTAGTTCTCCCACCCGTTGGTATAACTTCAAGCATTGTTGGCACAAAGGCTGTGAAGCTATGTATCTTCATACTACTGCTGGATAAGATTTTGATAAGAATGTGTCCAGGTAAGCATGTTACGTGGTACATGCTCCACAGGTGCTAAGCAATCCTCGGAAGACAGCAGCAGCACACTCAAGTGTGTCCTGAGTTCACTTGCCACAATGCATTATGTTCCAAACATCCTTTCAGAGCCAGATAGAGAGCAGCCTAAGTGATGTGACAGAATACCACCCCTACTCATCGGAAACATGAAAAAGAAGTGGAAAGTACTACTCTGGTGACTTTGGAAGTGTGGTATTCTTCTCTGTGGAAAAAAAAAGTTTATGTGAGATATATTAATTTTAAGATATTTTTAAATAAAACTTTCCATTACTGTCCAACAAATATCTTGCAGTTATTTCTACTGCTTAAAATCCCCTCACAAATTCGTGTCTCACCTCTCTCATTTACCTAAATCACATCCCTCATCAATGTAAATGCAATTTATTTTTCCCTGGACCCTATCAGTAACCAAGGCAGACCTCCAAGTTCTATGACTCTTCAAGATGGATAAGGTGCTCTCATTAACCCTTGTGAATTTAGTAACATCTAAGTAACAATAATGTTTTCTTTATCTTACTGCAGAACATAAAGGTGATTGTGTTAGATAAAAGTTGTCAGACTCATTTTTACACTGTAACATTTGAGTTAAGTAGGTGGTTTCAAAATAAGAAATATCAGTTGGGAGAGAGTTTTCATCAATTAGGGAATATAAGTGAGGAAAAGACAGTCCTTTCTCCACCATGAGTTGCTGAAATGTCTACTCTGGTTTTTTTGTGAGGGAGCTGGATTATATGTAAAGATTATAAATGATTTATTATAGCTAAGATCTAGAAGAAAAATAACTTCTTCCTACATAATTATCTCATTAATTGTAAAGAAATGCCCCAATGAGGTCCAGCTGTAAGGCATTTTGTCATTTAGTGATCAGTAGGGGAGGTTGCTGGTCCTGGGTTCTATAGGAAGGTGGGCTGACTGAGTCATGGGAAGCAGACCAGTAAGCAACGCCCCTCCATGGCCTCGGCATCAGCTCCTGCCTCCAGATCCTGCCCTTTTTGAGTTCTTGCCCTGATTTCCTCCTACACTGGTGAAGAGCAATGATGAAGGGTCAGCCAATTAAACCCTTTCCTCCAAACTTGCTTTTTGGTTATGGCATTTCATTGCAGCAATTAAAACCCTAACTAAGACTGCTACTATTCCTGAGATACAAATGGAATTCATGTGCATATAGTTTGATTTTGAATTTCCCTGATGACTGAAGATGTTTTATAGCTTTTCATATGTTAATTAGTTATCCATCAGAGAAGTGTCTATTCTTCCATTAGTCTATTAATTAATTGAACCTTATAGTTTATTGGTAATTACTGTCTTCAATTCTTTATATATTCTAGATATTAATCTCCTCAGATAAATAACTAGAAAATGTTTACTACTACTCTGTTGATTTCTCTCCAGTTAATTATTTAATCTGCTTGGCAAAAGTTGTTGGTAATTGGCAAAAAAAAAAATGGGTAAGTCCTAACTTTATAATCTTGTATATATTTAGACTGGAAATTTGAGTCTGATAACATTGATAATTATTGCTTAAAAGCTTACATTTATTTCTGTCATTTTGTTATTTTTGTAATATTTAATCTTACAATTAATAACTAATAATTAATTAGTGTTCCTAATATTCATTTTCTTACCTGTAATGTATCCTATTGTAATGTATTCCCTCTAGAATGTGTTACTCTTTCCCTCCATTAAGTAGTATTATTTCAAGGTCATTCAGCAGTACTGGATTAGTGACCAAGAATCCCTGCATTGTCATAGGAAGTTTTTCTTTCTCTTCCAATTATGAAGGATACTTTACTGGACATCCTAATCTGCACTGGCAGCTACTGGCATTCAGAACTTGAAAATACCCCGTTTCTTGTCTTCTTTGCTTGTTGATAAATATGTTGTTTTATATGTTTGTGGTTCTCTCTCAGCTTTTAATATTATTTCTTTTCTCTGCATACTTAGTATTTTAACTATAATATGATGTAAGGAGCTTTTTCTTTTCCTATTTATACTTCTGTGTCTCTCCTGAATCTATATAACCATCTCTTTCCCAACAATTGGGAGATTTTCTGCTATATTTTATTGAAAATATTCATGAGGCCTCAACTTTGCACCTTTCCTTCTTATATCCAAAAGGGATTTGGCATAGTTAATGGTTCTTTTATATTTAGAATCATGTCACCTCTCCTTCTTAGATCCAGAAGGAATTTGGCATAGTTCATGGGTCTTTTCCATTTAGAATCATGTCATCAGAAAACAGAAACAGTCTAACTTCTTTCCAGTTTTAATAAAGCTTGTTTAGATCACTATTTTGGAGGTTAAAAGTACAAGGTTGTCATCTGACTGACATCTGATGGTGGCCTCTGATGATGGCATCCTGGCATCACATAACAGAGGTCATAGTAGAGTGAGAGATTGTTAATATGTGTATGTGCACATATGTTTATAACATAAATTAATGAAAGGGACATAGATTTGAAAGACAGGAAAGGGAGGTATATGGGAGATGTCTTAGTTGTTGCTCTATTGCTTTTAAGAGCCACTATGACCAAGGCAACTCTTATAAAAGGAAGCATTTACTTGGAGACTTGTTCAAAGTTTCAGAGCCTTAGTCCATTATTATCGTGGCAGGGATTATCACAGCAGGCAGGTTCTGGAACAGTATCTGAGACCCTTTTTTTTCATCCTGATCCACAGACAGAGAGACATAGAGCCTGAGCCTGCTCTGGGCTTTTGAAACCTCAAAGCCCACCCCCAGCATAACACTTGTTTCAACAAGAATACACTTACTCCAACAAGGCCAAATCTCCTAATTCTTTCCAACAGTTCTACTCTCTGGTGACCAAGTATTCAAATATATGATCCTATGGAGGCCATTCTTATTCAAACCACCTCAAGAGGGTTTGGAAGGGAAGGGGAAAATGCAATAATTATATCATAATCTCAAATAACACAAATTTTTTTTAAAAATGTAATAGACAAAGGAAAGACCAGGCCCCACTTCATAAAAACCCACTCAAAATGAAAAAGATCTGTTCTTCCAATAACTATAATAATGTCTTACAAGATAGATACAATCATAAATTAAAGCTTTGTAGTAGAGCCCACCACTTAAAGATAAATACTTCTCTTTTCATTATATTAGAAGGCCAAGATCCTAGCCCATGAAGTATTTGAGTATGTACTCTATCCACATGAAACCAAAGCATAAAGTAAAATATAGAATGGAAATCCCAGAGTAGAAATGAATGGAATCTCTAAAACTTAAACATGCAAATAGGAAAAAAATGTGCTACTCGATCTATACAGTTACTATATCATGTAATGTGGAAAAGTCAAGCTGGTACCTAATTAGAAGTTTTATCCCTATTGACTAACTTTTATGGTGTTACAAAATATTTTGTACACTACCAAAGGAGAAAGGTTATCATCAGCATTATCTAGCTGCAAGCCCTATAACCAACAACAGCAACTGGCCTGCAAGATATACTGGTGCAATGGTGATCAAAAGTTATGAAAATAACCAGCCACTTTTGGATTGAATTTAAGCCCTGCTCCATGAGATGGAACCCATTCCTGCTAGAGTGGCCAAGAACTGGAGACTAGACAGATCATGAGCAAGCCTAGGACAAAACCTACTGTTATTATTCTGCTAACAGAACATAACAATAAAATGACTCTAAATGGCATACTGCTATGACCACAGAGCAGTGTCTTTCTCAACCCTCACCAGAGAAGCTTCTTCTTGCAGTATATGGGAATTAGTGCAAAGATCCACAGCTTGACAATTTGCAGAGTGAGAGACTTTGTAACACTCAGTCAGAAATAGGGTATCTTCATTAAATCCCTCCCCTCAAAGGTCAGGGGTCTAAGCATAAGAAAATACAGAAAGATTATGTAAGCCAGAGGTGGTGGATAACTCCTAGGAAACACGTATAAACTCACAGAGACTCTAGCAGCATATATATGGCCTGCTCAAGTTTAAGACAAACTGACAGGACCCACAGGTCTGGGTCCATTCTATCTTGATTAAAGGTCAGAGAGTTGGAACTTGCTTCTGCTCTCTTAAGGTTATTGTCAACAGAAGTGGCTAATATCCAGACTTGGTGTTTCAGGTATTACAAAGTAGATCTGTTTCTACCTCAAATGAAAGTCCAAGGATCCAACTATATTCCTACTCCCTTAGAAAGATAACTTTGTATTCCACCCAGGGAGTGGTTTGCCTGCAGAATGTTTTGGTCTAGGGAGTGAATGTTACTTATCTTGTTCTGGCAGCTGAATGTTTAACTAAGAATGTAGCCTGTAATCCTTCAACTGGTATGTTCATTTCCTTGTATCATGATAATATAGTTTTTACCTTATGCCTATCCTTTGGGGTTGAGGTTATTTAAGCAAATGGAAATTAAACATGAGAAATTTTTCAATATTCACTAGAACTCCCTCCCAATACTATCCTGTTTCTGATTTATTATTTTCACTAGCATCTTTATTCTCTTCACTTATTTTTTTCTAATTCCATGCCCCTACACTGGTAAGTGGTATTCTTATCGAAGCTGGTCTCCAACACCAGAGAGGGTCTCAGTACTGAGATGGAGAAATGGTTAGGGGATCCTATCCTAACTAAGAAGTCATCTGGTTTTCTTCAGTGAAATGTCACTGGATATACCAGTTGCACTCCAGGGTAGGTTCTGTGTCCAGGAGTAACTGGCCAAAACAGAAAAGATTCCATGACTTGGTTGGTTTTTGTGGTCACTTTAATGATTCAGCCACACAACATGGCTGACACTTCTGGGTTCCAGGGCCATGCATGTGCGGACAAGTACTCAGGCAGAAGTGCCTAAAGGCACCGGGAATCTTAAAGACCCTGCGTGACCCACGTGCAGCATGGTTGCATCATCTATGTACGACGCAGCTGCATGAGCCCTTGCGTGCATGCATGAGCTCCATCATCTGTAAATGACGCAGCCACATCATTCCCCTGTGTGCATGCACTAGGCAATCTTTAAAAGCTGGACACGACCTCTCTCTCTCTCTCTCTCTCTCTCTCTCTCTCTCTCTCTCCCTCCCTCCCTCTCTCTCTCTCTCTCTCTCTCTCTCTCTCTCTCCCTCTACACATATCCCCAATAAACTCCTAAGCGGGTTTTCAGGTTCTGTGTTTCCTACTCACTTGCATCAGGTAATTTCAGTCACTATGTTTATTTTATCTGGACATTTTTTCTCATGTTGTTTTTTTNAGGTTTGATCAAGGAAGACCACCTGAGAAATCTCTGGTAGGAACAGATGGCTCAGATGTCTGAGTTCTACATCTAGAACTGATTCAAGACTGCTGCCTGAGATGATCAAGCCTCACAGGATACTTCAGTCAGGATTTGATCATAATTCTAAATTCTTTAGGTACTCATGAGATTATCAGTGCCCCCAACCAGCAGGAAGTAGCCTGGAAAACTATGCCCATATTCCCCCAAAATGGACTATGGATATTTTCCTTTGGTTAGAATGTTGGTTACAAATTGTTATGGCTAATGGTCAAGAGAAAAGCTAAACAAAGGATATTAGATTCAGAGTTCTTGGTTTTTTTTTAAAAAAAAAAAGAAGGGGAAGTGGTGTGGGACAATGATCTGTATTCTGTTGATTTTATTTTAAATAAACACTGATTGGCTAGTGGCTAGGCAGGAAGTATAGGCAGAACAACCAGACAGGAAATAGAGGTGGGTCAAGGAGAACAGGAAAATTCTGGGAAGAAGGAAGTCCTAGTCTGCATTCGCAACCCAGACACAGAAGAAGCAAGATGTGAAAGCCTCACCAAGTAAGGTACAGAGCCACGTGGCTAAGATAGACAAGAATAATGGGCCAATATAAGTTATAAGTTATAAGAGTTAATAACAAGCCTGAGCTAATAGGCCAGTCAGTTTATGACTAATGTAGAACTCTGTGAGATTTCTTGGGACTAAACAACTGCAGAAACTGGGCAGGACAGAAAACCTTTGACAATATTCTAGGAAGTCTTTAATTTCTTTATTTCTTCCTTGATCCACTGGTTGTTGACAAAGTTTTCTGGTTTCTGTACTGCCCAGTCCCTCAGCCATTCAGTCCCAAAGAAACACACAGAAGCCTACATTAAGTATAAACTGGTTGGCCTATTAGCTTAGGCTTCTTATTAATTAATTCTTACATCTTAAATTAGCCCAATATTTTTGTCTATGTTAGCCATGTGGCTTGGTACCTTTATCAGTGAGGCATTCTCATCTTGCTTCCTATACTGCTAGGTGATGACTGTAGACTGACTCTTTCCTCTTCCCAGGATTCTCTTGTTCTGGCTGCCCTCCCTCTACTTCCTTCCTGGTTGTCTCACTTTTACTTCCTGCCTGGATAGTGGCCACCAGTATTTTATTAAAATAATGCAAGCAACAGGATAAAATACCATTGTCCCACAGCAACTGGTGGCTCTGTTGAGCATTATTCCGTTTACATGAGTGTGTGTTGTTGTTGAATTATAACTTTGAGCCATGGTGATCTGATACAGAGATTTATTCCATTTTTTGTATCTATTAAAATTTGCTTTGTGATCAAGTATGTAAGTTTTAGAGAAGGTTTCATGAAGTATTGAGAAGGTATATTATTTTGTGTTTCGGTGGAATACTCTATGGATGTCTGTTAAGCCCACTTGAGTCATAACATCTGTTAGTTCCTTTATTTCTCTATTGATTTCTTGTCTGACAGACCTGTCCATTGGTGAGAATGGGGTATTGAAGTCTCCCACTCTTAGTGTGTGAGGTTTGATATGCAATTTAAACTTTAGTAATGTTTCTTTTATAAATGAGGGTGCCCTTGTATTTGGGGCATAAATGTTCAGAATTGAGACTTCATTTTGATGGATTTTTTTCTGTAATAAGTATGAAATGTCCTTTTTCATTTCTTTTGATTACCTTTAGTTTGAAGTAAATTTTGTTAGATATTAGGATAGCTACACCAGTTTGCTTCTTAGGTCTCTTTGATTAGAAAGTCTTTTTCCAAACCTTTACTCTGAGGTAATATCTGTTTTTGAAGTTGACATGTGTTTCTTGTATGCAGCAGAAGGACAGATCCTGTTTCTGTTGTATTCTTTCTGTTAGCCTGTGTCTATTTATAGACAAATTGAGTCCATTGATATTATGGGATAATAATGACCAGTGATTGTTAATTCCTCCTTTTTTGGTGGTACTCTGTGTGTTTCTTTTCTTTAGAATTTACTGGTATGGGATTATCTATTGTCTGTGCTTTTGTGGGTGCAGTTAACTTCCTTGGATTGGAGTTTTCCTTCTAGTGCTTTCTATGGTTTTAAAACATAAAACAAAGGAAGCCAGCCTACAAACCATAATCACAGAGAACTTAGACAACAATGAGGACACTAAGAGATACTTACATAGACCTAATATACATGGGAAAGTATAAAAAGACAAGATCTCCTGAGTAAATTAGAACCATAGGGACANCTTTCAGGTTTGTTTTCATTTTAATTTATTTTATTTTGTTTTGAGAGAGAGAAAAAGAGCATGAAGTTGGGTGGGTGGGATCTGGGAGGAGCTGGGTAAGGAGAAACCATGATCAAAATAATTCTATAAAAATTTTTAATAAAAATAAGTAGCTGTATGCAAAAGTCATTTTACTTGAAGTAGAATATGGCAATTAATACCATGCATAGATCTCATTTCTGTAAAAAAAAAAAAAAAAAAAAAAAAAACTTGTTACCACATAACCATAATCTTGAAAAATCTTTTGAAATAAAATTCATTTTGAGATAATGACTTCCACCTAGAAGCAAAATAAAGTTTAATGTAGTGAAGACAGAAGCAGGATCTCTGGTGATAACATTCCAAGAGGAGTTGGAAAGCCTCACAAATTGAAATATAGAAACAGACATGGTTTTACTCACTCAGCCTCACTTCAGTTCACACAGGCAATGATCTTACAACTTCCATAGAAGATGCCCTTGTAAATAGTACTTTCCATGCCTGTGTTATAAGCTTCTTTGTGCAGAGCTGTTTAGAGTACCTCATTCCATAGTATACATTGCATCTCAGATGATGTTGGGTATGTCCTAGGTGTTACAGCAGTAGACTATCTGCACTTCAGCTGGGATCTTGTGAGGACATTGCACCAAAATGACTGGAAATGCAGAACATATGGAACAATACTGTGGGGGTATGTTTGTTAGTTATGTTTTATCAACCCTGCAAAACTAGAGTGTAGCATGAATAAAAACCCAGAGACAGATACTGGGATTCAAGATGAAGATCAGAAAAGCAAAACAGGCTCTATTCCTCTAAACTTTCTGACGATTCAGGCACAGGGCTATTCCCGCGTACTGGATTTACACCCATCCCACCCCAGCTTCCCACCAAGCTCCCCTTTCCAGCTGCGGGACCTAGGATCTCACAAAGCATCAGGTTCCAGGGCTGAGGCCCTGGGGACAGGGGAGTAAGCACAGCGAAGCAGGGGTTATTTGTCCTACGGAGCTGTATCCACAAAGCCCGCGCTTTTGCCTCTGAGATCCTGGAGCAACAGGGAGCCCTGATCTAATCCCAGCAGAAACATCTGGAGGTACCAGCAGAAACATCTGGAGGAGCCATCTGGAGGAGCTAGCATCTACCAAGCTTGAGCATTTGTCTACAGGGCCCTTGGCCAGCAAGTGGCACTGATCCAATACCAGTTGAGCCATCCATTTGGTGTTCTTAGAATCAACACCACAACCTGCTTCAGGGAGGAAGTGATCTGAGATCTATCTCTTAGAGACCTAAGA
>JAQHUG010000005.1:20780833-20904540 GCA_028555095.1 Dicrostonyx torquatus | reverse complement strand
CTTGGCTGGACTCTGACCTGATGCCCTCCTCTTAGTAGCTGCCTGTCATATATAAGGAAGGGGGATATGTCAGGGACCATTTGCCCTAATAATTAGGTCATCAAAGGCCCATGACGTAGAATGTTTAACAGAGCCAGCTAGGACTTTTGACTCTAGGAAGCTTACAAAGATAAGGAACCCATTGCCTCCAGGAGGTTTACAGAGATTCCCCTCTTCCTTAGTTAGCTATCCACAAAAGAATGTTTGCACAGGTATGCTAGTTAGCTAACTAGGTGTTTATTACCCCCAGTTCCTGCTCTCTGCCTCCACCTCCACCAGCTCCACATTTCTGGGCTATATATACTGGTTTTTGTTCCCTAATAAAGTGAGATCTTGACAAGAGAGATTTTGCTTGGTCTCCTTTTCTCTCGCCCATGATTTTCAGGTAGGAGCTTCTTCGGACCCTGAATAACTGGATCCGCAGGTCGGGTTCAATCAGCTATTCTAGTAACATTTGTAGATAACATTCTTTTCTGAACAAAGTTACCTTTGTTCTTTGTCATATATTAGCTGAATCTATTCATGTGCATTTCTAGGTTCCTTATTCTGATGAAATAAATGATCTGGTAATTTCCCCACCCATATTCCCATGCCTTCTTATTGTTCTATAATAAGCTTTAAAGTCAGGTAGTACTTATAAGCTTTCCTTTTTGACAATACCGATTTGGCTTTTGTAGAGTTTTGCCTCTCATGTAAGTTGTTTGATAATATCTACAAAATAATTAACTAGGATTTTGAATTGAACACATTGAGTATGTAGGTCCAGTTAGGAAAAATCTACATCTATAAACTATCTCTTCATTTACTTAGTTGTTTAATTTCACCAATTTTCTATTTTTTCTCAAATATATCATTACAGATTTTGTTAGACTTTCAATTGGGGAGTAATATAAATGTTATTGTATTTTAAATTTCAAATCCCAGTTTTTAATGTTTGGCACACAAAAAAGAAACCTGTTCTGTTTTCTTCGTTAGGCTAGCTAGAGTTTTATCAGTTTTACTGATGTTTTTCAAACACCCAACATTAGTTCTGTTAAGTTTCTATTGCTTCTCTATCTTCACTGTCACTAGCGTGCACATTAAGCTTCTGTTTACTCCTGTTTTCACTGTAAACACAAGACAGAGCAGATACTAACAGTATACCTGTTTAATTATTTATCTTTAAATCTTCCATAAAACTTGACAGTGAATTATAAAGAATAAAGAATATCTAGAATTGTCTCAAAACAGTTTAATCTCAATGGAAGTAAGATGCATAAATAACCAGCAATTGTAGCTCATAGAAATGTAGTTTATTTCATGCAAAGCTATATAGCCTATATTTTAACAATGATCATATAAACACTTTGAAAAATTCATTACATCACAGTCATTTACAATACTACAAAGGAATTGTGAGTCAATGAGTTTGTCAAAATCAAACTAAGGAACATTATGCATAGATAAGGCCAAAGATGCTAACTTATTTACTGATAGCACTTTGCAGTTTTTTCCAAATATAGATTTGAAAATGTAGTGTAGTGAGAATCTACAGAAAAAATAGTTAAATCTACAACCTACTGGCCAGGTAGGAAAACATCCATTGTTACACATCCAGTAATAAAGGGTGATTGAAGATGATCTTGGCATCATGCACCCCAAAAATGAAATTACCATTTTGAAAATTGTGATTTGATACAATTTGAAAAGACATATGTTCTATTTTATCTAGTCAACTGAAGGCAAAATACCAAGCTCTTTATCAATGCAATGTAGAAATTAGGCTTACTGTATGCTTTTCTTGGGTCAGTACCCAAGTATATGTACACATACATATGAAGAAATGAAGGAAATGCAGGCATATTTCAGATTCACATCAGAGTACTGTACTTCAGTATACTGTACTAAGGCAGCATGTTGGGTCAGAACTTATTTATAGATGACTTTAAAGCTATTTAAAAGCAATGCTACAATTACTTACAAAAACATTTATAAAAATTAAATACCAGGAAATAACATCAATAATTAGAGCTATTTGTACTTTTTAATACTATAATTTATATATATTAGGTTATAGTATTTAAAAGATAGATATACATATCCTCTATCTTCTAAAATGATAAAAATCCTTCAAGTTGTTCCCAAAATACAAAGAAAAACAAATCCATTGGATTGCTTAAAAAAAATAAATAACACAGTCTCTTCCGTACAACTTGGCATGCCAAACAGGGAAGAGGTTAGCCAGTATTCTTTTGATAAAGACAGAAGACTTATGCCGTAATACCAACTCCAAATGCTCTGCACATTAACATGCTGTGCACTTGCTTCATAAATGTCTGCCACAACCAGCTACTCTTCCTACTCATTTGCACAAAACACAGTAAAATTCTTTTACAAAATTATTTGTAATCAACATACCTGCAAAAGAAAAGGTTTTGGGGAAAGAAACCAAAACATCTTTCAGGATAGTAAATGCAGAATTATACCAAGTCTTACTTTATTAAGAAAAATTTAAATTATAGTAATACCTAGCCTGATCTCAATGGATAAATCCTTTGAAAATGAAATTTTGTTGTTGTTGTTATGCTGGCTAATATGGAAGCAAATAAAGGTGAGAGCATGCCTCCTTGGCAGTGGAAAGGAGGGTCGTGCCTGCACCACACGGCTGGGATCCAGGAGCTGGAAATGGAGCTAAATCTGCCTTGTCTTCCAAGTCTCTAGCTACAAAAAGCAACTGATCTGAAAGAACTATACAAAAAAAAAAAAAAGTCACAAAGCCTCCTGCAACCCTTTGTTCCATTTTTAAACATAAACATTTTTATGAGTTCCTTTTTATGATAAATATACAATTTTGTACAGTGAAAATAATTTCTCCTGCAGTGCCCTCCTTTGTCCCCTAGAAGGAAGTGAACTGAACCAGTACGCAGCACATGTCTATTCAAACACTGTCCACTGGTTCAGCAGTCTGTTTTACTCCTTAGGTACAATACTGCTATTTCAAGTAATGGGATTTGAAGTCAGAAGTAGTTCCTTTTGAGTGTACTGCTCATCAAAATAACTGTGTACATAAACAAAAGAGAAAACTGTCAGCATACTGAAAATCAAATGATAAAAAGAGGCAGGAAAGAAGGGAGGATCAGAGAGTGGGAGGCACAAGAGAAAGGCAAACCCTAAATACACTTACTTCTTAGCTTTTAAAGTTAAATGTATACAGTTCATTGCACTTTTAAATTTCAAGTGTGCTATGACTTCTCAAGGACTTGTTTTGTTGCTTAGTACAAATATACTTTCATCTTTGTGACTTTTCAGACATTCAAATTCTAAGAATAAATCTTGCTTTATAACCTGAACTGTAATTATTAGTTTTATCTCCCCCTTAATATGGTAATCAATATGCTATCAAAAACATTCCTTAAACATATCAAAAATATAAAATGAGGTCTGTAGATAAATATAAATGAAATCTGTCCATTTACATGCTAAAAAAAAAACTTTAAAAAACACAAACTGACTTTCCCACTTACACTTAATTTGGACACACATTATATTTAAATTTTAGATCAGATGATTTAAATGATAGAGGCCAGAAACATACCAATCAGCAAGACTTCTCTTTAGCTGTTTAGACAGATAAATATGAATGTTTTTATGTGAGTTTTTCATATTTTAAGTCTTATCACTTGTGTGAATTGAGACCCTCTTGTGGAAATTTTAGTTCTAAAACTCTTGTATGAATGTATTTTAGTTCTTATTTAAAATAATTGTACAAAAGTGTACAATTAATAAAATGACTATGAAGTTGTAAAAAGTAAATTAACAATTCATATAAGTGATTTTTGAAATTTATAGTTTTTTCCTATAATACTTATTTTGAGTTATTAGTTTGTTAAATGTTCTTAACAATTATTTTAAAAATATTGATTTAAGTGCTGTGGCACATGTCTTTAATCTTAGAACTTGAGAGGTGGAAGAGAAAGATCAGAAGTCCAAGGTCATCCTCAGTTATATAGACAGTTCAAGGTCAGCCTGGGCTACTGAGACTCTGTCTCAAAAAAATAAAACAAAACAAACAAAACAAAATAAAATTTTAGGTAAGTCTAATAAAATATTTCTTAACATGTAAGAAAGACATAAAAAGTACCAGAAATAATTTTTTAAGAAAAAAATCTCACATATAGAGCATATGAACTCTATAGTAATATTTTCATGACTGTATCTTTACATGTTATAAGTGTCTCAAAAAATAAAAATATTGTACAAACTATCAATGCTTTACACAAAGTATCTTCATAAATAGTAACTTAATTCCTCAGAAATAAGCTTAGTCTTCCAGTATGAAATCATTGCCTTCTAATCTCAAATTTACCCAGTAAAGTAACTTTCCTATATGGTCACATACAAAATCCTGTAAGAGAAACTCTTTAAAAATGAGAACACACTCTGGATCACAGAAACAATAAAAATTCAATGTGGAAATAACTCAAAAGCCATAACAAAATCCAGTATTTGTGAAGCATATGTATACATATACATCTATGCATATGTATTTATATACATGTTTCTATTATTATAACTTTAAAGGAAAACACCTTTAACACATTCCTATCAATTTGTTTAGTGCATTAGCAAAGTTAGTTGTAAAGTTGGATATTTCTTCTCTTTTTATCCTTTTATTCCAAGAACAGCATCTGAGTATTAAGAAAAAATTTTAACAAAAAAATGTATTTAAGGAAAATTATTTTAAAGTAAATTCACAGAACAAATGATGAAACTATTTCAGCAACTTTAGAAAAATTAGTTCATTTTGCTTTGGGGAATTCAAAGCTTCTCAAAGACCCCTTGCTTACTGTGATAATAATCCCTTTCACCTTCAAAGTACTACTTAAAAAAAAGTACAAACAAACAAAACAGCCCAGGAGAAACCCCAGCACACAATCATCAACCTAACCCCCTCACAACAGTTTCGTGAGGTAGATCAGTAGGTAAGTGGCAAATGTCCTTCATTCTGAAAATGAAGAAATTGAGGCACTGAAAGGTTCCATGATCTGCCCAAAGAATTCTAGGAACCAATCATAAAATTATAAATCGCATTACATTATCACTGCTCTGGTCAACTGCACTCTGGCCTCAATTCACAGTAAAAAGTTATATGCATTATGTGTCCTTGAATTAAGCAGGCTATGAAACCTGCAATTCAGAGTAAATCTATCGACTGATAATTGTTTAAAAGGGGATCTATTTGAAAGGTTATCAAAAATGCAACCACTAAAAAAGAAAAATAATGAGGATAATACATTCTTCCTTTCAGTACCTACATAGAACCACATTCTTAACATATGACAATATAACACTTGGACACTAGGAATAACTGCAAGGAAAATAGGTGTAAGACTGTCTGGACAAGTTTAAGTCTGGTCATTCACGTAGAATGGATTCTGTAAGAGACACAAATATTTCAGGACTATAAAACAATACCTGCAAACATGTTGCACTCAACCATGTTCATGTTACAATAAAACACTGGCTCTTTAAAACATAATACCCAACTTTGGCTTAAATGCAAAGGTTGAAACAATTTAAAATAATAACCATGTTTAACAAAGAAATTATTATGACATATTTCCACTCTAATACATTTTTTTTCTGATTTTCCTAAGCTATAATTTTAGTGTTAGCAATAATTATAAATGGATTATTTTTCTTTTTACCTCTGAATAACCAGAATAGCCAGATATTTTCTTTTTAAAAAGTATTAACAGGTATTTTTAAGTATTACAAAATTTGGGGATCTCTTTGGAAATAATTCACCATTAATATTTATGATTTTTTTTGGCTGGAATGATCAGTGTCAAGTCATTATGATAAATGCTAAAGGTGAATATTTTTCTCTGAAATGAAAATCTTTTACAAAGCAATAATATCAAAACCATAAAAAGATCCAGTTGCCACAAAGAATGAAAAGAATACCACATCACCCAATTAGAATACACATGCTAAAGACACCAACACCATCAACTGAAGAATAATCCCAATTTTACATGCAAAATCCCACTAATTTGTAGATCAGAAGTAAAGTTGTTTACATTCAGTTATGTCTAATAAGAAAGCCTTATTTTAAGACATGGATTTTGTAAATACAGTAATTAGCTGAGGTCTCAGTTTACTTTCACTTCTTTGGAAAATGTAGGTTCAACAAATTTAAATTACATTTATAAAATTGTAGTATTTAGTATGACTTCTGACTTCCTTGGACTTTAAAAGAACTCTCCTGAAAAAAATTTAACTTGAAACCAGCTGTGTTCTGTTTATCATGAATTAAACACTTCCACTTAACTCACTTCTGAGGCAGACACTTCAGATGATAAGCAATAAATCCTATCAGAAAAGATGACACTCTAGTCAACAAACAATAACCTAGTATTCTTGAAGATGTGATCCGTTTTCAGTGTCATTTTTGTTATTCTTAATATTCACAGACAGTATAGAGGAATTGTAGGGCACAATGATGTTCATAAAGGCTGAGCTGATATGATGACCTTGAGCCATGAATTTCTTCAAACTTTAGATATCTTCAAATATTATGCTGGAAGACATTGAGAGATATCGTCCACCAGGTTGATACCTAAAAAGTAAACATACAAAAATGATCTAAAATATCAAAAAAATAAGAGAAAAGAAATGTGAGAAAACACCAAAAGGAAGTGATCATAAAATTTGTAATAATGTAAAATTTATTCAATCACCAAAAGTAGATCCTATCTCCCAAAATTATAATCCAAAAGGACGTAAATGTAAATCAGCCAGCAGCTGCTTTGAAGCCTGATTATATATATATATATCATATGATATATATATCATAGAGTGAAGGACAAACAAAACGGGAGAAATAAGACACGTTTAGGAGACTGCATAAATAACCACACTTAATTGTTAAATATAAAGTATTCCAAGGCTTTTGCTATATATAGGCACTAATATATACTAAATACTTTTAGCATGTGTGATATTTTATGTTTTATTTTTGAAGTTATCACACAAAGTAATGAGTTTCCTTATGGCGTGTGCGCACACAGACACACACATCATGTTTTATTCATACTCATTCCCTTCCTCGGTTATTCCCAACCCTGTTGCTCCCTGCTTCCCAGTCCCCTTCCTCTCCACAAGCAGTCTTCCCTTCTGCTTTCACATGTAGGCCATCACTCTCCTTTTTATCTCTTCCAAACCACTTAAGATCATTTCCTTTTCTCTCACAGTCCCTGTCTTACTTTTATTTCCTTTTATATCTGGCTTATTTCATTTAATATGATTTTTAGTTACAAATATTTTCTTCCGAAGTCATGTTTACACTTTTCATTATGGCTGAATAAAATCTCTTTGTATATATGGATCACCTTTCTTTAACTTTTTATCTATTGGTGAATATTTAGGCTGGCTCCGTGTCTTAGCTACTATTCATAATTAACAATACATACAGATGTGCAAGTGTGTTTGGTATGCCCATTTAAGTCTTCCGGGCATATAGGTAATGGCAGAGTTGGGTCATATGCTTTTTGTTTTACTATTTTTCATAGCAAAACAACTGAATGCATAGGCTTTGTAGTCAAAGTACTGAAGTTAAAATACCTGATTTCTTACTTATAAACTGTGTGACTCCAGGCAAATTATTGACCTTTGAGAACATTAATCCAGTAAGAATTTTTGCAGTAAAAGACAATTTTGTTAAAATGTTTATATTAGGTCTGACATCAAAGCACATTAGCTATACAGATATGACTAAAAATAATGAATTCCATAAATGGGACTGTTAAATAGAGATGTATATTTAAATCATGATTCTTTGTTCTTTGTCTCAATTCTTTCTTATTTCTAATGTCACTACTATTATATAAAGATATAGATCTATTTCAGTAATAACTACAGAAAGATAAATTTTTTTGTTTTGGTCTTTGTTTTTCTTTAGCAGAGCTCACTGTATTTCTGATTGTGGCAAGAAATTTACTATGTGGTCTCATGTGGCCTCAAGCTCATTTTGCTCCTCATGTCTTAGCTGTTCAAATGTTAAGATTACAGGCAGATGTCATCACACTTGGCAGAATGTCATAATTTTTAAAAATATAAAATAGAGGTTATAAACATTATCAAGTGCTAAGTACATAGCCTTAGTTGGCAGATGCTTGCCTAGCATACACAGCTCTTTGGGATTAACTCTCCAGTACTAGACAAACTGAGTGTGGTGGTGAATTCCTGTGATAGGAGGTGAAAGCAAGGGGATCAGATCAAAATCATCTTTGGCTACACAGCAAGCTAGAAGGCAACCTGAGCTGTATGAGACTTGATCTCAGAAAGCAAAACAAAAAAAAAGGATTAAATGCTACTTCAAATTTTTGAATTAACAGTGAAAAGGGAAATTTTTCTTCTCTTGCTATGCATCTAATTGGGGCCTTGTGCATACCAGGCAAGAATACTCCCACCAAGCCCAAAAGTTTCCTCAGTGAAATTGAAATTTATGCCCTGGTAATGCTGAAGCATGCATGGGCAGCCCGTATGTGGCAGTTCTGTTGAACTTGTCCATATTGAGTTTCATGGTCTAAGTTGAGAACAACTGACCAGGTCTCTTCCTCAAGAGGGAATCAGATCTCATTACCGATAGTTGTGAGCCACCACGTCATTGCTGGGAATTGAACTCAGGACCTTTTGAAGAGCAGGCAGTGCTCTTAACTGCTGAGCAGTCTTTCCAGCCCTTTCAATCTCAATGCATCATTAAAATTTCAGAAACACACTAGAATTAAGTGACACAACCAGAACTTACCTTCCTGACTCAGGCTCCAGAGAATCATCAGTGAATGTCTCTGCATTAAAATCCAAAGGTTCTGCATCCTGGAGAAGTTCTATTCGGTCTCTTTCAGTCCTGTTATTAGCCCTGGTGTACTTGGATGCTGTTCAAAAGAAGAAAACATTGGCTACTTCTCTATTATCTCTTACTTATGGATCATAGAAAAAAAATTAAGGCTGCATCTATAAGCTGGTTATAAAGACAAAAAACTTAAGTTGTTTGGTTCTCGGAAAATCAGATTCAAATATAACAGTATAATACAAAATAATGAAGGCAGTTTCTTAAGCCATCTAGCTAGAAGCATTTCATTTGCATTTTATAAGTTCATAGTAGGTAGTGTGAAGATTTAGAATCTAAAAATTAGAATACATATTTAATTATGGTATCACCACTGATGTGAGATTTCCCTCTGTATGCTGTGATTACCATTTGTTAATAAAGGAACTGCTCTGGGCTTATAGTAGAGCTATAGGGGAACAAAGCTAGGTAGGGAAAACTAAGTTGAATGCTGGGAGAAAGGAGGCAGAGTCAAAGAGAAACCATGGAGCCTCCGCCAGAGACAGACTCTGAGAACTTTACCTGGTAAGCCACAGTCTTGTGGCGATACACAGATTAATAAAAATGGGTTAAATTAATATGAAAGAGTTAGCTAATAAGAAGCTAGAGCTAATGGGCTAAGCAGTGATTTAATGAATACAGTTTCTGTGTTATCATTTCAGGGCTGGCTGGCCGAGAACCAAGAAGCGGCCTCAACCAACATCATCACCATGAAGTTGTTCATCATTAAATCATGCTTTATCTGGTTTCAAATTGAAACTTCATTTATTTTGGATAGAAATTTGAGACATAATCACTTCAACGCTTAAAGAAAATCTTAATAGTTTTTCACATAAAGCAAGAATAAGGGCAACCTGGTCAATAAAAATAAAATACATGTCTATATTTATTTTGAATATCTACAATATTAGTAAGTTGAAATTAATTTATCTAATCTTAACTAATAGATTCAAAATATTTCCAACAGAGACATCTACATTGCAAGTGTTCAGTGGTTACATGTGGGTAATGATTGCCATTACTGAGTCGGTAACTTTCCCTTTTCTATATGAATAAGAGTTTCTTGTAAACAATTTATATTATTCATGTCTTGGTTTAGGAAGCACAAGTAACTTTAAAAAAAAAATTATGGAACTGGAAAGACAGCTCAGCTGTCATGGGCATTTTGCTCTTGAAAAGAAACAGAGTTCATTCCTAGCACCCATGTCACATGGCTCCAGGGTATCTGATACCCTCTTCTGGCCTCTGCACTGCACTCATGCACACACACACACACACACACACACACACACACACACACACACACACACAGGCATGCATGTACATACATATACACATACATACTTACACATACACAGAGATTAAAAGATTCAACTTTAAAAGGGAGTTCTTTAGTAAAGTTAAAGCAAGATGTCTGTATCACAATTTCATCTTCTGGGTCTCTATCCTAGTGTGGCAATGCAATATGATAAAAATATTTATGACATTCTAAGAGACGGGAACTTTTGCTGAACCTCACAGACCAGAGTTAACACACCATGAAGTCACTCAATACTGTTATCCTGTATGTACTCAGCCATTCATTGAGGACCGCAATGTAACAATCACTCTTGTTTGCTTTGGATTTCTCACGTAAACAAGTTTTACAACCCAAGCTATTATACAGCTTTAATCTTAAGTAAAGTACTTGTCCCATGTCCCTGCCAGGAACAGTGTATGTGTAATATTTGTAAATAAAAAGGTTGAAAACAATCTTCTAAAATGAGTATCAATCCATGGATATGGGTTGATAAATACTCATGTTTGAGGTACTTGTTGTTATCTGGGTCTGTTGGGATCAGTTGGAGCCAGTGACTGAATCCATTGACAAACTCTGTAAAAGATTTCAAAATAGCTGGGTGGTGATGGTGCACACCTTCCCAACATTAGGGAGAGGCAGAGGCAGGTGGATCTTTGTGAGCTCAAAGCCAGCCTGGTCTATAGAACTAGTTCCAGGATACCAAGATAGCCAAGGCTACACAGAGAAACCTTGTCTCAAAAAAGGAAAGAAAAATAAATCTGCATTTTATTTCTTCCTCATATGATTCTTTCTGTGCTGTTCAATAAATGAAACCCTTTGTTACACACATGCAGAGATACCTTTGGACAGCACATAGTAGTCATACAGGGACAAATTCACAAGGCAGACTTCAGGCAGGCATAAATTCAGACTCATACCATAGACAGACAAAAGATGGAATACAGTAAACATGAAGCAGAGAATTAAAATTTGAAATCTTTCTTGGTTAAATGAATCCAAGGGGAAGTGATTTTATTTCTTTCATTAATGTGATATCAATGCATTATTGGCAACTCAAAGTTAATTATGAATATGCTTAGTCCATTCAGCCTAAGTCTATCCTCATGCATTTACTCCTGCAGCAAATACTGAGTCTCCAACTCACTATCCAATGTTTTGTGCTTACTCTATTCTTAACCTTTCAGATTTTTCAATTCTGAAGACTTCATTCAACTGTAAGCATCTAAATCCCTTTACAGATTCTTCCCTGCTTCTGATTTCTAACTAAAACCATTACCCTTCACTAAATATTCATTTCAAGTATCACTGCCTTCTTTTAAGCCCACATCACTCCTTGATTTCACTACAAAAACAGATTTTAAATAGTTTCTGAGCTTTGTTTATCTGGAAAATCATATATCATACTGTCATTAAATTCATCTTTCTAAACAATAACAATAGATCATGCTTCTATCACTGTACATGGAGAAACTGAGCTGGTTCTCAACTACAAGCTTTATCCCTACTAACATCAAAGTGTTGGAAAGTACTATTCATGCTATTGTAGGAGAAAAGTAACCATCAATCTCACTCCAGTATGAACCTGCCTGAAAAATATACTCATTGCTCCAATAGTAGCATAAGTGTTATGGGAGTAACCAAACAGTATTTTTAAAACTGGTTTTAGGGCTTGTTGCATAAAACAGAGCCCATATTTGACAATCTATTATTACTATTCTGCTAAGTGAACACAACAGATAAAATGACTCCTAATGACATAGACTTAACCCTCAGCAGAGGAGCTCTTCTTTGTTGTAATAGGGGGCGGCTGTGTCCTGCTGCCGAGAAGTGGGGCCTTTTTCCCAGCGCCTGGCTCCCAGCTGCCAGCTAGCTTATGCCCGAAATAACCACACGACAATTATATTCATTTAAATACTGCCTTGCCCATTATCGCTAGCCTTTTCTTAGCTAACTCTTACATCTTAAACTAACCCATTATAAAAGTCTGTATGTCACCACGAGGTGGTGACTTACCAGACAATTCTAAGGTACGTCCATCTCGGGTGGGAGAATCATGGCGTCTGTTCACTTCCTTTCTTCCCCAGTCTATACCATGATGTAGGAGGGTTCTTCTATATTTCTTTGCTTTCATTGGTTAATAAAGAAGCTGCCTTGGCCTTTTGATAGGGCAGGACTTAGATAGGCGGGAAAAAAGAGAACAGAAGTGGCCAAGTATGTTTGCTTTTTCATATTTTGAAGATGGCTCATATTTTACTTTCTTATATACCTCAGAACTTTTTGTTAAAGGCCAAACATTTCATTTAAAAGAATATAGAAGTTAAGTAACAGTTATGCTCAGAATGGGGCACATCTCTTTTAATTGGGTCATCGGTGTTGAGGGATGGAATTATCTAATTTGTACTTATTATGAATTTATATTCTTCCTTAGCTCTCATAAGTCTATACATTTCAGATTGTCTTTGAATTTAGATGGCATGCAAGTACAAATGGATGTTCTCGGTACTTGTCCACTCTCAGACCATTAGAAGGATACCTCTGCTTCTAGTCCTCCTCTAACAGCACATTCTTGCTGTGTAATTGAGTAACTGGGTGGGAAAGGGTACTCAGATTTTCTGCTTTGGCTCATTCTCAAACACATCTCAATTCTTGACAATGTTGTTCCTTCAGCAATATTTCATCCTCGCCAAAGACAAAACTTTGTCTCCTACGTAGTGTAAAGTCCTGTGCAAAAACAGAGTTCCTGGCATCTTCACACACAGTGGTAGAGGACTTAAACTTAACTTTAGTCCTTCCCTAACATTCTGGGATCCTCTAAATTATGAACATTCTGGGAACAACTCCCCCCCCCTTTATAAAAACCAAAAAATCCCCTTTCTCTCACTGTATATATGGGAAAGCATTTGAATATGAGTCAGCCGATACCTATAAAAATAAATGAATAACTTACATCAATCAGAAGAAAAGCAAAGAAAAACAATAAGATAAATAGTAGAAATAAGTACCTCCCTAGAACATGCCTTGGAAATAATTTGGTTATTTAGATTCATATACTTACAACTACTTATTTGATGTCCCCTTTCTTTTACACACTAAGGACTATGATAAAGGGAAGTCACTGTAGACATATTTGTGAATCCAGAGATGGGTACAGTTTCAGTTTCTATATAACACAAACATTAGAAAAATAATCCCTAAGCAAACTATAAAATAAGCTACTTACACCAATTGGTAGTAGTATCTGAGAAATTCGACTCTTTGGGGTCAGGATGAACATTTCTGTTCCTAGTGGAATCTTCTCTGTTGTGTCCATAACGTTCTTTCCATTCCTAGAGAAGAAACACAATCAAATATATAATAAAAAGTTACACTGTCAACATTGTATATGCAGAGTATTACAATTTTTCATCAGAAATCAATATAATTTTAATGGTGTCTTTAGAATCAATTTTTATAACTTTTAATTTAAACAAAAACATTTATGATTATATTAGCACATATTTCTATTTAAAACATCAAAAATATTACAATAATAGCAAGCTTACCTTGATCATGTAAAAGTTATGATATAATACTTTTACTTGAGCAAGCTAGAAATACTAGAGATCTGGTAAGTCATTTTTGATAACAAATTAAGGCTGTATTCAAGTATAATAAAACTGAGTCATATAGATAGGAGTTATCATGAAAAATAGCATGATCTCATTAAATGAAATGCTATACATTATTCTTCTTTCATCAGAATGGTCATTTGAAAGCCACCTATCCACTGTTTTGTACAAGCAGGGATACATTTATGGCAGACACTTTTGGCCCTTTGGATACATTGTATTTTATGTATATGTAGTCATTCTATTACCAATTGGTAAACTGTGAAATTCTAACACAGGGGTTCTCAGCCTTCCTAATGCTGGGACCCTCTTTACAGTTACTCATGTTGTGGTGACCCTAACCATAAAATTATTTCCATTGCTCCTTTAAAATTGTAGTTTTGCTACTGTTATGAATTGTAATGTAAATATCTGATAGATGACACCCATAGTCCAGGGGCCATGACCCACAGATTGAGAACCACTGTCCTAATAGAGGTGAACTCTGTTTCCAATAATGTCTACTATTTGGTTTTAATTATGAAATAAAGAACAAATCTCTCTTTTTAAAATATTTATTTACTTTGAGACAGATTCTCATCATGCCCTGTGGGTCTACTATGTAGTCCAGGCTGATTGAGCACTCAGAGAGCTGTCTCTGTCTGCCTCTGTGTTGGGATAAAGGCATGTACCACTATGCCTAATATACAAATCTCTTTTTACATAGCATATACTAGAACATATAAAGACAATTATGACATCTCTTAGCTACTTTCCAGGGTAAATACATTAGTGTCAACATATTATAGAAATTGTGAATAGATTTTCTTCTTTTTTTTCACCTTCTCAAAAAGATTTGCTTCAGCAAATGGAGGACTTACAAGGAATTAAAGAGGAAAATATAAATGCCATATTTTTAAAAGCATATTAATTGTAAAGCAACCTAATCTTTATTATCAAGGCTTCATGAATTCATTCACTGAATAAACAGTGATTGTATAAAACAAAGTGATGGATGTTAGACTCAAATTAAGTTACGACTAATGACTTTTTAAAAGAACAAATCTGATAGGATAATGTTTGTATGTAAAAGTATTAAAATTTTCCTTCTTTAAAAATACATCCAGGGATGGAGAGATGGCTTACTAGTTAAGAGTACTTGTTGCTCTTCCAAATGACTAGGATTCAATTCTTAGCCATCTGTAGTTCCAGTTGTAGGTGACAAATGCCCTTTTATGTACTCTGGGCACCAGGTATGCACATAGTACAAAGACATGCACTCAGGCAAAACACTTATACACAGTAAAAGGAAAAAAAAATCTTTTGCCATTTGCTGATTGTTTCTTATCTTTAATCATTTACTCCAAGTAAGATTCTTATGGTGTTTTTTAGATATTTCAGTTAACAGCAATTTAATAAAATATTGTACTTACTCTTCTTCGATTTTCACCTTCCTCTTGCCTTTGTCTTTTTCTTTTCTCTAAAGAAAAAGATAAGAAAAATGGCCTCAAATTTGAATACTATTTACTTAGATACAGAGTAACCAAAGCAAGGAGAACAGACTATGATACCCACAGCTTACTACAAAGTAAAAGCAACAGGTTACTGTCAATGAGGGCCTAAGAGTTCCCTCATGACATAGCTGATGTTTCCTGGTTTTGCTAGAGATGGCTTTGTAGCCTGTCTACCGTTAGCTCTCCTTCCTCAGGAGGATCTGAAATTCGTTTCTCTGTAGCTTCTATTCTCATTTTGAACTTTTCTTCTATGCTAACTTAATACTTTCTGTATAATTCTGTTCTCAAATAAGGTCTTCAGGTTATACATGTAGTGCTTGGGGCTCTATGCCCCTTAAGATAGAGTCTACAGAGTGGTGATTTTATCAGTCATTCTCTCAGTATCTCCCAACTTACCAGTCTTATCAATAATAGGAAGGGAGTGCTATGTCAAATACAAATATTACATCAAATAAACACCACCTTCCTAGGAATGCATGTGAAAGCAAGATTCTGGAGACTATGAAACAATGTCCCCAAATCAAGGTTTTCCACCCATCCTACCATCACTTGAGCAAAAGAAAACTTAATACATTCCACTTTGTGAGCGGGTTTTAGAAAAGCTCTATGTATTTTAATAGTACCAATGATCATTATATTCCAAGAGGGAAAAAAAACAGTCTGAATAATTTCCCACATAGCAGCAAACTAATAACTAAATGAATGAGCCTCATAGTTGTATAGAACTTGGCAAAATATGTTTCAGGACAAAGACACAACAACTGTGATTTGGATCTTGGATATTCCCTAAAGTCTTGATCATCAGGCTGTGCATCTGCTGGTAGGTGACAGAGCCTTCAAAGAGAGGATCTAATGAAAGGAAGTTAAGTCACTGGCGGGGACTGAAGAGACTACTGGGATCACAGCTCCTTCCTATGTCTCTCATTGCTTCTCTGTCGTGAACTGGCTCGCTCTCTTCCATGATATATTACACTGGTCGAAGGGCAAGTGACCACAGATTGAAATCACTAAAACTAGGATTAAAATAAACTGTCTTTCCTCCCTGCAAACTATCCCAGGTATTTTGTAACAGACTCTAAGATCATTAGTGGTTATTATCTAGTTGCAGATAAACTAATAATTTACACTGCAGAATTTCTTCACAATAAATCTTACATTTTCAAATATCTTTCTGGGAAAAAAAA
This sequence comes from Dicrostonyx torquatus, assembly GCA_028555095.1. NCBI lineage: Eukaryota > Metazoa > Chordata > Mammalia > Rodentia > Cricetidae > Dicrostonyx > Dicrostonyx torquatus. Next base: position 20,888,044 of record JAQHUG010000005.1, on the reverse strand, counting down.
ACATGTGTGTATGTGTATATATATAGTAGGTTAAGCCAATGTATTTCTTTTTTAATTAAAAAAGGTTTATATATGTATTTTTTTTATTCTCTTATGTATTACATCCTAACTGCAGTTTCCCCGCTCTCCTCTCTATGCCACCCCCCCCCAGCCTCCCCATTCCCACAGATCTACTCCTCGTCCTTTCTCTTCAGAAAAGGGCAGCCTCCAAGGGATATCAACTAAACATGGCATATTAAGTTATAACAAGACTAGGTATATCCCCTCATATTAAGGCTCGATGAGGCCACCAAGTATTAGGAAAAAAGTATGCTGTGTTTCTTAAAGTAGATAAAAATTACACTCAAATTTTACAAACATTAATTTTGCATTTGAATCTTAGCACTTAAAACTGCCCCTTTATTTTTTTAAAGTAACAAATCTTACCTCGTCTGATTAATTCTTTTCCTTCATCAACTAGATCTGATGTCATATCATTATCTCCCATGAACTGCTGGAAACCAAGCAGATTCAAACAACGGGTTCCCAAACTAATGGAAGCAAATTTCAAAACAGTATTATTTCACCTCATAAATATTTTGATAAATTGTTCTTTATCATTGTCACCTCCATGATTATTAGTTATCAGGGAAAACTGCATAATAATTCAGTTAGTTGATCTTTACACGGTCCTTCTTTCTCTTTTTTTTAAAAAAAATGCTTATGTCAACCCTTATGTGAAATTTCATGCCTATAATCACAATATTTGGTGGACTGAGGCAGAATGACTGTCATGAATTTAAAGCCAGCTGAGACTAGTGAAATTTTTATCTCAAAACAAAGCAATACAAATTTTACAATGCATATTTCACTCAGTAGACTTTATATTTATACAGAAGTAAACTGGCCAAATTATCAGCACATCTTTAGAAAATAATTATACCAGAATGCTAAGCAATGAATATAATAAAATCAACTTGTTTGTTTTAAAATATTCAAAGAGAAGTTATAATACCAAAAAGTACAGATAAAAATCAGTATCTCTACATACAAAGATTTCTTGTTTAGAAAATCTTTTGGTTTCTGAGACATGGTGCCACTCTGAAGTTCTGGATGTCCTAGAATTCACTATTTGGAATAGGCTGGCCTCAAACTCAAGTGCTGTGATTACAAGCTTAAGATACTTTGCTTGGCTTAGAAAAACTTCAATTATGCAAACTTTAATGCTATGCTTTGTTTTCCCTCAAGAATTAAAGTTTCTCTTATATACTGTAAATGATCATTGTATCTTATCTAGAGGCTAATTACTTGAAATGTTATTTGGCATTTTATCATACAGAATAAGAACACTTTAAGAGCATGGTACACAAGGAGGAAGCAAGAGATGGACAGGTAAAATTAATACTGTTAAAATCCTTCTGTGGATCAGACAATTCACTCATATTTAATCCTTACATAACCCTCAGAAATAAATATTTATTTTTATATGTATGGAAACACATCTGAGAGACTGGAGAAATGCATGTGTGAAGAAAGCAAAACAGCTGATGAAGCGAAAATTGCTGATTTATACTAAGAAATGTGTAAATATCTGGCTAACCCAGAACACATGTAAGAAGAATGCACGCATGGTTTTGAGTAAAGTTCCTGTTTTCTTTGAGACAAATTCACATTCTCACGTTAAGATCACTATGCAGTTCAGGCTGCTCCCAAAAGGCAAGATCTTCCTGCTCCTCGCTTACAACACACACCACCATTCCTAGTTTAGAGAGAAACCTTTTCGTGTGTGTGTCTGTGTGTGTATGTGAACGCTACTAGGGAATAAACCTAGGGTGCTGGTGTGCTGAGTTACATTTCCAGCCCCACAGTGATTATTTTTCAACAATCTTCTTTCTGATTTCTTATATTAGGATTTTGTATTTGACAAAGCATTATCCTAATTTATATTATTTTGAGTTATAGAGCCATTTCATCTCAAAATGCTAACATTCCCAATATGACAATTAACAGGAAAAGAGGTACTTAAACTCATGATGTTCCATTAACACTTTATAAAATTTTTAAATAAGTAAACATATAATCAAAACATATAATCAAAACAGCAGTAAACATATAAAATCTGCTATTGTTTTTTCTACCCTAAAGGCAAAACTCAAAACAATAGTTTAGTGTCAGCTTGTATTAATATTTTTATCTTAGTTTATTTATGTTTTTCTCTTAAAACAGGATCTTGCTGTAGTCCATGCTGATTTTGAACTTGAGATCCTCCTGTCTTAGCCTATAAAACTTTAGAATTGTAGACATGTGCCATGATGCTCAGTTAAGTCATGTTTTCAGTTATAATCTTTTAGCTATTTTATCAAAAAGTAAAATTTTTTAACTTGGTAGAGAATTTAAACATGATTATTAACCTACTATTAGTATGCTAATATGTTATTTATAATGTTTATGCACTAAGAATATAGCATTTAAGTAAGTTAATAATACTTTCATTAGAAAAGAAAATTAATCTATACTAATGAAGTGTTTTTATAAATTTGGACATATCTTGAGACACTGAAGCAGTAAGTAGGGGCAGAAGTATAAAGGTGAGGAATACATATGAGAAAGTAGAGAGAAAATGTGCTAAAGCAAGCATACCGTTCCATTAACTCTTTTTTTTTTGAGAATTTTGTACATGTACACAATGAATATGATTATTTATAATCCCAACTTTCGCCCTCTTAACTATCTCCATTCTTCCTAATATCTCCCCCACCTAACTTTACATCTTTTTCTAAAACAATAATCCACTAAGCCCAATGAGTGCTTCCCATATATGCATGGATGTAGGGCTAGCCACTGAAGCATGGGAAACCTACCTCAGCCTCAAAGAAGAATGTATCCCTTCCAGAGCACTTATCAACTGCCAAAGGATCCTCGGGAAGGGCAGGGCCTGGAGATCGATTCCCATCTCTGTAGGAACTATTGCTGGCTTGATCTTGTATGAGTCTTGTATGGGTAACTGTGGCTCATATGAATTCATTACTGCAATAGCTTTAACCGTTTTGAATCTTACCTTTACCAAGATTCTATAATCTTCTCTGAGCCTACAAGAAGAGTAGCCCATGTACCTTCTAGGCATAGAGAAGTATTTCTCTTTCAATTTTATACATATGACCTGATTTTAAGTGCTTCTCACCTGACCCTTTGTGTTGGCTATCATCTGCAGGATTTAGAAACCCAGCAACAATTATATGGAAAAAAACAAAGACTAAATTGTGTTACTATAAAGAAGCTAGATGTGAAGGGGTATTATATACCATGCTGGTTGTCAGTATCACAGCCCAAGACTTGAGAATTATCATCCTGCAATTAATCTTATCACTCTGTAGCCTACATAACTGTAACAAAATGACTCAAACACTCAAAAGAGGCCTTCAAGCTATCCTAGTTCCTATAACCTTCCCAAACACAAGTAACTAAAATCAAGCCAGTAAATACTCAATGAGGTTTTAGGGGAAGGGATATCCATATCCAACTAAGAGAATGAGAAAAGGAAATGTTAAGTTTCCTACCTAAAATATGTAGCAATGCAGAGAATTACCACCAACATAGGATAATATATATAGAATCCATCTGCAATAAAGGATAAAACTTTCATGGAACCCATGATCTGAAGAGCAAGAGAAGAGTTAAGTCAGCATAGTTCCGTATTTTCATTCCTATCCATCGTAGAAAATTTACCCACAGGAAAATATATCAACAAACTAGACTTCTCAAAATTTAGAAACAAAGTATTAAGTGGTATGAATTTCTTAAACTTTTTCCTGTTAAGGCTTTCTTCTAAAGAAGTCTAGTGTTCTACAACTACTCCAAAACCATGGGCATGAAGAATATATATATATATATAAATGTGAATGCTACTATGAAGCAGGTTTCTAATGCAGCGCATCTAAGTAATCTATATGAAGGAAAAATTTTTCATAATTCTAAAAGGAAAATCATTTTAACCCCATCATTAGTAATCACAATCATAACCTTTAAGCAAAGGCTTTAGTGATAAAAAGGAGTTTCATAATGCTACTGAGCCTGTCTACTGACAATAGAAAATGACTCACAACACCACCTGACACAGATAATGAACCTAAAGAGTCACACTTACAGATGTATATGCAGTTGGCTGGGTATTCTGGTGAGAGATGGATGAATCCATGTGGGTCAATCCCAAGAAGTTAAGACATAAAGGGGGAGTCAAACGGCAAAATAACCTACAATAAACATTTAAAAGCACCAACATATATATTTTAAATATAACAAAACACATTTTACATTATAGTGAAATGTATTAAAAACATTTCAGATCATTTAATTATAATTTTTATCTATTTGCATATTATATACAGTTTAATTATCTATGTGAACTGCTCTTACTGGGGACACATTCTGAAATTCTATAATCACATTTCCTTTAAAAACACAAGTGCCTATATACTTAACTGCAGCCTGAGGGTGCCTCCTTTCAGCATTCTGGCTGAGATCAAGTATAAAATAAGTATCTTACATTGCTAGAACTTGGGGAACTTGGGGCTGGGAGAATGGAAAGATTTAAATATAAGGAGGTAATATTGACAAGAGTTCTTCTGAAGTGAGAGAAAGATCTGTGTAGGTGGTGATAACTGTAGGACTCTGCACACAAATGAAGGATGAAATGTAAGAACTAATTAAAGTCTACAGTGCTGCTAACAGTACTATGCAACGTAAATTTCCTAGTTTGGTGTTGTACAGCAACTACAATGTCATCATGATGGAAAGCTTGAGGAAGGTTACACAGTGTATCTGTAACTTTCTAAAAATTCATGCCATATCTTAAATATAAAACGAATGTCATAGGCTCATTTGTTGAAGGTTTTATCTTCACTGTGTGGCTCTATTTTATGGGGTGGTGTAACATTTAGGAGGTAGGGCCTACCTAGAAGTAAGTCGCCTGGTGTTATGAATGGAAAGATACCATGTTTGGGGTCCTATTAGTCTGTCTTTGCTCCCTAAGTACCATGAGCTTGATAGCACTGCTCCAATACATTCTCTCTGCCATTTGTAGCCTCACTTCAGGTCCAAAACAATCAATAACAAGTAACGGTAGACTAAAGTCTCTGAAACAATTACAGTAACGGTAGACTAAAGTCTCTGAAACAATTAGAGTAACGGTAGACTAAAGTCTCTGAAACAATTAGAGTAACGGTAGACTAAAGTCTCTGAAANAGACTAAAGTCTCTGAAACAATTAGAGTAACGGTAGACTAAAGTCTCTGAAACAATTAGAGTAACGGTAGACTAAAGTCTCTGAAACAATTAGAGATTTGTTTGTATCATATATTTTGTAACAGCCACAAGAAACTAACCCAGTGGCTTTGATTTTTTTTTTTTTCGTAAGACAAAATTTTGACACTAGGGGGGCTGGAGAGATGGCTCAGTGGTTAAGAGTACTGCTTGCTCTTCTAAAGGTACTGAGTTTATTTCCTGACAACCACATGATGGCTCACAACCATTTGTAATAATATGTGCTGTCCTCTTCTGGCCTGCAGGCACACATGCAGGTAGAATGCTGTACATAGACTAAATACATCTTTTAAAAAAAGAAAATTTTGATACTAGACATTACTTTGAGCCTTAAAAATATCTAATATATCTGACTAATAATAGCCTAGATCGATTGCCTGTAGCTAAAGCCAGACCTCTAAATTTCTCTAGGAAAGAAATGCTTCTCTTAGTGTCCTTAGAAATTCAATTCAGTTTTAGGCCACTGACTTTCAGAACACTGTTTACATCTAACATAGCCTCTAAAGTTTCAATTGTTCATATACTAAGTTTCAAATTGGTAAATTCAGGCTATGTCTTTTTTCCTAACATAGTGCTCATAATTTTAGCCATAAACTTCAAACAGGATTTAGTTAGTGATCACAAATACCCATTTCATAGTTTAAAAAAAAAAGAAAAAAATTAGTTCACAGAAATGTATGTTCATGCAATATTCATGAACAAGAAATAAAAGATCTATCATTAGCACTTAAAATGAAAACATTTCTTTATCCTAAGCTCAATTCTACTTACATGCCGCTGAAAAGAAGGCTGTAAGCATCAGTCTGATGATGTGAAGCCAAGTAGTAGTAATTAAATACTCGAATCCTGAACACAGTAGAGTAAACACAGATACTTAAGAAGAAGATGGAAAGGAAGCAAGCAATCTGGAAAAAATATTTAAGACCTGATTTAAGACTTTATTATTTTATTTACTGCCACAAAAATTATCATTTGCCCCAGCTATATTTACTGATGTCCTAAAGTATAAATATAAATACAACAATAGTGCCTTTTTTAAATAACAAAGATGAAATTTTGAAAATAAATCTACACTTCAACCAGTTCAACCTCCTAAATCCAAAATTTGACTCTGAGCCCTGAAGGAAACTGTTTTACTTATTCTCTTGACAGCTCTACAGGAAGACAGTAAGCTACATAGTTTCACTGACAAAAGAGGATCAAAATAATCTCATAAAATGCTTTATCACTATCCTACACTTTTTTATTGATCTTCAACTACAATTACTAGTATTTATAATCTGGGTAAACTGATGAACATCTGTTTTGGAAGTCTGAATAATAGCACAGTGGGAAACTCCACTATTTTATTCTTACTAGAAGAAACATAGGAAAAGATACAACAGTTAAAGTTTCTGTATGAACTGATATGTATTTATGGCTGATATGAAAAAACTGACCTCAATATAAATATAATTGTATGTTTTTTCTGCCAGCTGTATGAAGACTGCAAAGAGAGATAAGACAGGAGTCGTGCTAAAAAAGGTGCACTCTGACCACACAACAATCACCGAGAAGATGGACAAAACCACAGCAAGGATCCTGTGAAACCATGGACGCAACAGGCATTCCCAGTACCATTCTGGAAAATACAAAAATAAAAATAAATAAATAAAACTGACAGTCCATGTGCTTCCTGCTCTGATGCACTGAGGAGAGCAGGACGTCACCTTTGTGGTAGTCCTGCCAATGACACACAAGCTGAATCTAATCATGAGGACACGGCATACTCCAATTTGGGGACAACCAGTAAAGAGCTAGCCTGTTCTGTCCATTAACATCGATGTTACAAAATACAGAGTCCAGGCTCACAGTCTTTTCCACTGTACTCTCAGCGTAATTCCTGACCATTTAAGAATCTGCACGGATGATTCTTTTTCATTGCCTTCAGTCCTCTCCTCTAATGAGCCCACCTTTTAATACTCCTCTTTAACCTGACTACTCATTTCAGTGGTCTTCCTTAACCATTTATTGCTAACAACAGCAACCTTTCTATAGAGCCCAATTCCTTCATCATCCTCATCCTCAAGCGGTTCCTTCATCTGTACCCAACTATACTGACTGACAATCAGGACAAACAGAACATTTACTCTTTTATCATTCTACTGTTATTGAAAAATTTTAAAGTCCTTCCTTCCTTTTCCAGCTCAGATTCCACAGTCTTTGAGGATAACTACTCTCCAGTCCCAATTCCTTTACCCTTTCTAGCTTCACTGTACTTGTTTGGTTAAACCACATAGCTTGAGCCAACTCCTTGGTTACTCTGAGTCTGTGTACATGTACACTGCAGAAGAAAGACACATCTTTACTGACTACTCTCACTTCAGATTACTGCCAGCTTCAAACAGGCCCGTAGCACACCACGACAGTTTGCTGTCATTCTCCATTGTCTTCCACACCATTTCCCACAAGACTATTCTGTGCCTTCTTGAAAATTCCCTCTCTGTGTATACTGGCAACGCATTCCTAAGAGAGTATAAGCAGTCGAGAGACCGGCATTTTTACCATTGCATTTTCTCACATTTTCTCACTTACCCTAAAGCTGTATGTCTGTCTGTCTTACCTCCTAATGCAAGCAAGGCTATTCTCTTTACTGTTCACATTTCCTATCTCATCTCCATTATCTATGAATTCTGCTCCAGAACTCTGCATGGCTTCAGTAATTTTCCTCTCTGTGATGTTATTCCTCAATTATTAGCTACATTTCAAGTCCCACCGCCACTAACCACAGCTATTATCCTTTTCTGTTTCTTTTTAGTATGTATGTATTTATTTATTTTTGCTCTCTAAGCATATTTGGTCATGTACACAAATTTAGTTATAATTGTATTTTGTATATGTATATTTAAAATCATGGGCATAAATATATTTGAAATTTGAAAAACATTTTTAAAATAATCATTGCGTTCAGAGAAATGCTACCAAATATTATAAAGACAATATTTTAAATACTGTTGGTGAATTTTTACAAATTTCTGTTAATATTCAGAATGCTAGTTTTCAAAGTATAGCTAATTAATAAAGTTTTATATTATCAATAGTCCAAGCCATGATATACATTTATACTGAGATTCATTGTTAATGAGAATAGATATTTCCAACAGCTTCCATAAATTATATGGAATTATAACCTATTTTTAATCAAATATTTTATCTATAAACTTTTTTTTTAATATATCACAGCTCCTATATCTATGGCTCAGGAACATCATGGGAGAGAAAGCAGAAAGACTGCAAAAACCAGAATACCAGGAAGTCTATGGTGAAACAGTCTCTCCTATACAAAACAGGAACAATGGTAACATCAATTGACCTCTTAACTCAGAAAAGGGTGGTCCCACTCTTAGACAAAGAACCAATTCAAGCAACCAATGACTTCTGGAAAAAGGAGAATTAGAAGTAAAATAATTATAAGATTATCAGATATCTAATATTACCCCATGGAACAAATTAATATACAAACAAAAGTCAGTATTAAATTGATAAAACACACATTTTCCTTGCAGAAAAATTACATACCAACTGTAGGATTATAAAAATATTGGATAAATCGATTTTCTGGCTCAGGTGACTGAAAGGTGTGAACAAATTGATGAGTTGCACTAGTTTCATTTTTTGCTACATCTTCTAGATAGAATGCCTGTTCCAAAAGAATTTGCCATTGCACTTGAGTTCGACGGTGCCTTTGAACTGAATAAATGACCTTAAAAACAGAAGAGGGATAAGTTTGTCAGTATAACTGAAAAGTAGGTCAACTTTTTGCTGGAGAATGGGAGGTTTTTGTCTTTGTCTTCATAAGGTAGTACTAATGGCATTTTCCAAATGTGGCCAAAAATGTTAATATTTTGAAATGACACAATACTTTCTCATAAAAGAACAGGTATAACTCTTATATCCAACTGCCAATAGTACCCTTGTCCAGAAACACAAAGTTAAAACATTTCAACAATAATAAGAATAAGATCAATAGTTTGGGATATATATTTCATTTGCATACACACACATTTGGGGTCGGGGGTGCTTGCATGTATAATTGTGGGCATGTGGGAGGCAGAAGCCAATATCAAGTGTCTTGCCCATCATTCTCTACCTTAGTTTTTGACACATGGTCTCTCATTGAACCTGGCTCTAGCAGATTAGGCTAACTTACCTGGAGAGATGTCTGCTTAGTTCTGCCTCCCAAGCACTAAGAACAGGTATACACTATTATGCCTGGATTTTTATATAGGTATTGGAGACTAAGTTCAGTTTCTCAGACTTGAGTTGCAAGCAGTTTAACTGCCAAGCCAACATGCACAGAGCCTTTCAACCTAGCAATAATTATAAATCTAATTCACATTCTCTAATTGTATGTAAAATAGCTACAATTAATAATTAAGGTTACCTGTTTATGCAATTTTACCAAACTTTTTTCACTTGGGTAGGTATTACGCTTTTCATCAAAATCTTCATAATCATCCATATTTCTACCCATCTTTTCCTGATAATCTGTAGGGCACTAAAAGAAAATCATTTTTATAAAATCTTAAAACATCTTTAATAAAAATTTAATACATCTCAATAAAAACTTTATTTTTATTAAAAATCCTTTATTCTGGAAATTTTTAATGTTCTCAAAAATATTTTCTTATTTTATTGACATCTCTACTTGTTAAGATTTTTCACTAGGTAACATTTTCAAAGGAAATATTTCAAAGGAATGTTAAGTTTCTTTTCACTTCTAATATTTATCTTTAAGCTTAGATATACTGCTCCCCAAGACTGGGAAAGGCAGGGGAAGCATACCTATATGAAGTAACTATTATTGAGAGGATTATTCTAATAGCAGGCACTTGGTAAAACTTTAATTATTTTCCCAAATAATAAAGAGGAATCATAAAAATTTTAACATGCTAAAGTTCTGAAAAGTCACAGTATGCAGAAGTCCTGAGTTCAATTCCCAGCAACCTTATGGTGGCTCACAGCCATGTGTAATGAGATCTGCAGGCAAAACATTGTATATACAATAAGTAAGTCTTTAAATAACAAATATGAGAGAAATGGTTAGAAAATTTATTCTTATGACTATGACTTTAGCTAAAGGAACAGAAGCTAATAATAACCAGTAGAAACATTTAGAATACAGGAAAAAATTCAGTGGTAACTTGGGCACATAAAGGTAATTGTGGAACTTTTCAAATAATTATTTCAGAAGCATACAAATATACTTGCAATTCAATATACCTCCATCAAATCATAGCAATATGACCTATCTATTAAATATCCACCTAATTTACTTCATAGCAATTATCAGAAAATTATATGGTTGCAAGAATTACTGTTTCTGTTCCTATAGGAGAGAGCTTCTAATGATAACACACGATGGTACAGTAAAAGACGTACCTCCGTCACCATGCCACACAATTCCTGCAAGTTACTCAACATTACTGCTATCCACACTTCAAGGGAAAATGCTGTCAATTACCACCAAACTTACAATAGTATAAGAAAAACTCTGTATATAAGTGACTGTGTTTATGGTAAAGATTTATAGAAAAGTCCATCTGGAAAACCTCAATCATATGATTTTTATCATATTTTCCTATGTGAAATATTAATTTATAGTAGTATATAAGATATATGCACAAGAAATTGAGGGAATATCTATAATTACCTTTTTAAGTATTGTATCAACACATTTTCTCAATGGGTGGTTATATTTAATGCTTTCATTTACTTTACGAACCTCCTATAAAAACAATGAGAAAAATAAAAATATTTAGATTTCTATTTTTAAATAATATCACTAAATACTATTAAGTCTCAGATTTTTAACTTCAATGCAAATTATTAGCATTATAAAAAGTCTTTTACAGAAAGAAAAAGTCTTTTCACAGAATAAAAGTTATTAAGAGGTATAAAATTATGAAATATTCAAATAGTTGTATTTATATTCTTGCTATTTTATAAATTGCTAAATTTATTCTTTATTGTTTGCTTATTTCATACAATAGATGCTAAGTATTATTTAACAGTTCAAAAATACATAATACATGTATATATAAACATATAGTTTAAATGAAATTTTCTCATCCAAGCTGACAAAGATCTCTAACAAAAACCTTAACATATATGAGAAGTCCCATTTTGATTTTTTTGGTCCAGATTAGGCTATTGTTAGTGTCTGCCTGTGCTAGCACTGTACATTCTGTGCTGTGCATCTGACAGATTCTTCTCTCTTTTTTTCCCATTTCTTTTCTTTTTTTCCCTTTGCCGTAAAAGGCCGCTCAGAGTGGCCTCTGGCCTCTCTGGCTTCTGAGTCATCCCTACCGGATCCAGTTAGGCCATAGCACCCCACCTCAGGTCAGGGGACTCCCAGCTCATGGGTCCTGTGGTGTTCACGCCGATTTGCAGCCCGCCTATAGGGGAAGACATCCCGTTATAGGCCTTGTGGTGTCGCCGTTTTGCGGGTTTTCACAATTTCGGCTGTAAATAACAAGCCATTCATATCTGTCCACCCTGAGATAAAAGCCTTTTAGAGGCCCAAAAACTAGGCCTTAACTCTTATCCTCACTCAGCCGGTGTCCCGCTAGTTCCACTTTTATGGGAGATTTCTGACTACTGTCTGCAGGAGATTTCTAACTACTGCCAGTGCACAGGTAAATGGACCCTGCCATGGTTACTGCTGCCAACAAGATTGGTCAGATCCACAAGGTGGCTTTTTTCAATCCCAGCCTTTTGCTCCCTGTGGCTTGTGGTATGTTGCGGCTTTTTTCAATTCCAGCCTTTTGCTCCCCTCTGCAGCTTGTGGCAGCGAGGCTCAGCCACAGGACAGATCACACCTCTAGGTCTCTCTTATTAAGCTTAAAATCCCTACATCTCAAAAACTATAACTTTTCCAAAGTATACCCTGCCTTGTCCCCAAGTTTACTTATGTTCTTGTCTCTAAATTCCTCTTGCTGACTCTGTTTTATGTGTTTTATGCAGTGGCATGCCTTTGGTAGGGCCCAACAAAACATCCACTTCATCCAATTCCTGCTCACTCTCTCTGTATGTGTTCATACATGTAACTTAAATGCACCTATACTTAATGTTGTAATTGTCCATTGTATCTCATTTCAGACTACAAAAGCAGTAAGTCTCATGTTTTAAGCTGGTATGTACTTTTAAGTTTCTTGCAAAATATATTAAGCTGTTCTCTACTATTTTCCGTTCTGCCATTACCCTTCTATTGCAAGCAGTTTTTTCTTCTTTCTGTCATTTTACAAGTGTAAATCTTACCTGTTAAGTTGAGATCCAATGAGGTCAAGCTCAGACCCAGCTCTCCAGACAGATTCTCAACTGTATTTATACCTAATAAACAGCCCTCAACTGCTCAGAGATCTGGGAAATATGGCATTTATTAAAAAACTTTTTATATCAAAAAGAGACAGGTTGGCTCCCAGATGCAGCACTCTATTTCCTCCAAAGAAGACAGAAGACAAATGGGCACACAACAATGTCCATCCATAGTTCACTTCAACTGCCAAGCGCTGACTATTGGGCAAAGCTGCCCTTCATCTAAGCAGAAGATCTCCTGATATGGACACAGAATTGATGGAATCGACAGCCTAGCTGCTCAGGTCAAGGTAGGCCTGTCTTCCTACAGATTTCTTAGCCCACAGGATCTTCTGGAGCCTGGCAGGTCCTGCGCTAAACAGCAAAAGGCAAATGCAACCTTCAGCGACCATGGAGGACCCAAAAGAGGAGTAGCTCTGGGTGCCAACCAAGTAAGTTCTCTGTCATTTTTTAATCAGTAACCCAAGTAAAATGTTATCCTTCCCAAGGATCTCTGATGCAGTCTGAAAACTGAGAGGCTTTGTCAGTTTAAAAAGACAACCTCACTAAACAAGTTTCAGATCAAATTTCTCTCTCATGAGGTGCCTTCCACAGTCTTAAAAATACTTTTCATTGTACAAAAATATCTGTCACAGTCATCCTAACATAAATATGCTACTGTTTATACAATATATGTGTCTAAAACTTCTGTTTTCACAAACCCAAAGAATTCTTGTGAGTTCCAGAGAGCTGAATTAAAGGATCCACCTTAAACAGGTCAAAAACATCCCCCTCAATTCCCTGGTCCTAAATTTTTTTCCCCTTAATTTAACTTTGTTCTCTGTTCTGCCAATATCTTAAACAGGTATAAGAGACACCAGACATTTCCATACCACAAACACCGGACCGGAGTAGAGACCAGCTATGCCAATATGTGGCCAGCACCCAGCCTTCTCAGGTTCCACCCCCCCCAAGACAACACCCACAAATAAGCCAGAAGCAGTCTTAAGAATCCACCACCCCAATTCCTTCAACCTGTGGTGCCTATTTTCCCGCTTTTTATATTACTGGGAATGTAATGATTGTTCTGCCTCTTTAAGAGACAAGCCACGCCCACTCCCTTCCAGCTTCCAGCCTCAGTCTCACTCTCTCTCCCACTCTCTCTTGGAGAGGTAGCTTCTCTCCCTTCTCTCTCTCTCTCTCTCCCCCCTTCTCCCATTTTTCCTTCCCCTCAATATCCCACCTAATAAAATGCTCAATTTTACTCTGCATGGTGTATCTCTCTCTCTCCTGCCCGCCGCCACCACATGGCTGGAACCATTGGGGACCTGCCGCATGGTCTAGACCCTGCAGCAAGCTGCCAGGGACCCACAACAAAAGCATTATAGTTAGTACTTTTAAATCCCTATTGCTGAAAATAACCTGCACTTAAGACACAGGCAGGGCTCAGAAGCCCCTAAACTAGAATTGACTTGAAAGTCTCATCCTTGAGGACTAGCTCATAGTTCTAGAAGATGCCATGAAAGCTTTCAAAGGGCAGAAGCAATGAACAGTCCTACTCAGCCACGATGCCTATGAACCATGACAACAAAGGGCATGGCAGGATACCAACTTTCCTAATAAGCACAGTCAAATGGAGATGTGATGGAGCTTCTCATCAAAGAAACTTCTCTTTGCAATAGAAAACCACAACGAAATCAAATGCATAGTTTAGAGCAAAGTCCCAAGGGATACATCACTGTGGATGGGGCATGGGAGGTGGGGGATGGGAGTGGAGGAGCGTGGGCAGGGGGTGGGGGTGGGGTGGGGAGATGACAGAAAGACGATAAGAGGCAGAAGATCAAATAGTTGTAAGGTTGTGTCTCCTAGGATTGTCAGAAGTTACACCCACAAAGTCTCACGAATAAGACTTCATCAACATGAGCTGAACAAGAACAACAACCATAGGCATTCTAATGTTCATGGGGAAAGATCATGAAGCCTCAAACCTACACAAAGAACTAGAGGCAACTAAGGAATGCTAAGAGTGCAATGAATAAATCTTCCCAGGGAAGAAAGAGCACAACAATTGGTTATCAATACCAAATGGTCAGTAGCAGAAACCTAAATACAAATAACATTATACAGACTAAGCAGCTTGTATTTAGAATATATATGATATCATACACACAGACAGACAGACAGACAGACAGACACACACACACACATGCATATGCTCAACAACAAATCTATGTAACAACAACTAGTTTTAAAAAAAGATGTCATAAATTTGAAAGAGAGAAAAGAGGGACAACTGGGAATGTTTGGAGGGAAGAAAGGGAAAAGATAAGTGATATAATTATATTATAATCTCAAAAATAAAAGAAATGGTAAGAGTTCAAGAAGGATCTGTCAAGTTTTATGTTTCTAAGAGAACAGGGTTAGAATCTGCACTGCTGATCAAAATCAATTATCTCATTATCAATAACATCACTTACTATAGAAAGCAGAAAACTTAATGTTTCACAAAGTGCCCACAGATTCCCAATAATAGTATTCTAGTGTACCCACAACACGCTGACTTATTACTTGTTTACTTAGACCACACTGCCTGTTGGTAGTGTGCTAGCGAAAAGACTACCACGTAGGATGAGAAGATGTGTGACACTCTATATTACCTGCCAACTCCCTAGCATCAAGAATCACCTTAGAAACAAATCTCTGAGCACATCTGTGAGGGATCTTCTACATTGTGTTAACTGTGGTAGAAAGTCACCAAAATATAGGCAGCACCATTCCATGGGCTGGGGTTGTAGTGTGCATTCAAAGGAGAAAGCTAGCCGAAGAGAAGGTTTTATCAGCCAATTTCACTAAAATTAACATACGGTGATAAGTATCTCAATGAGTTTTAAAAGGCATAGAAGGGAAGAGGAAATGGCTCGGTGCGTAAAGTAATGCCATACTATCATGAGTATCTTGGTTCATATCTCCAGAACCCATGTAAAAAGCCAAGGATACTTAGTGATGCTCTCTTGTAACCCCAGAACTGTGAAGGTGGGGAGACAGGAAGATCCCTGAAGCTCATTGGCCTGCCAGTCTAGTTGAATCAATGTGCTTCAGTTTCAGGGAGATACCTTATCTCCAAAAATAAAAGTGGCTATCAATCAACAAAAGATATGCAATATAGACCTTGGTCCTCCAACTGTGCACACATATGACACATAATAACAAGTAAACCACACACACACACACACACACACACACACACACACACACACACGAGGAGGGGGGAGTTGTAGGTTAGAAACAGAGTCACAGAATCTTTGGAATTAGTATTTCCTAAGAATCACAATATCTTATGATATTTGTGAAATAAAATATTGGAATTACTATTCTATATATAGAAAAACAAAACAAAACTAAACAAAAAATCTGCATGTCAGTCCTGGAATAAAGAGAGAACAAAAGGGATTTTAAAAGAACATCTGGAGTATTAGAGAAGGGCTTTAAATGACAGGCAATGAAAAGCAGAAAAACCATCTGATACACTAAGAAAATTATGAAAAAAATTATGTGATAGAGTCATCTTAATATATGAAGCTTTCTTGCTAGCAAACATAAAAAAATGAGAATACAAAATAAAAGTGACCTATAAATCTGTAAAAGGATATTCATGGTTCCAAAAATTCCAAATTCCAAATGAGTTTTCTTATAAATATGGAACATTTATATCATGTAATAGAATAAGCTCATATCAAAACCAACATCATATCCAGTAAAAAGTGATCTATCTGGAGAGTAATTTACCAGAAACCATGAAAATCTAATGTATGCATACTATGAATAATTGATACCAACAGACACTGCTCCTATAGGGAACTTAACTTACTGAGGAAAACAGACAATTAAACAAAAAGATAAAACAAAAGTACAGAATGTTCTGAATGAGCACAATTTAGTTTAGGAGTCTTTCTGATGAACTGATCATTTAATGTGAAACAAAACAAAATGAGTAAGAGTCAGTCAATTAAAAGAACAGGAATATTTCCAAGTGGGACAAGGACAATGAGTACCAAGGTCTCCAGACAGAAATGAATGAGCTGTATCAGAGAGAAAGAACAGCATAACTACGGAGAAAAGGACAATAAAGACTTGGCTAGCAAGTGACCAGGCTGGAGAAACAATATTCAAGACTACCCAGAAATCTTACTAGAATTCATTTTGAGATATGTTTTTTCTAAATACATGTCTGGTAAAATTAGATTTAATCTTTAGTTTTAGATTTTTGACTTATTTTACAACTTTTGAGACAAAGTTTTCCCTATATAGCTCATTCTAGATTTGAATTTGCTATATAGCTTAGGCCAGCATTGCAGTCACTTTCCTGACTTAGCAGATTACAAGCATCTTTGCTACTATGGTAAATACACATGTGATCTGGGCATGGTAGCAATTTTTGAAGGTCACCCTGGATGCTATTACATTATATCTTTCCATTTCTAAGTTGCCCTAAAGTTTGCAGTTAGTACAAATTTATTTACTTCAAATGTTAACTATACATGTGAAATAGTATGCTTTCCCTTAAATTATTTATCCCATTAAACAAAGGCAGGGACTGAAAAAGCTAACTTTTTACATTTGCTGTTTGTTATAAATTTAAGGTTTACTCAACAGTTCATTTTTAAAGTTTGGGAGGTGAAATATTAGCTTGTTTAGGAGGCCAATGCCTTATCCATTAAATTTTCTAGTATTTGCCTAGAATCCTGTTAGCTATTAACTTCTAACAACTCTTTAAATCCCAAGTGAATTTTTTTTTTGATCTCTCTCAAGATTTTGTGAAACCTCTCCACATTAAAACATTTCCAGTATACCACCCATTTTTAACATATCCCATAAAGGAATGAATGTATTGGAGTAGGAGGGCTCTTCTCTATTTTGTGTGCTTTTATTGGTTAATAAAGCCTGGCCTGTAAGATAGATAGGACACAGCCCTTAGGTGGGCAGAGTAGACAGAACAGAGTTCGGGGAAGAAAGGAAATGTGAGAGACGCCATGATTCTTCCGCCCAAGATAGACGTACATTAGAATCATCTGGTAAGTCACCACCTCATGGTGACATACAGACTTTTATAATGGGTTAGTTTAGATGTGAGAGCTAGCCAAGAAGAGGCTAGTGATAATGGGCCAGGCAATATTTAAATGAATATAATTGTCGTGTGGTTATTTTGGGCATAACCTAGCGGCTGCGGCCGGGAGCCAGGCGCTGGGAACAAACGGCCACACTCCACTCAGGTGCTGGGAACACAACCCGCACCCTGTCTTACAACAGTGTATAGTCTTCTATTCTAGACAGTTAATATAGTTATGGGCATAGTTCTGCTATCTATGTAAAATAGTTGTTTTTTCAAAGCTTCCATTAAAAAAGAATACTGTCAACCAGCCTGATGGTACAGGCCTGTGATCTCACCCTGGATGCCATAATGGCATAGTAAGATAGGTCTCAAATAAGAAAGAAAGAAAGAAAGAAAGAAAGAAAGAAAGAAAGAAAGAAAGAAAGAAAGAAAGAAAGAAAGAAAGAAAGAAAGAAGGAAGGAAGGAAGGGAGAGATAGGGAAAGAATAGGGAGGAGAGAGGAGGTGAAGGCAAGGGAAGGAAGGGAAGCATAGGAAAAAAGAATGTCTTCTTTTTTACATGGAAAATTTTCTCTTATACAAGACAATTAAACCCTACCACTTTCAGCTGATGAATAGTCACTACAATAACATGCCAGGCACAATGCCAGGTTTTAATTTTCTTGTCTTACTCCTAAGGGCTCTTCTCTAATAACAGAGCATTTCTTTATTTCATTCAGACATTCTTGGTTCATCTACACTGGCCTGTAATCCCAGCTACTTAGGATGCTGAGGCAACTGGATCACAAGTACAAAGTGAATTCATAGCCAAGATAGACAACTTCAAAAAACCTGTAACTATCTGAAAAAAATAGAAAATAAAAATGAAAGAAGAGGTTGGGGATATAGTACAGTGGTATGCAACCACTGAGTGTGACACATTTGTTTCAATCCTCAGTACTGCTAAATAAACAAAAGACACTGAAACATTTGACTTGTATTTGTTGAAGAAACAGTAAATGAACTGGCAAAATTCAAATTCTTCAGAACTGCAAGAACTTAATACCAGCTTTCGGGCAGAACATTATCAAATAAAAAATTATCTTCTTTCATCCAATGTAATGTTTAACTAAATATAAATCTTTAAATACTTTAAATAAAGGTTTTCTTTATAAGTTTCAAATTGCTTATCTATCAAACTAAATATAAAAATGTTCATCGCGGCTCTCAAAAGAAACTGACTTTGACACCTTGTTCTTAGGGACAAAAGGCTGTCTGAGCCACCCAATCTGTGGTACTTTTGTTATAGCAGCCAATGTTGCAAAGATGTTTCCTGAAGAATTCTTTTTTCTTAAGACATAAAAATTAAGCAAGTTGGAAACAGAAGGCTCAGAGACAGAAAAGAGAAAAGGATAACAGTTAAGAATCAGGGGTCTTCAAACTAAAGCAAATCCAGTAATCTACCACCTGTTCTCAGTCTGAGATACAAGCTTGCCCTCATTCATTTACATAGTGTCTACAGTTGCTTTCAGACCACAATGGCCAAGCAATCACAGTAGAGACCATCTGGCTCTTCATATTTTAAAAAGGGTCATGGTTGCTATTAAAGTGTGAACTAAAGTTATATCTCCTGGCTCCCCTTATTAGTTGTGTGTACATAAGGAAGTTATTTCAACTCTCAGGACTTCATTTTCTTCAATTATAAAATGGGGATTAAAAAGAAAATCTATTTTGTAACATTGTGAAAATTAAATAAAGTTGACACCTGAAAAATGAATTTGAACCATGCAAGCCTACTTGCATGCATTATTTTTTTAAATCCCTGACAAGTTAATAATACTCACAAAGGATCAGCACAACCTAGAAATGTTGAACAACTTTTCAAATTAAGTACTATCAACAAA
Organism: Dicrostonyx torquatus; assembly: GCA_028555095.1. Lineage (NCBI taxonomy): Eukaryota > Metazoa > Chordata > Mammalia > Rodentia > Cricetidae > Dicrostonyx > Dicrostonyx torquatus. Next base: position 20,868,420 of record JAQHUG010000005.1, on the reverse strand, counting down.
TAAAAGATATATATGACACCATTTGTAGTCAAGAGAACAGTTGACAGAGACAGAATATTAAATCAGAACTTCTTTTGCAAGATTAAATTTGCATACCTCCATTACATCCTCTAAGTTCTCTTCTGCATCTGCTTTCTCTGTCATCAGTTTGGCTGCCTTAAAGTAAGTCTTCATGAGTAGATAACCCCTTTTGGCTCCATTCCAGTATGACCGAGGAATCTCTACCAACCCATACCCCAATAACAACACAAGAAGAAACAGACCCCATGTGTTGGCAGCAGCTATCCCTATAGTCTGAAGTTGGTTCCTAAGAAATAGAAAATATAAACACATGTCTGATAAATATAAATTTTCAGAAAACTGTCCAAAAGGATAAGTAGGATTCAACTCTTTTAAGTCACAGCAGATAATCCAGGTATTTTAATGTAAAAACAGTGTGACTGTAAAAACAGACTTTAATATGGAAAAAACTGCTTCAATTGTAGTCAAAATTAGAATACAGGATAATTCATAGCGCACATATACATGCGCTCATGCGCACGCGTGCACACACACACACACAGACACACACACACATTTCTTCCACAGAAAACATTTTTCACTAGGTGCTTTCTAAATCAGATTAAGTAAGAAATCCCCATAAATAGCTAAACTAACTTGTGTTATGGCTGACTTACACCAACAATGAGACCTATCTCTATTCTTCTATATATAAATTTGGAGATAATAGAAATCATATTCACAAAATGGATTTTAATTTATTGAAATATATTAATTAACCTAAAATAACATTAAGGAAAACTATTCTGTGAAACTACAACAAGGCAAACCAAAAGAAAAAAAAAAAGTAAGTTCCTGTAGAGGGAAAATTAATTTTTGAGCATTTATAAAATTTGAAATTCTATTAAAAATACTGTTCTTTACCATACGATTATTTGTCAAAACATTAATCTACCATCTAATAATAGTTACTTAAAAATGCCATTCTGCATTTTATTTCTTAGTAATATGCATTACTCAGATACTCCTTGAGGGGTATCTGTAAGACATATAATCTGGCATGTGTGTCTGTTTACTCGTATGTATGCAAAAAAGTTCAATGTAAGCAGCACGAACATAAACAGAACAGTGTTAAAAAGACTACTTTTCTTACCATTCTAAATGCAAACGTGGGTTTACAGCCACATAAATTAGAAATGCTCCAAATATCAGCAAGTAAGTGCCATAATAGATTGCATTCTCAATCAGGGCTGTTTTTATCTTTCCAGTAATGGAAAAGCCTCCAGATCTTGCATATGATTGCATAAAAGGTAGCAGAATCCTAGTTGGATGGAAAAATACATGATTAAAACCTCAATTATGTATCTTTATAATCTGAAAATACCCCAAATACAAGAATCTCAATGTATCACTCTTATCCCTAATAAATTTTATTATGGGTAGTTACATGTTAATATTGAATGAATCATGAAATTATCTATATAATATTAAATTTTGGGAAAAACAAAGGTCCTAAAAAGGCTACAACAGCATGCAGAGTAGAACAACATGAGTGACTTCAGATTATCTAAAAGGTCTAAGATTAGGCCTTTGAGCCCTCATGAAAAGGCCAAAGGCCAGAGTTATAGTACATAACTGTAATCTTAGCACTTGGAAGACTGAAGCAGGAAGACTGCTGATTTAAGGACAACTTGGGTTACATAGTCAGACCCTGTTTCAAAAACAAAGACATAAATAACAACATCATTTCTACAGAACAACTTTGGACTATATCCAATGAATGAAGAAACTTAAAAAGAAAAAAAAGCACAGGATTTCACACAGGGTAGAGATCTGTTGGAGCCTGGGATGGGGGTGGTCGCCATTCCTGTGGACCTATGATGTGGGATTCCCCTCTGTATGCTATGAATACCATTGGTTAATAAAGAAACTGCTTTGAGCCTATAGCATAGCAAGGCAGAACTTAGGTAGGTCGGGAAAACTAAACTGAATGCTGGGAGGAAAGAGGTGGAGCCACAGAGCTGCTGCCAGATACAGATGCAGAACCTTGCAGGTAAGCCACAACCACATGACGATACACAGTTTAATGGAAATGGGTTAAATTAAGATGTAAGAAGTTAGAGCTAATAGGCCAAGCAGTAATTTAATTAATACAGTTTCTGTATAGTTATTTCGGAAGTCTGAGTGGCCAGGAAACAAACAAGTGGCTTCCTACAACAGACCTAGGACTGCAGGATCTCCACAACACAGGGCATAAAAACAAGTGGATAGATGGAATGGAATCAAAGACCCTGACATAAATCCACACACCTATGAACACTTGATTTTTGACAAAGAAGCCAAAATTATACAATGGAAAAAAAGAGAACATCTTCAACAAATGGTGTTGGCGTAACTGAATATCGACATGTACAAGAATGCAAATAGATCTATATCTATCACCTTGCACAAAATTCGAGTACAAGTGGATCAAAGACCTCAACACAAATCCAGCTGAACCTGACAGAAGAGAAATAGCCTTAAACTCATTGGCACAGGAGAAACTTTCTAAATAAAAAACCAGTAGCAAAGATACTAAGATCAACAATTAATAAATGCGACCTCATGAAACTGAAGAGCTTCTGTAAGGAAAAGGGCACCATCAGTAGGACAAAACGGCAGCCTACAAAATGGGAAAAGATCTTCAGCAACCCCACATCTGAGCACGGGCTAGAGAGAGCTGATGTCTAAATTATATAAAGAACTCAAGAAACTAGGTATCAAAAAAACCCCAAACAATCTAGTTAAAAAATGGGATAGAGATCAAAACAGAAAATTCTCAATAAGAGAGCCTGAAATGGTCAATATACACTTAAAGAAATATTCAACATCCTTAGCTATCATGGAAATGCAAATCAAAACAACTCCGAGAATCCTTCTTACACCTGCGAGAATGGCCAAGAAAAACACAAGTGACAGCTCATGCTACAGAGTATGTGGAACAAGGGGAACACTCCCCTACTTCTGGTGGAAGTGTAAATTTGTACAGCTGCTTTGGAAATCTTATGGTAGTTTCTCAGAAATTTGGGAATCAATCTATTTCAAGACCCAGCTATACCACTCTTGGGAATAAACCCAAAGGAAGCTCAATCATAACACAAGGACACTTGCTCGACTATGTTCATAGCAGGATTATTCATAATAGCCAGAAACTGGACATCTCTCAACTGAGGAATAGATAAAGAAAATGTGGTGTTTATACATAGAAGTATTACTCAGCTTTTAAAAACAATGCCATCAAGAAATTCTCAGACTTGGGGATGGAGAGATGACTCAGCGGTTAAGAGCATTGCCTGCTCTTCCAAAGGTCCTGAGTTCAATTCCCAGCAACCACATGGTGGCTCACAACCATCTATAATGAGGTCTGGTGCCCTCTTCTGGCCTTCAGGGATACACACAGACAGAATATTGTATACATAATAAATAAATAAATAAATAAAAGAAATTCTCAGACAAATGGATGGAACTTGAAAAAAAAATCATCATCCTGAGTGACGTAAGCCAGACTCAGAAAAACAAACATGGTATATACTCACTCATAATTCATAATTGGATATTAGATGTAAAGAATAACCATACTACAATTCTCAGCCCCAGAAAGGCTAGGTAAAAAAGAGGGCCCAAAGTGGGATACACAGATCTCCCTGGAAGGGGAAATAAAAGAGATTTTGTGAATGGACTGGAGGCAGGTGGGGATGGGTACATGAGGGATCAGTTTCGGGGGCAGAGGGTAGAAGAAGAGAGTACTGAAAGAGATGACTCAAAAGGGAATGCATTTTAGGGTGAGACAGAAACCTGGTGCAAGGGAAACTGCCACAAATCTACAAGGATGAGCCCAGTTAAGAATCCTAGCAGTAGTTGATATGTAGCCTAAACTGGCCATCTCCTGTAATCAAACTGGTAACTACCCCAATTGTCATCAGAGAGCCTTCATCCAGTAACTGACGGATGATGCAGAGTCCACAGCCAAGCACTAGGCTGAGCCCGGGGAATCCTATTGAAGAGAGGGAGCAAGGATTGCATAAATTGGAGTCACAAGGGAACTCACAGAAGCAACTGGCCTACTCATAGAAGTTTACAGACTATGGACCGACAGTTAGGGATCCCGGATGGGACAGGTCCTCTGCATATGTGTGATGCAGGGTTACTTGGTCTACATGTGGGAATCCTGGCAGTGAAAGCAGGGCTTGTCCCTAACATTTTGGCTGGCTTTTGGGAACCCGTTCCTATGCTGGATTGATTACCTTGCCCAGTCTTAAAAGAAGGAGAGGTGCTTAGTCCTACTTCAACTTAATATACCATGCCTTGTAAGCACCCACAGGAGGCCTGCCCCTTTCTGAACAGAGGTGAAGGAAGGGAGGATTTGGGAGGCAGGCAGAAAAGAGGGAGGGAATGGGGGTGAGCTACAGTAGCATTGTAAAATAAATGAAAAAAAATTTAATTAATTTTTAAAAAGGATACTGCAGATTAAGGAATAAAGTAACAGAGAGAAAATGGAGACATCAAGTGGAGGTTTCTTTAAGGAATCTAGCTGGATATTATACCTATTATAAACTACGACATATACATAAAGCAGAATGTCTCACAAAATAATGGAATGTACAAAACTGTATAAATGAATCTCCAAAGTATGTAAATGAGAGAGAGAGAGAGAGAGAGAGAGAGAGAAATTCATGCTGTAGAAGTCTACATTTATAAATTTCTAAGCACAACAGATCAATCTATAGTGATGGAAGTAAAAAGTGTGGTTACTCTTAAGGATAAGGAATGTCTAGGGAAGAACACAAGGAATACTTCATGGTCAGGAGTATTGTGGACGGCCTATACCACTGGGTGCTGGTATATGGATACATCCATTTTGAAAAATGAATTAAATACAATCAGTGTATTTTTGATAAGACTTCATACTTTAATTTTTTAAGTCTCCAAAAACATTTGCTCTATTAGTGAGGTAGAGACTGGAAAAAGATTTTAGATGAGAGAGACTTTAAGAAATTTTGTTTGTAGGTGAGAGATATATTTATGTGCATGGAGAACATTTTATACGTTGAGGAAATGCTGTCAGACCTGAAAGCGATAAGTAACAGAAGCTAAGAGGATAGGTTCATATTTTAGGAAGTGAGGTTAGCATAATAAAAATGAATCTCCAACCCTGGAGGGCAAGGAGAAAAGGGCTGGTAAGCAGGTAGATGTGCTGATAAGAGAGATACTGAGAGAACTGTCATGTGATAACTTGTTTTCACTATAAGAGAAACAGCAATGTCATATGCCAAGAGAAAAGGTCATATTTTAGAAGGAATAGAAAAGGACCACACAAAAGATCTGAAGTTTAGAAAGTGAAGAGGAAGCAGACAAATAAACAGAGGAAAACCTTGCAATTTTAAGAGTATGGTCAAGATTATTAAAGATAAACTTCCAGAGATACTATTCTACTTTGATTTGTAATTTTTCCTCTTGTAATGTTTGCTACAGCCAGTTTGAGAGCTTAGTGATCTGCAGAATATCTAGGAAAGGAAGGATCAGAAGGTAGAAGATAACTGGGTGTCTAGAGCACAGAAGAAAGAAAAACTACAATGCGTAGAGAAATAAAGTTGGAGTACATTATTGTTATTAAACCTATAGCTGTAATTGATGCCATGTGGGAACAGACAGGCAAGATGACTAAACACAAGGCTCAAGGGAAGACCAACATTCAGGAACTGGGTCACAGAGATAAAGAAACATCCACGAAGGAAATGAGAATGTGTGAGTAAGCAGGGAGGGCTAGAGGGCCCCTATTGCTAAAGACATTGCACATTTAGGACACAAGATTTGATTATTTGAGTTGGATCTAACATGAAAGCGGTTTTTTTTTGTTCAATCTAGCCTCCTTGAGTAAATACTATGCAAGCTACCAAAAGAGGGAAGCAATTAAATAGTCCTATTCAACTGCAGCATCTATGAACCAGAACGATAACCAGCATGGCAAGGTATCTGTGATGATGCAGGAAACAGCACTCATATTTGTTGGTGGTAACCAACATCTGTCTAATTGGAGTCAAGGATCACTCAACAGGAAGGAAATCATGACTGGCACTGAAAACCTACCCTGCTGCCTAAGGTTAGTAAGGACATGTACATTAAAGAACAATCTGGTACGGCCATTTAGCTAGACCAGCATAATTCCGTACTATATTCTAAATCTTATCCTTACACTCACAGATTGGTGTAGCTACTATTTCATCAAAGAAGCCTTTCTTTCCAGCAAATTGAGGCCATAACGGAGAAACACAAGTGAACATAATGCAGATCAAGACAGTGGAAAGCCCAGACCCAACCCAGTCTATATCACAGCTCTTACATCTATGACTCAGGGGTCACTGTGGAAGAGGAAAGATTTTTAAGAGACAGAATGCCAAGAAATCTGTGGTGAAACAGTCTCTCCTAGAAATAGCTGCATAAACAAACCAGAACAATGGCAATATTTATGAACTGTGAGCAGAGCTACCTCTAGACCAGTTGTTCTCAACCTTCCTAATGCTGTGATGCTTTAACACAGTTCCTCATGTTGTGGTGTCGCCCAAACAAGAAACTATTTTCATTACTACTTCAAACTGTAATTTTGCTGTTATGAATCATAATGTAAATATCTGTGTTTTCCGATAGTCTTAGGTGACCTCTGTGAAAGGGTTGTTCAATCCCCAAAAGGGTCATGATCTATAGATTGAGAACCAATGCGCTAGACCAGAACTACAGACAACTGATGACTGCTGGGAGAGGGTCAATTAGCCTCTATCAGGGAGGAGTTCCCTTATTGGTTGTCCAATGGAGAGTGGTCAATCCTATAACCATATACACACAAACAAAAACTGATTTATCAGGTAGCATGTAACAGTAATAATCAAAGAAATAGAGGCTATCAACTTGAGAGTTGGGGTGGAGATGTAGGATGGGTGTGATGGGGTATTTGTGATAGGCTAGAGGGAAGAAAGGGAGAAAGTTATGTAATTCTACTTCCATCAAAAACATATTTAAGAAAGGAAACCAAGGGGAAGTAGTGACCTTAGTGAAAGCACTTTTATGTAATAACAGAACTAAGAGGACTGGACTGAAGGTCAAACGAAAAGTGACATAGAAGGAAAGAGTCACAAGAAAAGTTTTCATTTCTGTTTTCTATTTTTGTCTTTTTTCCTCTTTCTTCTTTTTTTTAAAGATAGGAGAAATGAGTCAGAAAAACTGGGATATGTGTGTGTATTAAAATATTAATATTCACACACTTCAAAATATTAAGGTTCACTAAAAATTAAACACTTTACCTACAAATAAATCCTTCACTTCTACTTACCACGTTAAAAACTGTGATGTCCAATAAACTACCCTCCAGAAAATTGGCATGATCCCATCCGGAATATAACTCCATGGCTTAAAACATGGATGTTGCCTGTTATAACAATTTAAAGTCAGTTAATAACAAATAATTATTCCTTAAAAGAAAGTTTATACAAATTTGTGAGTAGCAAAGTTCATTTGTATCAAATTAATAATTACTGATCAGATCTTAATATCTCAGAAAATTTAAAAACAAAGCTGTCAGAACAAAACTGTTTACTCTAAAAAGGAGTATCATTTAAGTTTCCAATTTTCAGTGTATTTTCAGTTCTTTAGTGAAAAGAAGCCCTACTACTTAATTAACTGACTGGCAGAAATAGAAAATAGTCTTTAGAAAATACACTTATAGAATCAAATACTCAATGATCACACTTAAAATATACTCATCCCATTTGAAATGCTGGCTATATTTGCCCTTTATTGTTATATAGTAGTGAAGGTTGGAATATGAATTTGATAGGAATTCAATATAACAGAAATTTAGGTGATTAATTCCTGGATACAATACTAATTAAATTAGACAACATATCAGTTCTGCCTAGATAAACACCCACATCTATACACAGTTCTGTTCATCTTTTCTGATTAAGAGTCTCTCACCATAAATTCTTTCACTTAAGAGTTTTCTTGACAATGAGGCTTTTTATTTACTTCAAGGACTTCTAACTCCTCAAACTATTACTTATTCACAGCTACTTTTGCATGGGAATTCAAAGACTAGCATTTTAACTTTACTCAGGTTAGATGTTCTTGCATGTGTATGTGCAGGTTCATTTTTGTGAAAGTGCATGTGTGCAAGAAGGTCAGAGGACAACCTTGGGCATCATCCTCAGGAGCACTAGTCCACTCCTTTGAGACAGGGTTTCTAATTGGTGTGGAGCTATGCTGGTTCTTGTTCACTGAGTCCAGCAATGAGATTACAAATGCACAATATTTTTATGTGGATTCTTGGGACCAAATGCAGGTCCTTATAATTGTGAGGCAAGCACTGTATTGACTAAGCTATCTCACTAGGTCCTATATGTTCTTTTAAAAGCTGCACAAAGAAACACCAAAACACTTCATGTGAGATTATGTTTCTTTTATACATTATTTTCATTATGAATATAAGTTTCTCTCTCTCTCTCTCTCTCTCTCTCTCTCTCTCTCTCTCTCTCGCTCTCGCTCTGTGTGTGTGTGTGTGTGTGTGTGTATGCACATGAGGGCAGGTACCTACAGAGGTCAGAGGTTTGGTCAGTTGTGATCTGCCCATCATAGGTGTTGGGAATTGAATTTGGTCCTCTGCAATAACAGGAAGTATTCGTAACTGCTGAGTAGACAACTATCTAGCCCTATAATGTTTCTTAAGAATGCGTAATATGAAAGAAATACCCTTTATTCACACAACCTTGTTTTAGCTTGTTTCTGTTTGGGGGTTTTAAAAACAAGGCCTCATGTAGTCTAGGCTAGTCTTGAACTATGTAGGTGAGGCTGGCCTTGAACTCTTGATGTGCTGGGGTTACAGGCTTGCACCACCATGCCAAACTCTACTTGTATTCACTCTTGTAAATTAGATGAAATGGAAAATGCTTCTCCTTTATAAATTTATTTATAGTGTTAAAACTTGGGAATGTTTAAATTTTTAAATGTAAGACAGACTGAGATGAAAAAGAGGTTTCAGATTTTAGTAAGGGGTGAAAACAGACTAAAACATGTGACTTCTTTAAGTTTCTCACTAGCACATTGTATAGTTATGTAGACTTGAAATGCGTATTTAAATATCACACAATATAATAAACATACTAGCAAGGATGAAAGTAGAGAAACAATAGGGAATAAGGGAAACTTTATAAATATAAAATACAGGTGGTAAAACTATCAGTTGCAATATTTATATTAAACAGGCAAGTAGAAGGAAAGAATACCTTGGCACTGGGGTGACAGCTGCATACACTCCCGTAACATTGTTATTTTCAGGAGGGCTGGAATTTGCAGCAGCATGTCTGCATCGGTTATATATTGTCTAAAGCAAGGAATACATAGTTTTACAATGAGAACCAAGAACTCACAAAGTACTTAAAAGATATTTCATAAATCTACCTACCTATTTTCCTGGATGTACTATTTAATAACTAAATTCCTAAACAACATCAAAATTCATAATATAAAGATAACCTCACACAGTTTTATCATTTTAATAAAGCAATATTCAAAGCATATTCCAAATTCTATGATTATAACTAACTTTTCAATTGTATCTCAATTTCACTCTTACCGTACTAACATCCAGTGGCAGTATGAAGACAATAAGAAAGCAGAGATACCAAGCAAGCAGTGTTCCAATGATTACAAGTCTATGCTGTTTCTTAAAGTCTCCATATCGATGAAGGAGAAACAATGCCAGAAAGAAGACAAAAACAATCTCAAGTCCTAAGGCTGCACCACTCATTATTGAATGCTCACAATCGCCGACTACAGTGATTCATGCATAGTTCTGGGCCGTATTTGTTCACTAGACGAGAAAAATGAAAAGAAAGAAACACATAATATTAACACAGAAAATGACAATTTCAGATTTTTTTAAATTACTTTATTAATGTGTTAGTAAACTCTTTGGAAAACATGTGTAACTTTACATTGGCCTCTGAATAAGAGGAAATGATGAGTTTGTTATAACTTACTTTTTAAAGTACACCTTTAAAATTTCACAAGTAGGCGGGAGTGCTAGCACATACCCTTAGCCTAGTACTTCGGGGGCTAGAGAGGAGGAGGACGAGTTAGAGGCCAACCTGAACTACACAGCAAGACCCTGTCTCATATATACATATGTCATTTATATATCGTATACATTCATTATTCTAAAATATGTTATATATACTCTTTATGTTTCTCATTGCCATATTGTATATTGATGTTTATTTAAAATATATATGCATAGGCATATATATGATAAAAGAATCATTTCTTTAGGGAAAAATACTGTAATAAAAGTTATATTAATTCTTAAAAATGTTTTAAAAATTAAGAAATTCTTAATACTAAGATATAAAGTTTTAATATATTATTTTAATGTGTTTCTTAATGTTATAAATGATAGCCAAATATTTAAATTACTTTAAATTTTAAAACTTTTTAATACAATATATTTTGATCATATTTTCTCCCCCCAACCCTCATAGATCTTCATTACCTCCCCATCTACCCAACTCCATGTTCTCTCTCTCTCAAAAAAAAACCACAAATAAGTAAACAATACCAGTAAGATAAAGACCACCAAAACATACATACAAAATAAACAAAAACAGAACAAAACAAACAAATAAAAACCATGGAGTCCATTTTGTTGGCCAACTACTCTTGGGTATGAGGTCCGACCTGAGTGTACTGATATATCCCAAGACACTCCATTGGAAAAAACTAATTTTCCCTTTGCTATCAGGTACCAAGTACAATAGCTTCTTGGTTAGGAGTGGATCTTTGTAGCAGAATATTTTATATAAATAATCTATCATAGAAAATTAGATATTAAATATGTCTTAGCAAGTTAGACATTTAATAAAGTTTTCTAAAATAATCCATAGCCAAGAAAAACATTCAAAACTAACTTGTCTGAAACACTATTCTCCTTTTGTGCTTTGTCAAGCTCAACTTTCATGATTTAAAGTTTGTCATAATCTACTTTATAGGTAAACATTTCCCACTAATCTGTATAAATATTACTTCCTCTAAAGAAAGCTAATTTTCTATTTTACATACAAAGAAGCTACTTCTACAACTACCACTGTTGAAAAATTATCTAGACCACACCCGTTGGTTGGAAATTGATGATATAGCCTAGATTAGCTATCAATCTCCTACTGTAAATTACCTGAATGCTGGGATTAAAGGCATATGGCACCATAGCTGGTCTTACCAATAGTTACTCAATAAAATCATTGGTTATTTTTGTTTTATTGTATTTCGTTTTATTTCCAACTTTTTGAGACATCTGTCTTGCTATGGAGCCCAGGATAGCCTATAACTCATTATATAGACCAGACTGGCCTTGTACTGGTAAGTCTGCTACTTCCACTTCCTCAGTTTTGAGACAACAATTTTGTACTGTTTTGCTTGTCTGAAACATGGTTTCATGTATCTCGGGTTAGTTCTACCAAAAACAAACCTCAAATACTTCTCACCTTCACTTCTCAAGTGCTGGGGACTTACAAGCATGTGCCACCACACTCAGCTGCAAAGTAATTTTAATTGTAAATGTATAATACAAACATCAGCAAATGATTAGTAACTTCTAAACAAACAAACAAAACTAACTGAAGACAATATGCAATTTTTTTTCAGAGCTTGGCTAATGAGATAAAAGTTTCAGAATTCTCCTGTCGGTGCCCTTCTTGCCCATCAATAGGGCATGTGCGTCTTCACGAGCTGTTTGTCCTGAGAATCTGAACTTTGGTCCTCATGCTTGTGTATCAGCACTTTTCACTGAACCATCTTCCTGGCACCTCTTTTTATTTATCAGTTATATCCCTGTAACACCTTCTGCAGCTAGACTCCCTGAAAGAGCTCTAAGGTAGTATCTGGCATATTTGGAATATCTGTTGAAATAATAAGTGAGTGACTACTGTATTCATCAGTACACTATTTTTCTATTATTGCCCAATTCAAATATAATTTGAAACTTGTTACAAAAAATATAAACTAATGTCTACTGCTCTGTACCTTATCAATTGCTACTGAAAAATTTAAATATCACATTCTAGGGAAAAAACATAGAGCTCAATCATTTTTAAGGCAAACGTTAAGTGATCAGGTGTCAGTGCAAGGTGGAACGTGATGAACCTGGTGCCTCCTCCAAGATCCAGCTTTTGTAAATGTTCAGGGAAAAGAAATCAGTTTTCTCTAATGGAGTGTCACGGAGGACATCAATCATACTCCAGGGCAGGTCACAAAGCAACTCAATGTTTATTGTTGTTGTTGGTTTGTTTTTATTGTTGTTATTGTGTGTTTACTTTTTTGCTTTATTGCTTTTTTTGACTTTTTTGTTTTATTGGTATTTTGTTTGCTTTGATATTAGTTTTTGTGGGTTTTTGATTGCTTGTGGGAACATTTTTGTTTTTGTTTTAAAAGAGAGAGGGAGAGAAAGAACAGAGTTGGGTGGGTAGAAATGTGGAAGGGAGCTGGGGAGGAGAAAATGACCAAAATATATTATACGAAAACACTTTTTAATTAAGGGATAAAAATAAAAAATGTAACTCAGTGTGAGTCTAAGTATAATATAATTACTACCAGAAAATCTTTTTATACTTTTATTATCTGAAAATTTTCAGTGCAAGAAATATTATAATAGCACAAAAAGGAGTGAATATAAATTACCCCCAAATCCTAAATATTTATTTATTTATTTATTTATTTGGTTTTTCGAGACAGGGTTTCTCTGTAGCTTTGGAGCCTGCCCTGGAACTAGCTCTTGTAGACCAGGCTGGTCTCAAACTCACAGAGATCCGCCTGCCTCTGCATCCCGAGTGCTGGGATTAAAGGTGTGCGCCACCGCCGCCCGGCTTCCTAAATATTGATTAGTGCCCAATGGTCAAATATTATTGAAAAATAAGAAATAATGTTTAGGACTATTAATAACAATAACAAAAGGGCATGCCCACAGAAACTGAAAAATTAGATACACACTTAATGTCCTATGCAGAAAGAATTAAACAATAATGAAATACTTTAAAATACCCTATGGGTGGTACTAAAATGGGCAGCAGTAAACAACAAAATCAGTTACTAACCTGCCATATTAATTTTACTATACTTCTCAACTTCTCAGTCTAAGTACTTTACAATATTACATATAAAGCATACTTGTGCCGAGCGGTGGTGGCACACACCTTTAATCCCAGCACTCGGGAGGCAGAGGCAGGCGGATCTCTGTGAGTTCGAGACCATCCTGGTCTACAAGAGCTAGGTCTAGGACAGGCTCCAAAGCTACAGAGAAACCCTGTCTAGAAAAACCAAAAAAAACCACCCAAAGTCAATAAAGCATACTTGTGGGTCTTTCATCTCAGTACAGGAAAATTTGGCTCTATCCTCTCTTTATGGTCGGGATACTATTCTACCAGTGTGGTAACAAAGAACAGCTATTTATCATCATTTCTGTGAATCAAAATTCCCAGCACAGAATAGCTCAACCGAGTTCTCTCTTAGGGTCTCAAGGCATCAGCAGGTTTACAATCCTCTCAGGAAGAATTTCAGAATTCACAGTGGGCAAAATTTAGTTCCACTCATCAAAGCTAATGTCACACATGTGGAGTGTATGCAGTAGATATTCTCATTTCACTTCCAGAGATTAAGGGATAAATATTTTATGTGTCCAGTATTCTGTTTACCATATCATTTATATGGCTGGAAGCTTTTCTTCCCACGTGGCTTGGCAGTCTTTTTTCTTTTTTTTCAAAGAAACAATTCTAAAAGGCTGCATTTCAACAGCACACATTCTGAAATATGAAATTACAGAGACAGTAACAAGATCAGTGGCCATCTGATCCGTACACAACCCACACATGAGCATGCATTAAATGTCACGATTCCTCAGACATCTATGATTTCTGTCTTTCAAATAAGAATAGAAGTATATGTATTTTAAAAGATCAGTAGCACCAGAGGATAGAGGGATGAAGGAACAGGCAGAGACTTGTACCTTGGTAGAATTAATTGCTCTGTGGGCTACTGCAGTGACAGACACCTGTCACTTTGCATCCACAGAATGTACTGCAGGAAAGAACTCTAACATAAACCATAATTATATTTAACAATTACAGAGTGTTCCTAAATTCTTTCCCAATGGGAAACATAAACAGCATTCCCCTTTCTCCTAAGGTGCCAATGACAATCTGAGGCACAATTCCATCAAAGTTCATTCTGGGAACCAATGAGTTTATTGGGTTTTCTTACAGAGCATAAGTGAGGGACAATATAGAGGGGTGTGGCTGCTCCTCCCCCAACAAGCACCTGGAAAGCCTTTACTCAGGAAGGATGAGAACTTCCCTATAGCTGCATCCATAAGCCCCTTCTCCTCGCATTTCCTCAGCCTGTATACTCTAGGCCCTCCCTGAAGCCACGTGCAATTAAGTGGCAGTCGTTTTTAAAATAACCACTTTAAGGCTTAATATTAATTACAAACCATTTGGCCTTATAGTTCAGGCTTATTATTAACTAGCTCTTACAACTAAATTAACCCTTTTCTATTAATCTGCGTATTGCCACACGACCCATGGCTTACCAGTGGTGCTCTGGCATGTTGTTCCTTGAGCGCCTGGAGGGTATCCCCTCAACTGCCTTTTTTCTCCATGTGCCTATATCTGGATTTCCCACCTAACTATATTCTGCCCTGCCACAGACCAGAGCAGCTTCTTTATTAACCAATGGTAATAAAATATATTCACAGCATAAAGAGGCGCATCCCACATCACATTTATTCCTCTTTTTGTGTCATTACAACGCAGGTGAAGCCCAGTGAAATTGGAGATTCATTGGGTTTCCCTAACCTGAAAGAATATGAGTTTAAAGTCTGTGCTGTTGATCTTGTTCCTAGATTCAAATGAGGAATTACCTTTTAAGTATACAACGATAGTACCTATTATAACTATCTGTGAATTCCTATAGCTTGTCTTGGTTGCTGCAACTGAATAACTCTGTTGAAAGGCAGGGTATCTTATTTTTTGCCTAACTTAGCTATTTATATATTATAGTTCATAAGAGTAATTGTCAAGTAAAAAGAATATGGTCCTCTTAACAGTGGAACAGCAATCTGACAAAACATATCAAAATCCTTTATTTAAAAAAAAACAAAACAAAACAAAAAAAAGCCTGTACTTTTAAGGCAGCAAATCCTCTTTTAATTACTCATTCTCAAGAAAAAAACAAAGCACAAAGCTGGGTGTGGGGCACACAGTTATAGTTCCAGTGCTAATGGGGAGGAGACAGGTGGACCCCTGGGGCTTGCTGGCTAGCCAGCTTTGCCTAATCAGCAACCTCCAGAAAGAGATACTTCTCAAAAATAAGATAGACAGCATGGAGAAACAACATCCTAGGTGGTTCTCTGGCCTCACATTCACACACATGTGGTGCAGGAGACTTGTCTGTCATCAATCATGTTTTAAATAAATGCTGATTGGCCAGGTAGGAAGTATAGGCAGGTCAACCAGACAGGAAGTAGAGGCAAGGCGAGGATAAAGTCTGGGAAGCAGGAAGCTTCCCTGGCATTCCTGTGCAGTCCATCTACAAAGCAGGATGTAAGCTGCTCGCTGAGAAAAGGTACCGGCCACGTGGCTTGCATAGATGGGAACAATGGGTTAATATAAGTTATGGGAGCTGGTAGGAAGACTGAGCTAATGGGCCAATCAGTGTATAACCTAATGTAGACTCTCTGTGTGATTTTCTTTGGGGCTTGCCGGCTGTGGGGTACTGGGCGGGACAGAAACCCCAAAGAGCCAGCCCTCATGTTACACACATGCTTGAACACTCTCATAAATACATATGTATACACAAGCATGTGTATGCAAACACACACACAAAAGAAATAGCAAAATGGGGATTAAGGATTTATCTACAATGTTCATTTTCACTACCAGCATTATATATAAAAGCACAGAACTAAATGTTTGCAATAAATAGTCCAGGAAGTCCTCTGGTCTCACCATTGTCATATAAGGACAAAGGTTTAATAATAATATAAAAAAAAAGTGGTGATGATGGTGCATGAAAAAAAAAGGCTTCTACTTTCTTCTTTGTGCCTTTTTGTATATGTTTGTTTTTATTTTTAGTAATAAATAACAGTATTTTGTAATTAAGAGTTATTTAAGGTCAATATCATATGTAGGATTAAATACACAAAGTTTGTGTTACAACTCTTAAAATACATGTTTTATTAGACCTTGGAACCCCTGGGCTTAAAACCATAACTTCTTGATAACTATATCAACTCTTAAATGAGGATGAGCACCTCACACCTGTAGCTATAAAGATCAAATATACATAAAACACTAAGGAAGAGTTCCAGACACTAACTGCTTACCTCTGCTATTTTCTAGAACATAACTATTACCCTAATGATCTCAAAGCATTGGTTTTACCCTTCAGAGTCTGCTTTCCTCAAACAAGTATGCATAAGAAAATAACTGAATCTTACTTCTCAATCTCTATGCCTACCACAACTCCCAAAGTGCATCTTCATCCCTTTGTAAAAAATGAGCTTGGCTCATAAAGATTATTGCTCCCTTGCAACAAATTAGCATTGTTTCCTTCAGTTTGCAAGGTAGCTAAACAATTCTTCATGTTTCCTGGTAAGAAACTAAACACAATTCAGAACTATGTCAAGAAGATGCATCTAGCACACCAATACCAGACAAGACGATGTCATCCATTTAGGCACACATTCAGAGTGGGTTAATTACTAGGGAACATTTGCTCAATCGTAACTGTGCAACTCCAAGAGTCAAAGGAAAAATTTGCCTTTAACCATAACAAAGCTTGACTTACCATATTCTCCAAACATTAAAATTAGAGGTTCGGGGAGAAGATGATGATTAATATTTGGAAGTATGCTAGTTTTCATGGGTTGGTATTAACACCATAGTAGCAAAGCTGATTTTATTCAAAACCAAAATGCCAATTGACTTAATTGATAAAATTTTAGCACCTTATGTGTTGTTAGATTGTACTGTTCAAAATACCAAGTAAAAAAGCCTTAAATATTTAAAACCCAACTCCATAATTTTCTAGTGATCAAAATATTATTCAATATCATTTCCAAATGCCTTTATAACCTTGTGAAAACTAATGGTTCAGGAGTACTGTCTTCTATGTAGATTGTGACTGATGATGGTCATACATGATAAACTCACTGTGAAAAGAAAGTTAAAGGTTAAGATAATTTTGGAATTTGAAGAATCACAAATGTTCAAATACAGAGAGGACAGGAGAGAGAGGGAACTCAAGCAAAAGGAAATTAAAAAAAAATTAAGAATAAACCAAAGCAATTCATGAGAATACAAACAAAAGAATTGACAAAAAAAATCCATCAAAAAAAAAATTCCTGAAACCAATAAAAAATTTCCCATCAAAACCTGAGGATTCATCAGAGTTGCTTTTAACTTATTCTTTTTTTTTTTTTTTCCGGTTTTGAGATGCTACACAAACTCTCCACCCCTGAGCCATATCCCAGTTGCAGTAGTAATTTAAATAATTATTTTAACTCAGGTATGTGACATAATGAAGGCTAGATGCTAACTCACGATCCTAACAACAAAGACTTAAAAGGAGCAGACTAAGAAGTGAATGATAAAATGTAAAAGAAAGCAGCTTCCCACCACTAGTAAGAAATGCCTTAAATATAACCATTGTGGTAAAGGTTTTGTGGCTAGAACTCCATTTAGAACAACAGCACAAGTGACTATTTCATTTTAAAAATGACAAAAAGTCAGAATGGTTTGTTCCTGTATTGGTCCATCTACAAGAAGACTTGACACACCAGGTGACAGGGATTCCAAAGCTATCAAGAGGCACCAGCAGATGACTCATCGTTGACAAGGCTTGCAGGGCTGAAGTGCAGCCAGGTCAGTCAGTAAGGAGAACTTCCGTGGAAGAAACAGAGTTACTTTGAAATCTGGAGACTCCTTTTGTTAGTTTTTTGTTTTGTTTTGTTTTTCGAGACTCCTTTATAACAAAGTAATGTTTTTACAAAGCAACTCTAAGATTTAGAGTATGTTTAGGATATTACACTAAACATCACTTGTTTTGCTGAATTAGTTCCCACACTCTGAGGAAGGACTGTTAGAATGTTGCTTATGAAAGTAGAAGACATGAGGGTGGATAAGTAGCTTATACTAGCTCTCACAGCCAGTATAAGGAAAGCAGAGCCAAAGTGAGACATCCTGACCACAGAGGATGGATTTCAATTTCACATCTCACTCTAATCTAGACATCCTTCTAAAATGCAATTTCTTTCAAATAATTTCTATGGTTCCATTTTCATAAAAAATAAATTAAAAATATTCCCCTATTTTTCTTCCAGATATATCAAGACAGAGTCCTTAAAAAGTCATGTTTAATAGAGAATAACATTTTACTTTGTGGGTAATTATTTCATTTAGATTTTTTTCTAATTTTCATGGGAGAAGTATAAGTAAAACAGAATAAGAGTCTTTTTGCTATTGAAATAACCTGCCCATTACTGATCATTAAGTCAAAGAAAACTGAAGATAACTACAAAACCAATTTAAGAGAAAGGGATAGTTATGGAATTTGATAGGCAACTGAAAGCATTTTGCTATAACTGTCTCCAGTACTTTGTTCCCCTAAGCTAAATAACATAAGGAGGGAAAAGGAATTTTTAAATTTCTATGATGCAACATTGCCTTTATGCTTAACTGTATCTCTCTGGCTATATTTGATTTTCAAAATTGAGATCAAGTAGTACTGAGTAGATGGCTACATAGACATAGTTCTACACGTGTATACAAATACACATATGCCATAAACATGCACATATACATCATAGTCAGTTATGACTGCCAGTCTTTTCTAGCCTCTCCTGGGCCCAGAAAACATTGATTGCCTTGTAATTATGCAGTGTTTTTAGATGCATAAAGGACACTGCTGGTGACTTTTCTAAACATCTCACGTTTCTCAATTTATATTGTCACTTCGTGTTCTATATTAAGCTTCCAAAGAGCACTGGATATTATTCAACCTAATAATATCTTCAGTTATATAAAATGATTCTTTTTTTCCTGGACCCAAATTAATTCCAATGCTGAAAATATGTTTTAAGGCTTATTAAAATGAAATGCACTGTGTGTTGGGTAAGATTAAATAAGATTAATCAGGAAATAAAATATTTTACATTAGCAGCAACCACAATATGGGCTTTTAAGAGACTAGAGGGGAGTCTCTACATAGTTAATAATCTCAAATCTTCAATGGACAGAATTCCTCTATCAAAAAGAATCATGTATGCCAATTTGAGGCTTAACACTTTTACCACATTAAGGAAACAGCTGTGATTAGAAAAAATGCAAAAGGAGAATAGTTCCATTATCGAGGCAAAGCATTCCTACCTACAAGATCTTTATTTGAGATGGCTTTTACTAATTACTTTATATCTCAACACTGTTTATTATCAGGGTGTCAAACTATTTTTGATATGTTTTCTTTCATTAGTTTACAAGCTCTGTCTTGTTCACTCTCCTTAACAAGTGGACTGCATTTACTTTCATTTTTTTTTTTTTTTTGTGAATGAGTTAGAATCATAACAGAAGGGACACAGTTCAAGAGAAGGTAAATGAGCTTTCCAAAGTAACAAAAAGTAACTATATATGAAACCTCAGAAGGTCTCATTTTAACATTCTTTCTTACTGCAACAGTTAATAAACGAATGAATGAATGAATGAATGAACTGTGAATACTCTTCACTGTTTGGTTGCTTGGGTTTTTTGGTTTGCTTTTTGTTTTTCAAAACAGGGTTTCTCTGTGTAGCCCTGGTTGTCTTGGAACTTGCTCTGCATACCAAGCTCACCTTGAACTCACAGATTCTGCCTGCCTCTGCTTCGGGAATAGCCTTTGCTTCCTTTCAATTAAAATCACTTTGAGATCTCTCTCTCTCTCTCTGCCCTCCCTCTCTCCATGGTTTTCTGAAACAAGGTTTCTCTGTGTAGCATCTCTGGCTATCCTGGAACTCACTCTGTAGACCAGGCTGGCCTCAAACTCACAGAGATCCGCCTGCTTCTGCCTCCCACCTACTAAGATTAAAGCTGTGCACTACCAGATCAAGTCAGAGGTCATATCTCTCTCTCTCTCTCTCTCTCTCTCTCTCTCTCTCTCTCTCTCTCTCTCTCTCTCTCTCTCTCTCGCACTTATACACACACACACACACCACTCTCACTTTCAAGAACTAAGGGTTTATAAATGACTCTTCCTCTGTCAATAAGTAATTGATGCAAAGAACATGCTAGAAACACACACGTGAGAGGGATTTAATTCCATTATAAAAACGAATCTTGCCCCCCCCCGCCCACCAAAGAAACACAAGGGCCAAGGGCATGTTATCTAACATACGAACCAATATTAAGTTTTTGATGTGGGCTAGCCTGCCTTTTTCTCAACTTCATAAATCTTCTTCATTTTTATTGGACTTAAAATGCATGCCCTACCCTCTCCCCTGCTGCCCAGGAGTCACATTTTTAGCGCAGTTTGCATACTCGCATTTCGCACGGTCATCCTAGTCTAAACGTCTCCAACCTCTTCAAAAAGTCTAAATTAGACTAGCTTCTCAGCTATGGGTTGAGTGAGATGCACCGCAGCAGCTTTCCAGGGTGGTCTCTCCCTGCAGGCACATCGTCGTCGTCTTGTTCCCTGGCTTGCATTTGAGAAAAGCATTAAGGATACAAGACACTCGCGGGAAGCCCTGCTGGCCCCTGCTGCCCTAAAATTAAACCACGGCTTCTCTTGGAACTGCGCTTTAGCTTAAATTAAAAAGCCTCGCACAGGCAGGCTGTCCGGTGTGATTCTCAGTCCCGGCCCGTAGGGTGTGTGTGAGTCGTCCTATTTCATAGGTGAGGTGAGGATCGTGCCCACAGCCCGGATCCTAAGGGCCGCCCACTGCCAGGTGGAGGAAGCAGCCGACTGGCGGGAGGGCAGGTGTGCCACCCGCAGCCTCTCACCTGGCGGCCGGGCGACCGAGGCCAGCGAGATGGGCCTGGCGGCGGTGGCCTCTCGCAATGTCGAGCCCCCTCACACCCCATCCATGTCCGCCAGGCTGGGCCGGGACCCCAGACCCCGACGCGCCGCACGCTCCCCCCTCCCCCCACTAGGCTCACCGCCGGATCCTTCCAGACAGCGCCCCGAAGGGATTCAGAAGCTTCGCGTCCGCCGCAGTCTGCCGGCGTCGGGGACCCACGGTTCGAGGCGACCGCAGCGGTGATCACCCGAAGGCCTGTGGGCGCCGGGAGAAGAAAAACCCTCACCCAGTCAATCGGCTGACATTTCCAAGTCAGTTTAAGCTCCGCCCACTTCCGCTCGCCTGTCCTTTCCTCCCCCCCTCCTGTCCCGCCCTGCGCCGCAGGGGGTTGTGGGTATCTGGAGGGCCGGGCAAAAAGGAGGAGGAATCTAGTCGGACAGCGAGCCACGCTCAGAACTACAATTCCCAGCAGGCGACGGGGCGTCAGAAGGCGGCTGCTGGAGAGCGGGATGCAGAACTCCGCGCGCGCGGTGGTGATGGAACGTTGCTAGTTCGCGGGTTCGGCTGTGGGGCCCCGGGGCGGGGGGAAATCACTCTGTGCCGCGCGCTGGAGCGGGAGTCTGGGAGGCAGGCAGATCTTCATTTAATGCACGCATTCAAAACCCCTGAATCCGTGGACGCCATGCACAGGTAAACCGATTGCAAAAAAGGGCAAAGCATGAATGAATCGTTTGAATGCTTTTAGGCCGCGAATGTTGCTCCTTGCTCAAATAATCTTGTTTTGTGAATGGTTGCCTAGCCCCTTTTTTGAAGAAAGTGGATGGATGCATGCTTTAGTGAGAATATCTATGTGTCTTTCAATTCGGCTTCCTAATTAGGTTTTCCTCCCACTCTTTGAATCATAGTTTGAATGCTGTCCCTTTTTTTTCCCTCCACGGTAAGAAGTTATTGAGGCCTTCTGCGTGACCATCAATCCCAAAGCCTTTCATAGAGGGGTGTGTATGTGTCTCCGATTTTCTTTTTCTTTCTTGGAAGCTTGCTGCAGGCACGTTAAATTACAGTACTCTTTCATGGTGTGACTTTTCTACACTGCGTGCTTGACGCTTCTTTCATTCCTACCTTGGAATTATTTAGGGGTGTGCTTTCAAAAGGATTGGGGAATGTGTGCCCTTCTGCAGGAAGCACCTTCAGGAGATTCCGGACCAGAGTAGCAACGTCACCACCAGCTTCACGTGGGGATGGGATTCCAGCAAGACTTCTGAACTGCTCTCAGGCATGGGTGTCTCTGCCTTGGAGAAGGAGGAGGTAGACAGTGAGAACATTCCACATGAACTGCTCTCAAACCTCGGCCACCCTCAGAGCCCCCCAAGGAAACGGCTAAAGAGCAAAGGCAGTGAAAAAGACTTTGTGATCATCCGTAGGCCTAAGCTCAATCGAGAGAACTTTCCAGGTAACGTATGGCACTAAAATTCAAATTGTGTAAGAAATGGATTGAAGTGTTCTGTTTGAGCTAAATTGATTGAACTATATTCTTGGGGATTCTTTAGGATGGGTACCTAAAATCGCCTAGTTTTGAAGTGTTGCAGTGAAATGGAAAGCAGTCGTTTGAAGTCTTTCGGAATCTTGGTAGGTCTTTATCTTCTGGTCCACAATTGACTTGAAACTTTTAACCCATGAGACAGCATTCCTGCCCTTTTCCTTACAAGGGAATCTCCCTGTTCAAAGTCCAGCTCAGCACACTGATAAATGGGAATTTAAGCAAGGGTCTTAGAGGATTGCTTTGGTCTAGTACTCTGCTTTGTAAGAGTAAACTTTGTATCTTAAGCATTTAGGTTATTTGTAGGCTCATTAGGAAGGTAAATATTAATCTAGGAGGAGGATATTTACCTCCCTGCTCCACTTGCAACAGACTTTTGGGGTATTACATTTCCATCACTGTGGCATTGTTACAGTTGTAGAGCCCTAAAACTTAGTCTGGTCCCCACTGCCCCCCTGTATCCAACTAGTCATTATAGCTGAACCTCATATGTAACAAATGATCCAAACTTTTCATCATCTCTTCCTAATTTACTGTAATGGACTTATTATATATAATTTCAGCTTTCTTCTCAGTTCTATCTCCTCAAGGTAAAGGGTTTGATAAAAATAGAATTTACCTTAAATTAGTCCCTTACTAGTGACTCCCATTGCCTGATTTCCCAAGCATTTGTAAATAAGTGCCCCCAGGGTAGATCAAGGCTCAAGCACTCACAGCCACAGAGTGAATATGGTGTATTGACCTGAGGCATTGTCAGGGTTTTGTGTTCTTTGTTTTGTTTTGTTTTAGTCTTGTAAAAGAGTGATTCAGGAAGTATTTGCAGCAGAAACACACTGTGTGCTCCACAGTTTAATGCTTAGAATACAGCAGTGAACAAAATATACACATTTTTAAAGAGCTTAGAGCGTCATTTCCAGTGGGGAATTATACTGTAAACACAGTAGACACCTATTTTATGTGATGGGCTAACAGTCCACGGCAGCTAGAAACAAAAATACATGAAGCAGCGGGAGAATGGAAGTCCTGGAGTCAGAAGATAGACTGCAGACTGGGTGTTGATGAAAACCCTTAATTGGGCAGCGACCTTTAAGCAAAGGCAAGGTGGGGAGAGAGCAGGAGTAGGTCACGAAAATGTGTCCTGGTGTAAAGAACCTAAGGCAAAAGGAAGAGCTACTGTAAAATCCCAGAGAACAGGATGAGCCATATATATAGTAAGGGTAGAGCAGGGAGAAAGGACTTGAGCAGTTAACCATCTTGCCTCATTGAACACTCCCAATCCTTTTTTGTTTTGTTTTTGTTTGTTGTTGTTGTTTTGAGACTCGGTTTCTCTGTGTAACCCTGGCTGTCCTGGAACTCTAGACCAGGCTGGCCCCAAACTAATCCCTGCCCATTGAACCCCTTAAAGGGACACATTGGTAAACAGACTGAACTGTAGCAGGTAGAGAATAGATGATAGATGCTCTGAGACTTGTTTCCATATGGGAAATGAGGAGCAGTGGTCAGAGTCTGGCCAGAGTCCCAGAGATTGCCAGTGGAGGAGGTGAGCAAAGTCGACAAGGAAATGGGATGAGAGGTGAATGGGTAAACAGACTGAGGAGAGTGAAGCCTGGCGGAGCCAACGTAAATATGTCCTCCTCTGGTGTTATCTGCAGATGGGGTGCTGGGCTGAGCAGTTGCTTCCTTTAAAACATGTAGCCTGGTTTGTGGCCCACGCCTTTAATCCCAGCACTCAGGAGGCAGAAGCAGGCGGATCTCCTGTTAGAGGCCAGCCTGGTCTAAACGGTGAGTTCCAAGAGAGTATCTTAAAAAAAAAAAAAAGAAATCTGTTCTAACTTCTCAAAACTTTTGTAAGAAAGGGAGCGCACCACATCAATGCCAGGTATGCCACATCTATAGTCTCAGGGCTTAGGAGGCTGAGGTGGGAGGCTAGGGGATTCCCGGAGAGCATGAGCTTTGCGGTGAGGCTGTCTCAAAATGGGAAACCTAAGCAAATAAATAATAATATATGAGATCAACTAGAGAGGTATGGTGGTAAGTTCAGACAAATCTGCACTTGAATCCTGATGTTGCCATTTATCTCTCTTGGGAAATTACATGAGCATTCTGAGCCTCAGTTTCTTCATCTGTGAAATGGAGCAATAATTCCTACTTAATGGGTTGCTGTGAAGATTGAATAGACCTGTAAAGCTTTTATTATGAAAGGGGCATATAATCATTAACATTGGTTGACAAAATTTCCAACACTGGTTTGGGAAGTCAGTTGACGTATATAATGTGATATAATAATGTTAAACTATCCATAATGTTATTCTGACTCTGCATGAAGAACTCGTTCTCTGTAAAACTTCCCGTGACTCCTACTTTTAGCGCCTGGATTTTAACCCTAGCAATTTGGTGTTTGACCAACCAAATGTGGTGTGAGATGCTTCCTGCTCAGAGGAGCAAATTTTGATTAAGTTGCCCATTGTGGATAGGTTTGGGTCTGGAATGGGACAGCCCTATGTTGCTCCACATTCAAGTGCCCACAGATGTAAGTCAAAAGTCATTTTTGACACAAAGCACGGTGAGAACCAGGCAGAAGATAAGGGAGAGTTATTGTCGCCCAGGAGTTTAAAAATGGAGGTGAGGGGGGAAAGACAAAATACATTGTAGCAGTTCCCACAAAGCAGTATGTCTGACAGGAAGCTCACCACCTTGAGTGTCCTGGGGCTGGATGGGGCGGGTGGCACTAACTTACCTCCTGTCCTGCCAGTTGAGTGAGGGATGTCCTTCCCTCAGCCAAAGTGTAAAGGAGAGGACCTGAACTGGCACAGTCAATGAGTCTACACTTTGTTGTCTTTGTTTCTCTATTTATTATTATTTAATACAGACCTTGCTGTGTGACCCCAGTTGATCTGGTATTCACTGTGTAGTTTTGAAATCTCAGACTTCCTCTTGCCTCAGCCCGCCTCACAAGTGCTAGGGAGGCAGCTGTGAGACACCACACCCAGCTTCTGTTAGTTTATTTACTGGGCTCTTCTTGTCCAGGATGACCTTGAACTCAGGACAGCCCTGTCTGTCTTCTCTATTGCTCGTCAATAGACTTTAAGACTGACTTTTAGAGCGTATGCCTGAAATGAGCGAGGAAAAGTCATGACTTTTAGGATTACTGTGACCTAGGAATAGGGAAGGCAATGGCATTACATGGACTCACATGTGCATGCATTCGTTAATTGCTGTGGCTGAAGAGTGGGCTCATGCTGTAAGCTGAGAGAGACAGCTGCTGGAGAGGAGTCCCACCAAGCCCCCAGAAGCGGGCCTAGGCCTCCAGTGTAGCTGGGTTCTCACTGCAGCGAATTTTGCTTGCAGTTGTCGGGACAGGTGGCTAATAACCCTGCCAGGATTAGGGCAGGACAGGCTCCACCTGCTGTACACGGAGATCTGGTGACGGGCCCAGGGCCTTTGTTGGTTCTTTGCTAAGCAAGCTTTGCCCACAGGCTGCATTCCAGCCTCACATCTGGCAACTCCTCATCTGTTTATGTGGGATGATTAAAGCTACCTGGCCGTCCTAGAGCAGAGCAGTTCTGGCTGTCTCTTGGGGCCAGGGTACAGACGGAATTGGGAGGAAAGAGTCCAGAAATGAAGCCAGCAGCAGAAAGAGGGCAATCGCATTTTGTTTATGGTCCTTAAGTGCCTGTTCCCTGCCTTTTAAATAGGTAAGGACCATGAAAATGTGGTTGAGCTAATGTGTTGAGCTCTTCCATGGCTGTTAGAATGCTTCCAATTCCAGACCCTACAAAGGTTCTCTCTCAGACTGGAAATTCCAAAGTTCAGGGTATATCAGAATCCACAAGGGATCTTGTTCAAAGTACAGAATTCCTGAGCTTCTGATCCAAGAATTTCCTGAGCCTGAGAATCTGTGTGTTAATATCCCAAGGCAAACATTTTTCCTCGCAATGCTTTTTTAGCTAGTAAGAAATATATTTTATATTGTAATAGGGGAATTTGAAACAAGAGATTCATAGAACTATCATTTTCCTATCCCTAAGATAGTCTGTTCTATAAAACACTATTCCTAAGATAATAATACTAATAGGGCTGGGAAGATAGCTCCACAAGTCAAGGCTTTTGCCAGCAATCCTGAGACACTAAGTTCCCATCCCCTGAATCCACAAGATGGAAGGAGAGAACCAACTGCCACAACCTCCACACCCTACCCTTGCTTACACAAAATAAAATGTTTTATCCAAAACAATAATAATGATAATAAACCTACCAAATTGATTGCATGATCCATCAGTAACTATAGCTAACAGTTCCCAAATCTGTTCTATAGGAGTCATTTTGGGCACGCTTCCAGTCATCTTTGTTTTATAGTTTCCTTGCATTCATTCAGCCTTTTTATTTTTACTTATTTATTTATTCGCTTTGAGATTAGGTAACCCTATGTAACTGTGGCTAGAACTCACTGTTCAGATCTGGTTGCTTTCAACATCCCACATTCTTCCTGTCTCTTCCTCCAAAATGCTGGGATTATGGACATGTGCCACCAGCCCTGGCATAGCACATATCAATTAAATGCTGGTCTAAGGATTGGGAATATAGTAGTAACAATGAACAAATGGCCCAACTATCGTAACTTGGCGTGCCCTTGTTCTTTTGTTATTTCTCACATCCCACAAGGGTGAGCAAGTCTTCCAGAGAAATATTTGGCCCACTGCACCCAGAGTGCAAATATAATAATAACTGGTACAACCTCATGCTGCCTCTTTATTGCTTGTGGGACAAGGAAGGAAAATTCAAATAGAGTAATCTGTGCAGTTAGTTCCCTAAGAAGAAAGCATGCAATATCATGTGCCACCCAAATCAAGCCAGTATCAGTGATCAAGATGTGTGTCCCCTCCATAAAATCATTCATTCAAGAAAATGTTAGTATCAGGGTCTTAGTTCCTTCTCCTGGAATACAATTTTATTCTAAAAAGCTAAATATAGGAACAGTGTGTGTCTGTGTGGGTTTGTGTGTGTACTGTCCTGCTTGTCCTTAAACCTCTGATTAGTGAAGTGCACTTTCTGGTCTTTGAGAAGATCCAAACTGGATTCCTATAAGCTGCTCACAACTTCCTGTAACTCCAGTTCCAGCAGATCCAACCCCTCTGGCCTCTGTGTGCATCTGTTCTTAAGCATACATGTTCATGGACACATCCGTCCATATAATTAAGATTTAGTTATTTTTTAATCACAATTTAGGGAATCATTTTGGATAGGCAGTTTGAATCTTGAGTGTTGGTGATAGTCAGAGAAATAAATAGGCCAAATAAGATAAGTCAGCTATACTACAGAGATCAAGTGCTTAGAATCCTACACACCCCTCTTTCCCAAGGAGTTTGAAGGGCATGGAGAGTTGGTCACAGATAAAGAGGCTGGGCTTGCTTCTGAGGAGAAATTGGAAGCTGTGGTGGTTAGCTACCTTTGTATACTGCTGGGGCGAAGCCTTGGTGGTTTCTGCAGAAGCACGTGGAATAAAGACCTCTGAATATTCCCTTCCTGTGCTTGCAAACAGACCAGGCAGCCATGTTGTCAAGAATCCAGGAAACAGATGGCTGATGTTTTGAGAATTAAATATGGCAAGTAAAATTAGATTAAGTGTATCACAGCCTGGATTTCAACTACCAGTGCAGCTACTGGAGACAAATTTTGGTCCCATCTGCTGGGACAGCAGCCAATTCCAGGCTCATCTACCTCTACGCAGGGCCCCCAGAACTGGGGTTGTCCTGTATAGTCAACTAAATGGAGCCTGAGGTACCTTGCTGCTAGCTAAAGTTCTGTATACCCTGGACCTGCGCCTCTCATTTGGTGGTAAACTCAATGATAACTCTCAACATCTCAACATGCTTTGCTGAGCTCTCTTATCTTCCATCCCCTCCATGGGCCAGCGGTATGCTGTGTAATCTTCTGGCAATTATACTCATGCCTGCAATGCCATCTGCCACCAGGAACTTCATCAGGCTTCCACCTCTGTGACTGTGTACCTTCGCTTTGGGGCATGGGAATCTAGAAACCCATGTTTACCTCTTGGTTCTGTCACCTACCTAATAATTGTCATGTTTGTAAAATTATTTGGCATCATTGAGATGTGTCCTCAAATAAAAATGAGAATAATAATGCGTAGTATATAGATTGCTGCAAAGATTAGCATCAGTGTGTTTTTACAAATGGCCAGAGCTTTTAGGGCTTCTAGAAGATGGCAGTTTTAATTGTTATGTTATATATTTATTTAGTAGCCCATTTGCCATTGAGGCTTTTGGACATGAGCTGTGCCTCATACCCAGCTCTCAAAACTAGTTTATTAGTCAAAAACCACCCACGATGTTTGTTTTAAGCCAATCTATGATTGTTCAAAGAGGAAACTGGTCCAGTGAGGCCAACAGTCTCGCCCATATTTAAAATAAAATCAGCATTCTTCTCTGAGGTGTTCGTCATGAAATATCAGTCAGGCAGTTTCTAATATTCAGTATCAGATTCTGTTCTTAGCATTAGGCATGTGGTAATTAATTGGTTAAAAAAGGTTAGCTAGTCACACGAAGAATTAACAGAGGAATAAATGGTTCAATGCACTTAGCAAATGTTTATCAAGTGTCAATCCCATGCCAGTGCACATTGCAGGATGTGCAAACCTGAGTGTGGAACTCTGGAGGTGACCTGGAAATGCTTCTCTGAGCAGATGTCTTTTAAGCTGAAGTCTGGGATAAACTGTACTATGAAGCCTCCCTTACGATGGACTGTTTTCTTGCATGACTTTGTTGCCTGGGCCTGCTGGATTACATCCAGCATTATGCTACTCCTATCATGTGACGATTTCCTACTGTTCTACTTTTTTCTGCTTTCTTATACATTCCTAATAAAATAGCAAACACCAAAAGTGATCAGATCCTGCCCTGCATTTCTGGACAAGCTTCTCTAATTCCCCTCCCCATGTCATCTTTAATCGACATTGTAGTTGGCTGGCCCATAATCCCTTGCAACTCACCTTTTCCATAGTGCCCTAAACTCTCTCCTGAACACAGCAGCTGTGCTCCAGGGCTTTCTCTGGGCAGGAATGCTGAGGAGTTAACATCGAGCCCAGAGTTAATGATCAGCTGCAGTTGGTGAACTCATACTCCAGCACCCATCCCCTTGGGCAGGACAGCTTGGAGCCAGGTTCCAGATGGTCTCAGGGAACTTCTGGAGGTCTGAACCAGGTATAGCGACAAGCTGCTTATTGACATGCCACAGCTGGCCTCCCTTCATTCCGTCTGTCTTCCTCACCTCTCCAGTGCTTCCTGTCATTACCTCAGGACCTGCTTCTGGAGATCATCAGCTCAGATAGAGGGAGGTAGGGGTTGGGTAAATTCCCTGCAGCATTTGTGCAGGCCCTCCTCTGAACCTCAGATTTTGCCTGTTCATGAATATCCAAAGCAGAACTGAAAAAAAGAAAAAGGGGGAAAATGTCAGAGAAGGAAAATGAGCTGATTTAGTGAGGAAAGAAGGGCTCTCTGGGCAGGAAAGATTGCCTCTGTAACTTCATAATTTAAAATCTATATCATCTCATCTCACAGTGAAGAGCTTTGCAAGGTTTAGAGAGACTCAGTTACTCAGCCTCACAGACTAGGCCCATCATGGCTAGGATTCCAGTGAGAGCTGAGTTCTTTCTTAGTAGAGTAATTCTCAGATACACGGGGGATGGGACAGGATGGTCTCCGTAAATCATAGGAAAATCTCAGCTTCCAGTGCTTGGGAGATAGAGAGAGGCAAGAGGATTGGGAATTCTAGCTGGGAAATCAGC
The DNA here is from genome assembly GCA_028555095.1 of Dicrostonyx torquatus. Lineage (NCBI taxonomy): Eukaryota > Metazoa > Chordata > Mammalia > Rodentia > Cricetidae > Dicrostonyx > Dicrostonyx torquatus. Next base: position 20,837,967 of record JAQHUG010000005.1, on the reverse strand, counting down.
CTTCAGCTACACAGTAAGATCAACGCTAGTGGAGTAGCATAGCCTTGAGACCCCGTCTCAAATGCTGAAAATGGATAAAAAACAAAGGAGAGGGACAATGACAGGCCTTGATTGAGCAGCGAGGAGCCACCACTTCCCAGAAAACTTCCCCCACCACTCTTCTGCCCCGGGTGCTGCCTACACTTCTAGGTTCTGCTGTAGTAAGCATGATCCTTGAAATATCTTTGTCTGTCTTAAATTCTAAATAGAGTAAGGATTGGTACTGTAATTAGGTTCTCTTTGTACCCCTGGAACAAACCATGTGATTCATGCTCAGTGAATATATGAATGAATCAAATTTTTCTTACTAGTATATAGAAACAAGTCAGTTTTTCCTTTGCAAGATCTTGTGAACAAATGGGGCCTAAACAGATGAGTGGATAATGAAATCATGTATATAAGTGACTGTCATTGATCATGAGGCTTCCCATAGGCAGGGCCCTTAGCAGCAATTTTATTTTAAATGAATAGCATCCAAGTGCAACCCTGAATGACTTATCCCAAGAATTCCAGTAGGTTCTAATGGCTGGAACACATTTCCAAATAAGCAGCAGATTAAAGAATGAGTTGAGGCCTCGTAGGAAAAGGTCGAGCTTTGCGCTAAGCAATGTGGACACAAGCGGAGTGTCTGGCTCTGTGGAAAGACGACAGTCCAGGAAGACTGTCACATGTGCCACCCTCCTCAGCGCCTTTCTCCACTGAGGTCTCTTCCAGTGTTCACAGTGCCTGGTTGGTGGATATGCTCTATAAACTGCAGATCCCACAAATACAGGTTTCTTTTCAGCCTTGGGGACAGGAAGATACCTGAATTAGATCAACTGGAGGTAGGATTGTAGGGGAACCGCCTAGAAAAGCTGTGCTGACCTTTCTCCCACTCCAGTCTTTGTCACACAGCCACGGTGATCTTTCCAGAACTTAGATGAACTTCTGGCAAGCCTGTGCTCAGTCATCTTGTAGTTCCTTGTTAAATCAATGTCAAGGTCTTCATAACTCCCCCGCCCCCTGCTCCTCATTCATTTTCTGTCCTTCCCAGTGTTCTTCAGCACAGACATGCCTGTTTCAGGGTCTGGATCACAGGGACTGGACCTACTACTCCCCTACGTGGGTCCATCCTGACTCAGTGATCACTGGCCCCAGGAACACCCTCCCCGCAACACTGTTCAAACCTAATGGCTGTGCCTAAGTTTCACTACTTGGCTGAATTTTTCTGCGTAGCTGGAATCTTTTTTAATGTGTCACATAATGTACTTGTTTTGTATGTAATTGTCCTTTTCCCTCCATAATGCATTTGCTTTCTGAAGGTAAAGTATTTCATTGGTCTTAATTTTGTCTGCTGATCTTCCCTTAGCACCTGAAGTGATACTTGGCATCATAGGTAGTAAAGAATCTTGAAATACTTGTGAATTAAATGAGGACTGGGCACCTTTAATCCCAGCACTCTGGCTGGCGGATCTCTGAGTTCAAGGCCAGCCTGGTCTATAGACCTAGTTCCGGGACAACCATGGCTACACAAAGAAACCCTGTCTCAAAAAGACAAAAGAGAAAGAAATGAAAGCATCTTTCCAAAATTGCTTTTTTAGGTACATGGACTGGGATGTGCTTTCTGTTCTCCAAGAGGAAGGGTCATTTGCCTTAAGTGTAAGTTCAGACCACAGGACCACTTCGTAGCTTCAAGCTTCACAGTACATTGGTTGGCTGGGGATTTCTTCTGTGCCAGGGTTAATCAAGCTGTCCCTGCCAGTGTTTGACTAACTGGTGCCCAGGAGAATAACAATGAGAAAAATATTCTTGTTTCTCGAGTCTGACTGCTGAGAAGGTGGGATGCTCATAGCAGGCTGTGTGTCTTTTGCGTTTCTGTTTCTGTGATGAACATCATGACTGAGACAATGTACAGAAGAGTTCATCTGGGCTTGCGGTTCCAGAGAGCTAGAGGCCATGGTGGCAGAGAGTCCTGGCAGCAGGCAGCAGACATGGCAGTGGGACAGGCCGGGAGCTCACACCTTGAATCACAAGCAGGAAGCTGAGAAAGCCAGCTAGGAGTGACATGGGACTTTGAAGCTCAAAGCCCACCCAAGTGACATACTTCTTTCTCCAGCAAAGTCACACCTCCTAAACCTACTCAAACAGCACCACCAACTGGGAATTTGGCATATACCTTTAATCTCAGCACTCGGGCAGGTGGATCTCTGAGTTCAAGGCCAGCCTGATCTACAGATCTAGTTCCAGGACAACCATGGTTACACAAAGAAACCCTGTCTCGAAAAGACAAAAGAATATGGGGGGGGGCACGTCATTGAAACCACCACGGTGTGTAAGTCAGTGTATGGTATAGAAGAATAATGTAAGGATGAAGAGTTTGGCTGGAATGCCCTTTAAAGCTAAGTGGCATGTGTCTGACAAATGCTTGGAGAGGCTCCGTGACTTTGACAAGGAAGAATTCAGTGACAGAAACCCTGTTTTTGCCTCTTTGCAGGTGTTTCCTGGGACTCCCTTCCAGATGAGCTGCTTCTTGGAATCTTTTCCTGCCTGTGCCTCCCTGAGCTGCTGAGAGTCTCTGGAGTCTGCAAGAGGTGGTACCGCCTCTCGTGAGTATTTTTCACCCTTTGGAACATATATGTAGGGACGGGCAGGAAGAAGGCTATATGCCCATTCGAGTCTGGTGAAACCAAGAAGAGCATAGCCGCCCCAAGCCAACTAGACACCTTTTTATTATAGTTAGAAGTCTGTTCCTCCTTCCCCAGTCAGAGGGAGGAGGCTCCTGTAAGTCCATTACTCCATTTCTGACCACCGCTCTGCCCTTTGTTTGCGAGATATACACCTGCGTGGGCCAGGCGGTGTGATGAGATCAGGGGCGTTCTGGAGGTTGGCAATACAGCCCAGAACTGGAGACCAGACTGGTAGCACAGGGGAGGGGTACACCCTCTGAGCTTGGGCAGAGTATGAACCCAGCCTCGTTTACATGTTCCACATGATCTGAACACGTTACTTGTCACCTCAGAGCCTGGCTACCCTGGATGTAAGATGGCCACAGTTGCACCTTCATCATGGGATAGTCATAACAGATAAAATGAAAAGTGTCAGTACATTGCCTGGCTTGGCACAAGTGCCATCTGTGGTAGTCTTAGTTGGTTTTGGGCTATATTTAAATTGTGTATGGTTGAGGGGAGTGAACCAGGAGGGCAGTGACAGATGAAATGAGGGATGTTTGTTCTTTTTGTTGTTCTCTGGCGTGCTGGGATTATACCCACTGCCTCAGACATGTTAGGCACACACAAGCTTTTATCTGAGCTACATACACCCCCCCAGGCCCAAGCCTAGGCAGTTTTTTTAGGGATGAAAAAGTTCACACGGTAGTGGCTACATTTCATCATTCCCACCCAAAGAACTTTTTCCCCCACCAGATATGTATTTGTTCACATCATGCAAACAGATCTATTAACCTTTATAAAAAAACATATACATATTTAAGGTATGCAATCAACATGATGGTTTGCTGTAGGTGTAGGTCCCTAAATAGCTACTGTCCACAAGCTAATTAACATACCTATAATCTTACATAGTTATTTCTCCACAGGTGCAGCTAAAGCACCTAAAATACACTCTTCAGCAAAAGTTCCCAAGTGCAGAACAATATTACTAGTCCTCAGGTAGTACATTAGCCCCCAAGACTTGTTTATTCTATGTGTCTACCCAGTGCCTTTGACCTACATCTTCCCTTTGGTTCAGTAACCATCTCCATTATGCTAGAATAATAACCGACATAGCAATTTAACCTTCTGCACAGGCTGAAATGACAATTTTGTATTACTCTTGTTTATGAGTTAAAGAAACTTCGGGGTCAAGAACAGTACTTTGTGAAGTGAACTTTAAATAAGACTAAGGTCTTGTTAGCTCCCCAGCCTTAACCATTACTAGTTACATTTGGCTTAGGATTTGGATGGCTGCTGAGTTCATTTTCCCTTTCCACGTTAACGCTGTGTTATCTGGGGCAAGGAGAAGGCTTCAAGGCTTGTCCTGGGTTGTTCTAGACTACAAACCAGCTGTTGTTTACCTCTTTGAAATGAGGGACATTGAGATCTGAGATGATTGAGAATGATCTGCTCTCAGAGTGGACAAGAAAAAGATACAAAGCATGCCACCTTCTAAGGATATCATATCTATAGTCTACTCTTCCCCCAGCCCTCCCCACCCAGACAGGGTTTTGCGGTAGTTTTAGAGCCTGTCCTGGAACTAGCTCTTGTAGACCAGGCTGGCCACGAACTCACAGAGATCCGCCTGCCTCTGCCTCCCGAGTGCTGGGATTAAAGGCGTGCTCTTCCACTGCCTGGCTAGTCTATTCTTTTAATAGTCAAATCATATTACAAGCAAATTTTTTGTAGCAAAATTATTTCAGAACTGGCCAGTGAAGTGTTTATTTCCAGTATGTCTAAAAGAGAAAGTTCTGGTGCACTAAAGCCTTTAAAATGGTCTCTCATAGCCGGGTGGTGGTGGCGCACGCCTTTAATCCCAGCACTTGGGAGGCAGAGGCAGGCGGATCTCTGTGAGTTTGAGGCCAGCCTGGTCTACAAGAGCTAGTTCCAGGACAGGCTCCAAAGCCACAGAGAAACCCTGTCTCAAAAAAACAAAAACAAAAGCCCAGAATGCTCTCTCATTTGCTTGCACTTTATGCTTTCTCCGGCTTTCTCAATTAAATTCAACTGTGGATAGTAAAACTCTTATTGTAGGGGCTAAAGAGGCTCTCAGTGGCTAAGAGGCCTTGTTGCCCCCCCCACCCCCAGTAGACAAGAGTTCATTTCTGCGCACCCACTTCCGGCAGCTCACAAATGCCAGTAATTCCAGCTGGCCTTGGAGGGCACCTACATACACATAGCACTTGCTTACACTGACATATACACATAAATAAAAATAAAGTAAAACTTTAAGAAGAAACACTAAGTGGCGCTCAGTCCAGTTTTGGAACCTCCTTTTTATGTTAGAAACTACATCTAGTGTATTTACCTCTTTCCTTTAATGTTAATATAAATATGTACACACACTCATCCACATGAATGTGGACCAGAGCCAATCTGTGACTTGTTCCTGACTCTGTGATCGACGTGTCTCATAAAATAATTCTGACTTTTCTTCCTTAATTTATATTTTCATGGACATTGCTAACGATGGCAACACATCAACACATAATAATGGAGAGCAGGACTGTTGGGGAAGTTACTCACTCCACTAGTAATTCGCATTCTTATGTGATTTTTAAGCATTACACTTAATGATGGTATTTTGTTCACAGTTCTAGGTTATTTACCATCTAGCATTTGATAATCTAGATTGAAAATACAAAAAGTAGGCTTATTGATACTGTAATCAAGAAACATTTAGTTAGTATTGCATTGTTAACTTGGAAGCAAAAGCTCTTCAGATTTGCTTTAAGAAGATTCGGTAGCCATGCGTCTGTTCATAGCAACTTTAATGGGTCTCCAGGGTCCCCAGAATTCACTGTGGCCAATTTACCAAATCAAACACCTTTATGTTTTAGGCTCGATGAGTCTCTCTGGCAATCCCTCGACCTCGCAGGTAAAAATCTGCATCCGGATGTGACTGTCCGCTTGCTTTCTCGAGGGGTGATCGCCTTCCGCTGCCCAAGGTCGTTTATGGAACAACCATTGGGTGAAAGTTTCAGGTAAAAGAGTAATGACAATGTTGAGGTGAAAACAGCTCACACACCTTTTTGTTTCTTTTTTGAGTCTTAAGCCTGTGACGGGTTGTTTGTTGTGTCAGTTGCATACTGTACCGTGTGGCCTCTAGCTTGAAGCATGGCACGGGTTTAAGAGCTCCTGGTGGGCTTTCCCCAGGGTCAGAGATGTTGGTATAGGCACATCTGAGCCTGTGGCTCGGTGTTAGAGTACTTGCCTAGCACATACGAGACCCTGGGTTCATCCCATTTTCCGAAAGGAAAACAGTGCTTGTTAACCACCCAGTACGAGCGCCCAGCAGGTGAGGCCAGGGCTGTAGGTGGGGGGGGGGGGCACATCAGAGAATGCAAGCCTGCTACTTCCATCCGCACTGCCCATCCATAATAGAGTGAGGGGGAGTATTTTCATATTTGCGTCATGGGCTTTCTGTCCCATCACAGACAGGTGTGCACCTTTTTTGTTTTGTTTTGAAAAAAATACTTCTCAGGTGCTGCAAATTATGGGATCCTAAGGTTTCGTGCTATCTGATGCCTAAGATGAATAGCTAGATATGGAAGAGGAAAGCAAGCTGAAGACAGTAGAACACGCCTCCATTCTAGTACCTTCCCCTTCTTTCCATTGTCCATTTCCTCTCCCCACGACTTTTATTTATTTACCCCAGCTGCTGTTCTTCCGGAGCCTGTCCTTGTGTTCCTGCCAGGGTTTGTCCTTTTTCTCCTCCACATGCTGTTCTCAGACAAGCTGTGTCCTGTGCACCCACATTTATGCTCAGGATTCTCCAACTCTTATATTCTTCTCAGTTCTTAGTTCTAATTACCTAAAAGCTTCCACCCCTGAACTTCACCCTTGAACTTCTGAGTACTTTAGTATTAGCATATCTAAGAGTAAACATAGCCTGTGATTAAAACCGGTTCCTCCAAGATCCTCCCTGCCCTAGTAAACACTGCTCACCCACTCAGCACTCAGCCCCTACCAGCGGCCAGAACTCATCATAGGCTTACCCCACTCCCTGGGCGCGTGTACCTAGCTCATTCCTGTGACACCTGCTTATTAATTTTCTTACTGGGAGCATGTTGGCAGCAACATCTACACTTGGCAAATCTTGAATTTTAAAATTGAATGAGGATGAGAATTAGCTAGAAGCAATTTGTTTTATGACCAGATCTTTATTCGGTATTTAAAGTGAGTGTTTACTCTGATTTGAGGACAGGAAGGGTCCGATCGGATCTGGCTGTACTCGTGTGAACCCTGACGGGGCCTCCTTTCTCTCCTCCATATTCAGCTCTTTTCGTGTGCAGCACATGGACTTGTCGAACTCAGTCATAAATGTGTCAAACCTCCATGGGATTCTGTCTGAATGCTCCAAGTTGCAGAATCTAAGCCTGGAAGGCCTGCAGCTTTCGGATCCCATTGTCAAGTGAGTGGCACCTGAACTATGTCACAGAGGGTTGCTCTATATGGCAGTGTTTCTTGTATATGACTACAGAAGGACATACCAAATATCCAGAACTGTCCAGGGTCTTCAAGACAACAGAAGTTTGAATACTGCTCGTATGCCAGACCCTATTCTAGGTGTGCTAGACAAAAGGCCGGACAGTATGTGGTCTGTGAGACAGATAACTAGAGTGCAGAGTGTTCATTAAATGCACTGGTGGTTATGTGGCAGCACACAGAAGCCCACGTGAATTTAAGGAGGAGGAGTGACTTGTAGGCTGGTCGTTAAGATATTCCAATAGGAGATATCGGAAGCAGCCTCAGGAAAGCTGCTGCTGTCCTGACTCCTAAGTAGCTGGCAGTTGCTGGAGCACAGCGTTCAGGGAGACGAGGAGAAGCATGGAGGAGACATGTAATGGCCTTCTGTGGAGACAGGGAGTTTGCAAAGAGGCCTTGAAGCAGAGTGCATCATGGATCTGAAAACAGAAGGGCCATGTCAAACTGAAACATCTTTGATTAGTTTGCTAGGCACCACATGGGGTTAGCTGGACCTACCCTTTAGGCCACTGCGCTGTACAGATGAGAGCCAGTGAAGCCTGATGTGCATGGAACAAGAATGGCAGCAAATGTGGAGCAAACATGTTAACTTAGCAGATACTAAGTTCAAAGTAATACTGAGAGCCAGCACACAAGGTAAGCTCTTGCCCCTGTCTGTGAAAGCTGAGCCATAGAGAGGCTGACTAGCTTGTCCACGTTCACAGTTACTCAGTACCAAGCCAAGACTTAACTCCAAAACAACTGGCTATTCATCCCCGAGGTTCCCTAATAGAGGGAAGGCAATAAAAGATATATTCATTGGCGTTCCTTGTGCATTTATACCGCAAACAGTTGGCAAATCCTTCGGTATATTATGTCATTCAACTTTTGCTTCTCTGTAGCTTTGGAGCCTGTCCTAGAACTGGCTCTTGTAGACCAGGCTGGCCTCGAACTCACAGAGATCCGCCTGTCTCCCAAGTGCTGGGATTAAAGGCGTGCGCCACCACCGCCCAGCTCAACCTTGTTTCTAACCCTGCCAGTTTGCCTGTGAGTAATGGAAGCAAATCCCTCTGCTGTGTCAAGAGATAGTGTAGATTTTTAAGCCCACTTCTGACTCACAAGCTTGTGTGTTTAGTTATTATATTCGGCCTCTTCCTAACACACCACACACACACACGAGGACTCAACGCCGATGTTCTTTATTACTCTGGCATTTTTCTCTTCCCTAGCACTCTTGCCCAGAATGAAAACCTGGTGCGACTAAACCTCTGCGGATGCTCTGGGTTTTCCGAATCTGCCGTGGCGACCCTGCTGAGCAGCTGCTGCAGGTAGGAAAGGCCTGCGCCATAGCGGACACGGTGACACTTCGCATCCGGGTGTCTGGATGTGCTTTTGGGGGCTGCCATGGTTTCGACCCGGGCAGCATAGCATCTGGCACGAAAATGTTCAGGCTGAACTCAAAGTCCGTTTGTCAAGGAAGGACACTTGGGTAGTGATCCCTTCTCTGCTGCTGTTAAAGGGAAGTGGAGGGATGTGTTCATCACAGTGTGGTTGATTTATATCTGACTAAGCCGTATTGAATATGGGTGATAAGATATGTACTGCTAGGTGAGAGGAGACATGGCATAAAGTATACACAATACCTAGAAAGTAGATGCTCCTTGTGTTATCTGCCTGTCTCCTTAGTGTTCTCTCAAAGAGAAAAGGCCTTGGATCAGAATGTCAAAGTGTGCAGCACTGAGTTCAGTCAGCGGAGATGCAAGCGGAGGGAGGTAGACGTTGACTTAGAAGCTCATTGGCTCTCCTCGCAGGGAGAATCGGATGCAATGGATTTGTGTAGCGTCTTGGTCTCTTTTATTAGTAGTCAGTCCATGGGTTTTTTATAAAACATTTGAGTTGGTAGCTGCCGGGTACTGTTTTTACAACAACCTAGGTGGTTTGAGAAGATACATACAAGCTATAGTTTACCACCTGCACCCCCAGAAGGAGGCAGTGTTTTCTCGGGCCTCCCTCCCCCATCACCAGGTAAGTTGCAGGCACAGGTGTTTAGAGGAGCGAATGCAGATGACAATGAATGACACAGGGTGGTCTGCGCATGAGGCGATAAAGAACCTGGTTGTATATTTTTGGCATGTGCTGCTTCAGTCGCCCTCGTCCTCCTGATGGCTTCATGCCTTCCCTGTCGCCCTTTCGTCACGCAGACTGGATGAACTGAATCTCTCCTGGTGCTTCGAGTTCACTGAAAAGCATGTGCAAGCGGCCGTGGCACATCTGTCGGCGACCATCACCCAGCTCAACCTCAGCGGCTACCGAAAGAACCTCCAGAAAACAGGTTAGAGCGTCGAGGCAGGGGCCACTGATGCTGTCACAGTAATAGCTTCGCTTTATGGCTCGCCTGTGAAATGTCTGCTGCCTAATTGTCTCCTTAATCCAGTGCACGTGCTGTTGATGTCTTCAGCAGAGAGATTGTTCATGGGAAGAGTTAGGTAAAGGTCTCCTGAGCTGGAATCAGGCTGTGAGTCCAGGATCTAGACAGAGAGAGATCTTTTAAAGTCGTGTGTGTGTGTGTGTGTGTGTGTGTGTGTGTGTGTGTGCGCTTGGAGGCCAGAGGTCAACACTGGGTGATTTCATCAGTTCTTCTCTACCTTAAAAAGAAAGTTACGTATAGGTGTTTTGCCTGTATTCATCATGCCTGTACCCTGCTGTCAGTTCTTACTCTACTCTTAATAGGCTTTTTGGGGAGGGGCCCACCACCCAGCTCCCAAATAAATCACACACAGAGACTTAGCCTTAGTTATGAATGCCCAGCCTTGACTTGTTTCTTGCCAGCTTCTCTTAACTTAAATTATCCCATCTATTTTGGCCTTGGGCTTTTGTCTTTCTCTATGCCTTTATACCTTTTCTTTCCTTTTTACTCCGTGTCTGGCTCTGTAGCTGGGTGGCCCTTGAAGTCCTCCTTTCTCAGGCCTGCCATGTTTATCTGCTGCCTGCCAGCCCCACCTGTTTCTCCCTCCTGCCTCACTGTTGGCCATTCAGCTCTTTATTAAACCATCAGGTGTTAGACAAGCAAAGCAACACACTAATAAGATTCCCTAATAGTACCCCCACATGTATGCAGTGCCTGCAGAAGCCAGAAAGGGCAGCAGACATGGAACTGGAGTTACACTTTAGTTGCCATGTGATTGCTAGGACCCAAACTCTGGTCCTCTGCAAGAGCAACAAGTACTCTCCACCTTCCCAGCCCTCCCACTGATTTTGCTACTGACTGACAAACAAGTCCACGGGGTCCTCCTGTGTCTTCTGCCCCATCCTGAACGCTCTCCCACCCAGTGTTCTCACAAGACTGCCACAGAGCAAACTCAAGCCCTTGGACTTACGGACAAAAGCACTTTACATCTCCCGAGTCCCAGAACTACTTTTAATAAACAAAATTACTCTGCAGAACCCTGATGTAAAAGTAGGTAAACAAGCAGATTCAACCATTAACAGACAAACCATATTCAGGGGAAAAATGCATCTGTATTGGACACATAGTAACTCCCTGGCACAAGGCGCTCATCAGTTCAGTGTAACAACTACACACTCATCAGTCATATTGGTGCTCAATGTAAGCTGACAGGAGGGTATGCAGAGTGACTTCAGTGTCCCTGGAGTCAAACCCCAGGGACACAAAAGGATGACTATGAAATGTTTTCAGCTAGGAACAGCTTTGCAAAGTCTGGAAGACATTTTGACTGTCTCAATGCAGGAGTTCTGCTGCCATCTAGTGGTTAGATGCCAGAATTGCTGGAGAGCGCAGAAAAATTAACTCGAGATTAACTGGCCCAAAATGTCAGCAGTTAAGATTAAAAATTCCTCAGTTAATAAGTCCATATTTACACTTTCTACTTTTTTATTCAGTCTAAAAGATAGTGTTGATGAAGACAAGCATTTGAAGTTGGGTGGGTAGCATCCATGGTACTGACTTGGCTGACCTTTGTATTGTGTGTGTGACACTGAGAGTCTTAATTTACACACATAAGTGGTCACAAGAGGAAAGTTTTTTAAAATGGCTTTATAGCTCAGTCTCTGGCTAATATTCAATCCGTGCTGCACAAAGCCAAATTAATTTAGGTGCTCCAATCATCCCTGTGTAGTGTCTCGTGGGTGTTGTTGATTCACCTGGATGTTGCTTACTAAAGTTTTTATTGTGCTTAAAGAGATGTGAGTAGCTGGGCGGTGGTGGCGCACGCCTTTAATCCCAGCACTCGGGAGGTAGAGGCAGGCGGATCACTGTGAGTTCGAGGCCAGCCTGGTCTACAAGAGTTAGTTCCAGGACAGGCACCAAAAACTACAGAGAAACCTTGTCCCGGAAAAAAAAATAAATAAATTTAAAAAAAGAGAGATGTGAGTCATATATCTTGGATGCTTCATAGCATTTAAGTAGTATTTGGAAACTACTTTTCTGGGACTTAATACGTAAGATCTGTCAGACCAATGGAAATAGAAATGGTCTTCATGAGTGGCCAGGGAGGGGTTTAAGGCCATCCCTGTGTAAGGACTCCCATTTGAACAACCACCATCGCAAATGACTGTCCTCAGACAAAGAGACAGAGCCGAGAGCTGCAGTCATGGCTCAATTTCCTGTCACTCCCCTATGTAGCTCCGGCATATTTTCTTTTTAGACACTTCAAATTCTAAGTATAGAATTATATGGTTATTCTTGGAAATCAAGATCACATAAAAATACACAAAGCCAAACAGATCAGTGGTGAGTAGACTTCCTAAATGGTATGAATGGAGTTGAAGATAGGAGGAGGAATGGATCTGGGGGGAGGGGAAACTGCAGTTGGGATGTCTTGCATGAGAGAAGAGTAAATGTAGCAGTGAATGGGTGGAGTGTGGAAGGAAGGGACTAGCTTTATGTAGACTGGTCAGAGAGAGGACCTCTGATCCCATGAGAGATAAACAGGAGTTTGTGGGAAAAATTCTAGGACTAGACACAATGATGAAAGAGAGGATCTTTTATTTCGCCAAGAGAAATACATATAGGTTTGTGGGAGAGCATTCTGGAACGAAGGACCACAAAGATGAAGGCCTTTGATATGGGAGCTGATACCAAAGGCGAGGTCGCCCACACGGAAGACAAGACACCGGTGAAGTGCGGTGGAGCAGTGCCATGGTCTGGCTTTACGCTATTCACTCTGGCGCCATGTTGAAAATAGGCTTGGGGGGGGGAGAGGGTGAAAAGCAGGGAGGACAGTTGGGAAACTAGGGTGGCAGCATTTGAGGTGCTAAGAAAGAACCGTATTTGGGCACATTTAGGAAGCTGACCTAATAGGATTTGGTGACAGGCTGGATGTGGAAAGAGTAGAGCAGTTAGTGTGATTCCCAAGGTTTGGGCCTCAGTTGCTGTCCTTGGGTTATATAGTAATAGGGCAAGAAGGAGTGGAAGAAAGGGGGAGATTTAGGGCAGAAACTGGCTGTTTTAAACATAAATTGGGGTGACTATCACACAGCCAAATCAATATATAGCGAAAGCATTTGAAACTACAAAACTAACATAGGGTACAGCTGTGAAAGTAAACATTAAACGGAGTGTGTCAGTTTTAAATAAGTAACATTTAAAATCGGTTTTTCTGCTGACAAAGTAGCCTGGTTGATGTCACTCTCTTACAAATTCTGCCAAGTGTATAATGTCCGTATTTGCTAGCAGCAATTAACAGTTCAGAGTGTTTCCTTCAAACCAGTTTCCTTTTCTCTATTTATATGAGTTTGTGTGTGTGTGTTTTGACTAGATTAAAGATGACAGTGCACTATGTATATGTATTTTGTTTTGTTTTTCATGCAAACTATTTCCCAGCATTTGTTTTCCATTTATTTATTTTGGAATGTGGAGACTATGGGGGAGTATGCCGCGGCACGGCAAATGTGTGGTGGTCAGAGAACTTGCTGGAGGTTTTTTCTTCCACCTTGTGGGCTCCAGGAATGATCAAAGCTGGGTTGTCAGGCTTGCAGCGACAGCTTTTCCTCCCCTGAGCCTCTCTCCAGCCCAGGAAGCTATTTACTTAAGTATTTCTTGCTCCATACCTGTTTCACAAATACATGTTTATACTCTTAATTTATTGTTTATCCTTTTCTTACATAAGACTTATTAATCTGTATAACTTATGTTGAATACACACCATTTTCTGATATTTCTCTGAATGCTCTAACATGCAGAATTTTTTTATTTTTGAGGAAGGGTGTCACTTTCTAGCCCTAGCTGGCCTAAAACTACTGTATAGACCAGAGTGGTCTACAGTTTTCACCAATTCTTCAGCCTCTGCTTCCTAGTACTGGCATTGCAGGTGTGCCGAGCCATGCCTGGTATAAATAGAATTTTTTAAAATGTATTTATTATACAGACACCTGCCAGGAGAGGGCGCCAGATCTCATTACAGATGGTTGTGAGCCACCATGTTGTGGTTGCTGGGACTTGAACTCAGAAACTCTGGAAGAGCAGCCACTGCTCTTAACCTCTGAGCCATCTCTACAGCCCCATAAATAGTAAAATTTTAAGATGTATTTTGTAGATTATATGGTTTTCCTTTGTTTCTACACTCCTTACCTAACCCAAGATTCTACAAATAATTTCTTGAAAATTGCATTTAAAACTTCAACATATATGAAACTCATTTGTTAGTTTTGATACGACAGGTTTTTTTTTTTTTAATAAATTGTTCATGATTCCCGCTCGCTAAGTTGAAGAGCCATCTTGATAGAATATTACTCGACTCTATGTACTGGCTTTTGGTTTAGGTGGCATTGTTTTGCTGGCTATCATGGATTGGGATTTCCTTTTCTCTTTCCAGCCAGTTAATATTAATCCATAAATTGTTGTTATCCAGGAATTTCACACAGCTCCTGTAACATGTACAGTGCTCACCTGGACATGACCGCCTTGCTGCCAGCTTCCAGTGTGTTGAAGAGCAGCAGCAAGAGTAAACACCCTTTTCTCCTTCCTTATCTGTGACAGTGACCATCACGTTTGTTTTTTTCCTAGATCTTTGTACCTTAATTAAACGGTGCCCCAACCTTGTCCGCCTCGACTTAAGGTACTGTTTGTTTTAGATCAAAATTTGGAGTATTTGGGTTGTTTCTGAGATGGGGCAAGGTCTAGTGAAGGCATCAAGTGGTGGTATGCTCAGTCTCCGGGTGGTTCTGAGTCTTTCTTCCTTCCCGTTGCAGTGACAGTATCATGCTAAAGAATGACTGCTTTCCAGAATTTTTTCAACTCAACTACCTCCAACACCTCTCACTCAGCCGGTGCTATGATATAATTCCCGAGACTCTACTGTAAGTATGTTTTTGTTTATGCTAGTAGAAAGCAGGGATAAGACTTGGTAGTAAAATCCATCATTACTAATGGATGTTCACAATGGGAACATTCGTATTAATATGCTATAAAAATAGTCCTTAGGCTGTTGGATTAAACTGTCCGGTAAAGTTGAACTGAGCTCATTAGCGTTTATTATGTAACTGTCAGCATCACTGTGTTAGAATGCTCTCCTACTGTCTGTGAAGGACTTAGAAAAGGAAGCTTTTACCTCTAAGGAACTCACTGTGAGCCTAGGAGGCAGACTCAATGGGAGTGGAGTTGTTTGAGATATTTTTTATTTGTTCTTAAAGCTGTGTCTGGGCTTACCGAGAAAGATCTATGATCTAGTGATGAGACTCCCAGATAGCCAAGGACAGTAAAGAATTAGCACATGTGTATGAGCATCTGATGCTATCTGAAGAGAGGTTATATTATGTGGGTCCATGGAAATTAAGTCTCTCATCTCCAGGCATCACTTCTTTCATTCCAAAGGCTGTAATAGTCTTCCTTATACCAGATGTAAAGTATAGCAGTTTCATTGAAAACCACTTGATCAGGTGCCCTTTTTACTGCAGCAGGGTCACATGGCTTGAGCAAGATTCTTCTACTATTTATTTTGCTAGCAGAATGTCAGCAGTAATTCTTCCTACCTAAAAATGGTGAATTAAAACAAATATTTTTCATGGATTAGATCATACAATTTCAATAACAAACGATCTGTTGAGAGTTTAGTATAAAGTTGGAAAGTCTGGTAATTATGTGACTGAATTAATCATTTTAATTAGTCTTGTGAGCCTTAGCTTAGTAGTATGCTGTTTGGAAAAACACTACCAAACTAAAAAAGATGCTGATTTTTCTTGAACGTCTCTCAAATGTTACAACTCAGATTCATGTGCATAGAACTCTGATACAAATCCCTGCTCTTATTTTCTAGCTTCCAGAACTTCTGGAAGCTTCTAGTGTCCGTGTACAAAGGTTTCTCTGTCATCCATTCTTGCCATCTGGGCTTCGCATCTGCCTGGACAGCTAGCGAGGGAGACTATTCTTTTCTGGTGTCTTCTCAAGCAAGTCTGTGTTTGTTCCTTCACTGTGAAAAGGAGCTGAGCAGGACCTAAATGCTTGTTTTCCCTCAAGTGGAGGCAAGGGGAAGGCTTTGATCCCTCACATTTATTCAGTGGGATCATGGTTTCCCTGCATAGTAGTCTCCATGTGGATCAAAGGGGAGGAGTGTGAGCCTGAGGCCCTCGGCATCATTGGTTGTCAAAGTCTGATCTTTAAAGATCCCGTCAGAGCAGCAGAGTAAAATGAGAACAAGATGATGATGTCCTCAAACATCGGCATGTTTCTCTGAGCATCATGTAAATACTAGGGATTTATGATGAAGATCCTTTCAGATGAATTCATGCGGGTCCTTTTCCTAAGATTAGTCACTCTGGCAACTGAGGCATTTGAAGTTCTCAGTAGCAATCCCAGCGTGTCTCAAGGACACTAGTCACACAGCAGCCGTCTGCGCTGCAGAATAGTTCTTATCTCAGAAGAGAGAAAATAACATGAGTCTTTGACAGTGTTCCAAAATACTTCCAAAGCCATGGAGTTCCCCACCCCTGCGGACCCCTGCTAGAGATACTCTTTCTTTAATTGGTCCTACTTTCTACTGAATTTTTTTCTTCCAAGAATTCTGTTTCTTAGTTCATGATAAACCCAACTTGGAGGGCAAACTGATTTGAAATTAAGAGAGTTGAAAGTTCATTGGGTAATGCATTTTGTATTTAAAGGGAAACAGGATTGTGTGGGTGAGGTTAGGAGAAAACCTCGGAGTTTCTAAGTGCGTATTTTATTGTTTTTGAGAGCAGGTCTCAGTATTTCTCCCCAGGCTGGCCTATGATCCAGCCTCAGCCTCTGCCTGTTGTGGGATGAGTGCCTGTTATTAAACTCGAACAAAGAGCCTTAAAAGATACTATCTTAATATCTTACACCAAGTAAAGAACGACTTCTACACGGTTCCCTTTTCTCTTCTGCTGCAAAGTCAGAGATGCCTGTGTTCTTGTTTTCTGCAATGTGGCCTTTGCACACAAAAGGTGATTGTTGGGTCCTGTCCCATCTTCTGCAGCTCCCTTTCCACATGGAGCACCATGTGCTAGCCTGCCTCACCAACTTCCTCCCAGTCCTCTGCCATCTGCCACCACTTTTCTTTTTCTTACTCCCCCCAGTTTCTTCTTTTAGATATTATCCATTGCAGATGATTCATAGCTTGGCTGCCTGGATATCCCAGAACCTGAATTTTCAAAAGCATGACCCTGTATTCAAATGCTGGTTTCACATAGGAGTTGTGCCAAGGATTGCTGTCTTGGTGTTCATGTTATAACCTGGTCTGCAGTGCACAGCCTTTATATTTGTTTCTATATTCCCAAAGTTAAAGACGCAATGTGTTCTTCTTGACTTTCATTTTCATCTATGACCTCCTGATCTCGCTGCCCCCTCAGAAGCAGGCACGCTTATTTTCAGATAGAGCTTCTCTTTGCTATCCATCTTGTACTCTACAACACACACTAAATATTGTGGCACTCACCTATACCACTCATAGAGAGGGGGTAATGGGAAGACCCTTGGAGCCTGTTCAGTGTGGATGGTCCTTAGATCTAATAAACCATCTGATTTCTAGAACCATTCAGGAGGCATCAGTTCTGGAGCAGGTGAGTGGCCTGAACTGACTGAGCCTTCAGGAGGATGTCTTGGATGTGCATGGAAAATGTGCTGGAAGGCTGAGACACTGGCAGCCAAGTGACAGACAAACTTACTTTGTTTGAATAAATATTGACTATGACAACATAAGGTCACTGCTGGGCACACTGATATCCAGGGGGTTTTGCTGAATTTCCCAAAAAAATCTTCCCCTTCCTGGGACTTTGCACTATGTCCCAACCTAAAGCAAACAGGGATCGGAGAGATGAAGCTGGGCAGACAGACCAATGTTAAAAAGAATCAGTACCAAAGCCACAAAGTGTTTTCTTTGGGTAAATAGGGTCAATTTTGTGTGACCCCAGATCTCACTGTTAACACAACTATATGTCACCTAACATGAAATACATACAAAAAAGTCTGTCCTATCAGTAACAGGAATAAATACTATGTAGAGAAGAGGTCCTTCTCTGCTGTAAACTGGTACTCCGTTATTTTTCATCTGTGGCCTATATAATGACCTGTAAGAAATACCTTAAGGAAGTCACCCGTGGGTTCGCTGCAGTAAGGTTTTGTTAATGGCGCATCATTACTAAGAAGCCCTCAGTGCTGCTGGTATCTTCTCTGTTCAGAGAGCCTAGTTCAGTTAAAGGTCACGTCCAGATTCCTAAATTGCTTTCGTCTTGGGGTGGTTCCAACTGACACCTCATGGCATGTTGACTTTCACCATTACTCGCTTCCTAGCTCATGTCACAGTAACCCTTGCAGGGATCTGTGGAGACCAAGAATGGAGAAAGGAGGCAAATTCAGTTCACCTGAAAATAGCCATAAACTTCACAGCTCCACAGGAGCCAACTGGAGTGAGACACACAGGCTGGTTTCCTGTACCCACATGGGTCAGGTTGCTGTGCCTCCCGGCTTTTCTCTCCTTGTGTTGTTTCCTTAAATCATTTATTATAAATTATGGTTTTAGGCTGCACACATTACAAACAATGGCTTATAATGACTAACAATTGCCATACATCCTGACATTTTCTCTTCCTTTCCAGTGAACTTGGAGAGATCCCCACACTAAAGACACTACAAGTTTTTGGAATCGTGCCAGATGCTACCCTGCAGCTATTGAGAGAAGCCCTTCCCCATCTGCAGATTAATTGTGCCTACTTCACCACCATTGCAAGGCCAACCATGGACAACAAAAAGAACCCGGAGATTTGGGGCATCAAGTGCCGACTGACCCTGCAAAAGCCCGGTTGTGTATGAAGGGCTTGTTGGAAGGTGATGTCGCCTCTTCCTCTCAAATGAGGAACGTGGGCAGCAAATCCAGTTGCTGGAGACCTTGGTTACCTTTCCTATTGGTTTTACCTTAGCGCTCACTGTGCATGTTATGTTAGGGAACCATTTGCAAGGGAGAACTATCAAGTGTTGTGTTTTCAAGGGTAGAGAGATGATTCCACCAGTGCTGTGTCCTCAGAGTTCAAGTGTTGGTTCTTTGGAAATCTTAGGTGAGCCTGTTATTCCCAAATAGCTTTTTAAAGCAAAATTTGAGCCAGCTCTTCCAAGTGCCCTTCAGATTAGGTCTATTTAGAATCAAGTTTTCAAAATTACCCTGGCTCAGTTTTCATGGTGTTTGTCATAACTTTTTATCTATTTAATTATTCAGTATTTTATAAAACTTGATTTTGAAGAACAATAAGCTATATGTGCGGTGAGCTGAACAGAAAGAATCAAGGCTGGTAGCGTTTGAGGCAATCTCTTCTGGGAATTAGCATTGTGTGCAGGTGTGAAGTTAGTTTGATAGAAACATAGTCCTGCATAATGTATCTTCAGCTCTAAATGAGGAACAGAAACGGAGAGGGATCTGAAGCCTCAGAAGGCTGAAGTCCTAAAGTCGGTTCCTATGAAGTAGCCGTTGATGTTTTAGGTACCATGCTGTGATCCCAGAATCCTAAATTAGATGAGGAAATCTAATCATGCTTTTTTTAACTTTATAATCCATGTATGTTATGTGGGCTGTTTAGCTTTTAAAATTACTTGCTTTGTTTTAGAAATATGGTATTATTGTAATCAGCATCCTTGAGAAGTCGGATAGACCTCTGAGCTGATATTGTTTGCTGTCTCTTTAGCGCTGCAGTTATTTTTATTTTACTCTGAAATCAAGGACTTGAAATACTTTTAAGTGGTCTTTCACAGCAATGGCTTGACACTGCCCAGGAGGTTACTAGATCTAAAGTTCCCTAGATAGAGCTGCTGCTTTCTCTGTCAGAAACTCTCGAGAAGCAGGTGTGCGCGCAGCTTCCATGCACTTGGCATGACCTGCGCTTCACCTAAGTTTTTAAGACTCACTGGGCATTAAACCTTTTGATAACAGATGTACTTTTTAATACCTGATACGCAGAAGCAAAAAGATCATTGCTTCTTAGACAATGAAAAGAAAAAGAAATTAAGTCAGTTACCTCTTTTGAATACGACAGAGCCAAAATACATTTCTATTAACTGTTTCATCAAAGAATCGTACTGTTACGGCAATAATATGAAGTGCCTTTATCTGCTCAGACCTAAAGAACATTTTAAAAAGTGTAACACGGGAATAATTTTGCATCAATTGCCAAGTAGTTAAAGCGCTAACTACTACTTGAAACTATTGTTTACAGATTAGTGAGGGCTGACAGTGGGCTCTGGCTGGACTCCGGCCTCAGCTGCCCTCAGACATGCAGGACCTGTTCTTCCTTACTCAAGTCCAGCTGGGAGCTATTTTGCCAACATGTCGCAGTAATCTGTATTTTTGTATGTGATTTCTACTTTTATAGACTCATTTTAAAATAAAGTACATTTTTATAAAAATGAGTACTTGGCCAATTTGTATCCCTTTTTTCTGCAGTCATGAAATTTGGGTTGCCGTTTGGGTCAGATAAGATTTCAACCTCAAACCTGTCTGCTTTATGTGCTTGTTATCAAAATGAGTTCGTAATACATTCTGAAAAGTGCTAAATGCCAGCTTGTCAACCTTAATGTGCTCTCAAGAATAATGACATTTATAAAATATTTGCATTCAAGTGGCTAATGTCACATAACACCGTAAATACAGACTGGATCAGCTTATATTGTATATTTCCATGGTTTAGAAACAGTGTGA
Organism: Dicrostonyx torquatus; assembly: GCA_028555095.1. Lineage (NCBI taxonomy): Eukaryota > Metazoa > Chordata > Mammalia > Rodentia > Cricetidae > Dicrostonyx > Dicrostonyx torquatus. The sequence continues at coordinate 20,817,617 of JAQHUG010000005.1, read as the reverse complement.
AATAGCTTAATGCCAGAACTTGGAATAGTTCAGTCCCTTTGACCCTTTCCATTGAAATGCCAGGCTCACCCAGGTTTACTGATTTTTTATTTATTTATTTTAGTTATACTACCATTGTAGTTCTAATTTTTGTTTTTAAATGACGGAGACTGTAAAGTATAGAGCCTCATCATCCATTGTCAACCGTCTTTAGCTCCTGGCCATTCCCTCATATGAAGATAATTTTGAAGCAAAACTCAGACTTACAATTTTATAAACACTGCAGTATATATAAAAGGTAGAGATGCGGCATTAACTGTAAGCACTGAATGAAGGAACAGCGTTGAAGAGCTGTCCCTATTTTTCCTTGTGTGTTTTTTTTAACTGTTTTGGTTTTGAAACGAGCTCACTATATGTCTCATGCTAGCCTCAAGATAGCTGTTGGTTCCAGCTGACCTTGAACTCCGGCTCCTCGGGGTCTTTGCCAGGTGCAGTGATTACAGGCCTGTGCCACCACTCCCAGATTGTTCTGATCAGTCTCCTAACATGGTCCACATGTTACATCCAATGATTCTTTAAGAAATTAAACTCTAGGTTTTCTTTCATCCCTGGAAATGTATTTACTGAAGATAGGTCACGTGTTCTGTATTCCACAGTCTGGGTTTTAATGATATCATCCTTGAAAAACAAAATGCTTAAGTTATGCTGCCCCAGCCACACTGGTCATCTTCGTAAGTTGCAGTTAGATCTAACACCAAAAATTCAGGGGTGACTTCTGCACAATAGGAGACCCAGTAAAATTTGAAACTGGTGTCTGGTATCAAACTCCATTTTCAGTGAGAACCATTTTAAATACATCTGTGTGGGTGTGCATACAGGTGCCTGTGGGGACCAGGAAATCCCATGGACCTGGAGGTCCATGCGAACTGCCTGATGTGGGTGCTGGGAACTACAGTGGATCTGTAAGAACCAAGCTCCTTATCCAATCAATGATTTTCTTTAAAATACCTCGTAGTGTACCTTCCTTAATGTACAAAATAGCCGTCTCATTGAATTCTCTGAACTCCTCGTAAAGCATTTGAAAACATAACTGAAATATTATTCTGGAGGGTTCATTATTTGGCACAAGGTCTTACCATACAGTCCAAGCAAGACTTTTAACTCAGTCTTACCTCCACCTCCAGAGGATTGGGATTAGAGTTCAGCAGTGTATTTGCTTTTACCCCTCCCCCACCATTATTATTTCACATATTAGTTATCCCTGGGACCCCTTAGGCACATGGCTAGAGATATATGCACACAGCAGAAATTTATATTATTTTCATAGCTTAGCATTAAGTGTCCTTAAGGATGTTTTATCATTGTGTGAGTATCTTTGCACGCGCACACATACACATGTAGTGTGTGTGTGTGTGTTTGTGTGTGGGTGTGTATACACCACGGGAGGATGTCTAGTGACCTGCTCTGTCATTCTTTCCCATACTCTTGTGAGACAGTCTCACTGCACCTGGATCTAGACTAGCCTGCAAGCTCCATAACACCTGCTGTGGGCACAGTGCCACCACAGCCAGCTTTTTAGGTGGCCGCTGGGATTTGAACTGAGGTCTTCCTGTTTGTGGAGCAAGAGCTCTTAAGTGCTGAGCCACCTTCCCAGACCCTGTTACTTGACACTTTCAGCTCAAGTAACTATTTTATAATTATTTGTGTTACTCCCCTAAAAATGAAAATGTTTTATGCGTGAAAACTATCCATTCAAGAATATAAATATGGAATTAAACTAAATCATATGAAAAATACATTTTTGAACTAAGCATTTTGATCGTTGAATAAAGACTATCATTCTGCCAAGTAATGCCAATGAACTAAGTCTACACAGTGCACAGAGGACATGGATTTGGGGACAGACTTGAAACACAGTATTCAGAGGAAACTTAGTTTTTATGCAGTGAACTCATAAGAATTTAGAAAACAAAGTAAAAAAAAACAGATAATGGTTTAATTTTATTTGCATACAGTGGTCATTAAAGGTTAACCCATTCAAAAAGACATTTTTAACACTCCATGTATTACATCTTTTTTTGCCATTTACCTATTACAAATAAATCCCTGCCTGCCATAGAGCAGAAGTTAGACTGCAAACAGCATAGTCAGTAATTTTAATATCTTTCCAAGTGTAGCTTATGAACAACTCCACACAGCTAGTTGCCAGTTAATGGGACATATTAATAGATCTGGAAAATCATGGACAACCAGATTTCCCAGATATAGTAAGGATATGAGTGGCTTTTTTTTTTCCTTAACAAGGTATTTTAAGCCTTCTAGGGGAATTTCTATAGTGTGGAATTTAACTTCCATTATAAACTGGTATTTTAAATATATCATTTTAAAAATTAAACTAGAAATTAAGACTTGGCTCAGCAAAAACAATAATGTATCTCGTCCTGCAAATAATTTCAAGAAACACATTCTGGATGAACAGCAAAACCTAGACGGACCTAGATTGCCTTGCACATTGACATTCATTTTTTAATTACAAGCAGCATGTTGAGTTTTGCAAAGCTAAGAGCATTTGATCTGATCATGTATCCTAGCTTTCAGCTTTTACTAGGCTCGAGTTCCACCAACAGTCTATCTCAGTGTCTATCCAACACTTCATTATATGACATATCATGACAGATGGCACAGAACGAGTCTTCAATAAAAACTTTGTCAACTAAAAAAACAAGTGAAATCTATTCCACTCTGAGCAAGGGCACAGAACACCATTTCATCATTCAGCAGTGGGAGCTCTTTGTGGAAACTAGTTACCTTTACGGAGACCAAGAATTACGTGAAAATTATTTCCTTCAAAGATAAAGTGGTTTTCATAGCTGGGGGGAGGTGCTGATGTTTTATCATCTAAAGCTATTGTTTAAAACTTGGAGTACAGTACATGAAAACCACAATACAACTCCAAAATAACTCCAAAACTGTGTTATTCTCTTGCTGATATTCCTAAAACTAAAGGAAGGTTTGAACGTTTTACCAAACTCCTAACAGAACACGCTCACTGGTTATCCTTCTAATCCTTGAGTTCATACTAGAGATTCAAAAACAGGATTGGGGGCTACTGGAATCAAGTTATTTTTCAAAAATTAAAAAGTTTGACCAACAATTGCTATGGAAAAATTAATACTTTACAAGGCATGATTTGTCCCAAAGATGTATTTCATCTATCATTGTTGACATTAACCAAAAGTAGTCAGAATTTACCTACAAATATTTTTAAATGATTTGATTTTTTTCAATTAATAGTGATTTCATCATTATTTCCTAGAATTAGAAAATTCTTAGCATATATAAAAACACATTTACCAACTTCAGTTATGTCAATGTCATGATTTATCAAAATTCTCCATCAAAATTTTTAAGAATCTTTACTTTTAGGTACTATAAAAATAATGCACTAATCAAATGACACACTGCCAAGTCCACAAAGTTAGGAAGAAAAAAGAAAGGCTTGTACAGTTTAATTTGAAATCCTAAATACTTATTTATTTAACCTGCCTCTCTAAAGAATATCAATACTCTTGGTTACCAACTGTAAATACAGAAACCTCGCCAGCGTAATTCTAACCCATTTAATCCCTCATCTCTCACATGGTGAACAGCTGTTTATCAGAGTGGAACAGAACAACACACGGACCCCACTTTGTCACCTCTGACTCTAGTGGTAGCCAGTCTCAGTAAAAACCGAAATAAGGTAGGTTTATGGCTGGTCATCTGTATCTGCTGAAAAAATATGTTCTAGTAATCAGATCTGTCTCGAGGAAGTCCTTCACGGTTCTAGAATCACAGTTCGAAGCTCATCTTCTTTATTGATCATCATCGAAGCAATCGCTCCATCATTAAACTCAAAAGAAGTTCCTCCATCCACAACCATGCAGGCATCCCAACATCGAGAACGGACACAAACTCTAAGTGGAAGGAGATGTCTCATTAAATATCAAGCAGTCTTAACACTAAGTAAATTCTGACTGTTGGCATAATCAAAAGCTTATTGGCCTTGATTTTAAGAATTTAGTTGTTCTCTGATTTGACAATCAGAGACTGTACATAATATAGGTGCATTATCAACATCTCAAGTTAAAATTCAAGGTAGAACCATTCACTGAGTATTTATCAATGGAAAAAAATAAAAATAAATAAAAGAAAGAAATAGACTCAATGTAGTTGCCAGCTTACTTTCATGTAACTTCTGAGGTGTTTCCATTACAAGGATTTTAAGTACTGAGCTAAAGTGCATTCTCCTGTAAAATTTTACTTGTGGATTAGGTAAGATAACCAGAGAAGAGGTAATTCACTAATGTACGGTTCATGAACACAGCAGCAACACCTTCTCCCAGCCGCTCTGTCTGCCCGCTTCTTCTCAAGTATACGCACTGTCTACTCTATCACTGTAGTGAAGTGTCCATTCTTGAACTTCATTTCAGCCACGCTAGTTTGGGGATATTTTCATTCCCCAAATGAATAAGGTCAAGCATTTTTCTAAGATGTTTATTGCCTTGGGAAAGATCAAATATTGTTCGCTTTTACTTTTTTAATGCAGTGGCTGACTTTTACTGATATGCTAGAAATTTTATATTTAGACTACATATCTCTTAACCAAAATTCTTAGAAACAAATCTTTTAGATAAGATTTTTAAATTTTTTAATATTTACATATATGTATGAATGTATGTATGAAGTAACTAGGGATGAAACCCAAGTCTAAACAAAATTCACATCTCATTCTATATATTCTATATATTCACTGTACACACCAAATAACTCAATACACTTCCCAGTGCAATCGCTTATGACCACATGAAATAAAGCTCAGAATTCCATTTGTGCACTGTGCCTATGCTCACAAAGTTTTGGCTACTGGAGCAGTGATCTGAGACACTGTTCTCAAATACCTTAAGATAGACCAGGTATCTTTTGCAAATATCTTTCTCTGTACCTTGCTGCTTTATTTCCTCAGTGGAATAGTCTTTGAAGTTTTCAATCCTGGTGTAGAGCAATTTGTCAACATTTGTTACTGAAGTGCGTTTCATGGTATGCTTACAGCATCTTTTCAACTCACTCATAAAGCCTTCTGATTAGTTAACATTCAAACATAAGCTACTTCAATATAAAAAATACACACAAGTGAGTTTAGATTTGTAAAAATAAATCTCTACTGAATTAAAAAAAAAAAAGAGGCTAAGATGTTCCCTTCTAAGTGGTATTCCTAGGGGGTGAAAAAGTATATTGGTCTCAATGTCTCAAAAAGAAAAGGATGTTTTTTTTTTAATGTTTGTTTCTGTGTCTTTTTGTTTTTGTTTTTTCCTTTTTTAATGTTTTACTGGAATGAAAGAAGTGACGAGGGATGCTTACTTTGAGGAGAAACAACGCTGACGGCTACTTGAGAATACTCTGTTTGCTATTGGCTCTCGAATACTGAACAGTATTTTTGGTTCTTCTGGACTGTAGAGCAATGATTCATTATATTCATTTGTTACTATAAGGAAAAAACAGTAGATTTAATAAAGGATGGTCACATCTGAAGAGGACATGACAACTACTTTCAATTTAAAGCATGTGTTCAAAGGCTACTTTGGGAGCATATCTCTTGGTAACTCTATTACATACTCTATCATAAAAAGCCTTAGAAACCAGTGACTATCAGGTTCAATTATTAACCCACAAAAGCATTCATCACTCACAACAGAGAAGAAATAGGTACAACTTGGGGGAGGGGATACAAATACAAAGTAGGAATTAAGCAGTTAAGACAAACTCAGAACTGAAACCCGAGTTGTCAAGTTCCTTCCAGTATCACATCAGAGTTAATAAGGAAAACGCAATCTCAAGCAATGAAAGGCGGTTAAGCTTTCTCCAGTGAGGCTGCACATCTCGGGATATTTGAAAACACTTTTAGGATGCATTTCTAACAAAGAAGCACCTGAGGCTTGGCAAGCAAAACATAAATTGGTGCAAGACAACTACACAAGCCAGACACGGCAGCACATGTCTACAGTCCCAGCTACTTGGGAGGCAGGAGGATGGCCTGAAGCCAAGCTGTGTACCTAGATTGTTATCTCTTTAAAGAAAAGAAGGAGAAATGAGAACAACCACACAAAGAGTTAAAAGTGAAAGCTTAGCTAAGTATAATAAAATAAAAATAAAAAAACACTGTCTAATAATCTGCTTTATTTGTGGAACTACTGTTAGAACTTTATGTGTATGTATGTTATATCTCAATTTTACATATATGTGTATGTTCCCTAACTTGTAATAAGGTTATATCTCAATCTTACATGTGTGTGTGTATTCTCTTGTAATAACGTTATATCTCAATAAATCCATCCTAAGTTATGCTCTGACTCCAAGCACCATACACACAAACACATATGTGCACATGCACACACACATATTCACACAACATAAATTAATAAATAAAACTGAAATTTAAAAATATTTTCGTGGAAGCCCTGCTTTAAGTTACCTTTTTAAGCTACATTTAACAAGATACTGTTGTAACATCTAGTTAAGTAGATGCACATAACACTGTTCTTTCTCAAAGCTGACAGAAATAAGCTATCTGTAACTAATACCATGTGGTACTCACCCTTTTCTACCAATTCTTTGTTCAATGGGAGAGTCATACTTCCTTGTCGTCTTGCTTTTGACGGAGGAAAGGGGGAAACAGCTTCAGTTACTACTGTACTGCACAGCAGCAAACACTAAGCAGGTATATTACATAGCACACAATAGTTCTATAATACAGAACAGCTGTTTTAGTACTCACCAATATTTAAAACATCTTCAACAGCCTGAGCTGCAACCCTGTTGATATTGAATGACCTAGAAAAAAAGCAAGCAAATAATTCCTGTTTCTATCTATCCTAAAAGCCCTCTAAAAATGGGATTTAGCAATAAAGACTTCATAAAATTAAGACAACTACAAATTAGTGATTAAAAACAAAAATTTATTGACATGGGTATAAGAGGGAAAGTATCCTTATACTTGATATGTATACAGAACTTATAGCTGGAAAGCAATTTAAACACTCAAAGATTTGGAATTAACCTATTACTCAATTCTACAAAGAATCCTAATATTGATAAGAAGTCAAAGTTATTGCCACACATTGTCTTAAGAAGCTAACTGCTGCCAAGATATGGGGTACAAGCATGGACCACACTAACCAGGACTGATGAGAAGGACAACTCACTTGCTGAGCACTACAATCCTGGTGTCCTGCTCCTGTGGCTAAATGTCTGGATATGCAAAGAGCTTTCTTCAAACACTTTTCTGCCCACACACAGTGGCAGATTAGATCTCCACCTTTTAGTCCCCTTCCGTGTAACCAAGTGCTAGCTAAGGGGATCCCAGTGAATGCCTGCTGACCAGCCTCCCACGAACACACCATAGTTTCTTCTTCCACAGCTCAATGCAGTGACCTAAGTCACCATGTAAGAAAATAGCAGAGCCGCAGAAGAGCAGAAGCTGCCCTCTTCCCTACCCATTCCCAGCCACTAAAGGAGAGCCACCTGTCAATTGGGAATGGACTTTATGAGAACAAGAAATAACCTTTCTAATGTATTAAAGTCACTAAGATTGGGGTTTTTCTGTTATAGCTGCTGAGTCACACATCTCCACACATTTCACACTCAAAACAAAAACTTAGGTCAGATAAACATTTTTTCTCTATCAAGAACCATAAGACAGGATCAAGAAATAGTATCCTGGGGCTGGATAGATGGCTCAGCAGTTAAGAGCACTGGCTGCTCTTCCAAAGGTCCTGAGTTCAATTCCCAGCAACCACATGGTGGCTCACAACCATCTGTAATGAGATCTGGTGCCCTCTTCTGGCGTGCAGGCAGAATACTGAGAATACTGTACACATAATAAATAAATAAATCTTTAAAAAAAAAAAAATAGTATCCTAATCTTTCTCTTCACGTGGCACAGCTACTAACTGGTTTACCAAGCTCTGATTTCCTAGCCTGTACTCCAGTTATGACACTATGCCCGTTCCTAAGAAGAATGCTGTGGAAGAAACAGGAAAGATTCAAGGAACCATTCCTAATTCTCAGTTTCATTTTCAACAGATATGCTCACCATTTTCAGTAGAAAAGAAGTTTCCATGACCAACAAAGGCTGCACATTGTTGCATCAATTTAACATATGGTTAAAAGTAATTTTGCAACATATTAGAGAATACACTTTTACAATTATTTATTGGGTTTGGGGGAGAGAGTGAGATGGAGCATCTCACATGGAAGCATGCACATATTGCCACCCACAAGGAAGTCATAGACCAATGTTGGGGAGTTAGTTATCCTCTTCTACCACGTAAGTCCTGGAGACCAAACTCAGGTTGTGGTATGCTTGGTGGCAAGTGCCTTTATCCACTGAGCCATTCTGCCAGCCCAAATGATTAATTTTTTAAAATGATCAGAAAATTTAGAAAGGGTCATCTTGCTATTCCTCAAAATAATGACATGTTAAGCTATCTTTTAAAATAATATTTTTTTTCCAAAATACTTTATTTAGCTGGGACCAACTTATTTTTTTTAATGTACAATTACTATTCATGAACAAAATGAAATGATTTCTGAAAACTACTTCAGATTAGTTTGGAGGAAAGAGCTAAAATCAGTGTATATAGGAAACAATGTAGGGCATGGATTCATCACTGAATCAAGTTCATGCAGATTTGTAACACTAGATTCTCTTTGTCTATGTTTACATAAATTAAACTGTTCTGTAATAGTTTCAAAAGCCATGCTGAAAAAGTAGTAAACAAACTCTACATTTACAAGCCCAACTTAAAATGGCATTTGATAAGGGAGATTTTAAATTTTTTTGTGAGGCCAAATCTCACCGTGTAGTCCCCAAGAGCTTCAAACTATCATCCTCTTGCCACAACCTCTCAGGTGAGGTGCTGGGATTTTAGACATTCCATCACATACAGATAAAATCCCAGTCTAACAAACACTGCTTGTGCTGGCTTTGAGAGCACGCATTTCTTTATTTAAAAAGATCTGAATAAATATGTACTAGGCACTATAACCTGCTACACACAGAAATTGAAACAAAAATACTAGCAACCATCTCAAACCCCTCCAAATGCTACCACTAGTCCGTGAGACTAGGAACACACGGGTGAGAGCGCTGAGAGAAGCACCGGTGCAGGACTAAGGGGATCCACTCACTGTGCTATGAAAGACACTGAGGCTATTGGCGACTTCCTGCAGAATGGCATCTGAAGGCAGGAAGAAGCATTGAACGAAAACAAAAGGCTAAAAGAGAGCAAGGTGTGTGCTGGGAATTACAAGCAGTCTGTAGTGTCTCCAGAGGGCTGATGGGTAGGGTAAGGCTATGACAGGGATAAAGAGAGAAGGATGGCCATGGCCATATTTCACCAGGGTGTTGCGTCAAACTCATAGTATGTACACAGTGCCAGGCAAACTAAAAGCACAAAATGGGCATTCTCTATGTGTATTTACAAGGAGCACTCTGCACTTTACAATGATTACTGTGTTGGTAGGTTTAAGTGACAACCAGGAGAAAAGGAGGTCAGGAACAAAGAATATCTACCAAAAGAGATGGGGCCCAGAGCAAGGCAGCAGTAACAGAAGTGGAGGAAGTTGGCCAAGATTAGAGAAGTGCAAAGCACAGGCTTTTGAGACCAATTTGTGTGGAGGGAAGGGCAAAGGATTGCAAGAAGGTAAGAGTGAGATTTTAGGAAGCAATGTTTCTCCTCCAGCAATGGAGTCTGGGTAAACAATGACAGAGGTAAACAGTACATGGAACACAGAAGGGGAAAACGGAATGTGTCCTGCAACCGTGTGCTGTCCCTGCACATCAGAGAACTCAGAGGCATCCACGTGAGACAGAAAGTCAACATTTTAACTTAAATTAAAATAGTTCACACACCTTGACAGGCAACACCCTAACTTACTCACCAGGCCTTTGATCCTGTGCCAGTACACAGATTGAGGCCGGAACTCTTCTGCTTTTCCCATGGGCCATCATCAACAGAAATTTCATAGTAGGAAGCCCTAGGAATTGAAAATAGAAAACTGTTTGCTGAGTTCTGTTAGAGTCCCAGTAAAAAAATAAAATTTCAAAATTCCTGAAATCTAAGTAAATCACCTTGACCAAGTCCTATCTGACTTAGCAGACACACACACACACACACACACACACACACACACACATATATATATATATACATATCATCATGCTAATTCCAATATTGATTAAGTGGAAAAAAAAGGAAAAAACTTAACTGCATGCCTTTCTGATCTAGACGCCACCTTCCTATCAATACATTAGCGTTTCAGACGAGGGTTCGTACATTTTTCTAACAGTGCTGCTTCTGCTCTGATGGAACCCAATACACACACAGTTTCCTTTCAGAATTCCAACAATTTCATCTTTAGGTGGTGTCATTCTTGGCACCTAGTCCCTCATATGACACCATCTACACCTAATTCTTTGTGCCATTTTAAATGGGAGTAGGCTAAGAGATAACACCATAAGGAAAATCCTCAACCAATTCTATATCAGCAGACAAAACTAAAAATAATATCAAAATATAATTTGTTGAACAATTAATGTTTTAGAATATACTACAAATACAAAATGAGTTTTTTGACACCAGCACATTACACTATTATTTAAATACTGAGTAGATGGCAGAAGTACTTCTGAAATATGTAAAAGCCTACTGTGTAAATTCTATCTTAAAATAATGGTGTCACTCACAAACATTAGATTGTTTCTTCAGCAAATTAAGAAGTTCAACTCTTAATAAAATATGGATTTTCAAAATAAGATGTTAAACATACTTGCAAACACTAACACTATAGTAATTTATTTCTGATTCTAATTCCTTCAACTTCTTCTCCAAGGCCCTAATATAAGTTTTGCATGATATAACTTTTGGTTTTTTCGTTCTATTCTTTAGAAAAGGTAACAGGCCTAATCTATTTCATGGGTCAAGTTACTTCTTACTCAAAAAAGCACATTAGAAACCTATTATGTACAAACAAATCAGCAAAATCCCCAGCAATGTCCGCTACAGTGCTAGACCAAGCTGAAACAAGAGAGTGAGAGTGGAGAGATCAGAAGAGAATGGGAGACAATTATAGCCAGGTGAGAGATGCTGAGTCCAAAATGATGAGCCAATTTAGTGTTGTTCTGCATGCAGGTTTACTGGGATTATTAGTTAATTCACAGGATTTTTGTTTGGGGGAAATTATTTTTAAAGCAGCAATAAAACTCACAGTCCCTTTAGATTGGGTATACTTCTTCTTAAATTGTCCACTGCTACAGCCCAACAATAAGGCATTCTAGGTTAGAACAGACAGAAAAGAAAAAACATGGGCTTTTAAAATGTTCTTCAATCTAAGAACATTAAAAGTGAGGCAGGAAAAACACTGCTGCGCTTCATATTTTCCAAGCAAAGCGTGTAAAGTTCCGGAGCACAGGAAAGCCTCAACCCACATCTGGGATCAGAAATAATGGGTTCAAATGACATTTTTGGTTCTAAATAATTACATGACCTACACAGTTTGTGTGACCTTCTGGATCTCACTGCTCTCACTGATAACTACAGCTTCCCTCCCCATGGGGCTGCTATGAGAGCACGAAGTAACAGGACACGATATGCACAGCTTGAGGGACAGCAATGTGCTCATGCTCCTTTCGCCTAAGGGTCTAGTCACAGAGTCTTTAAAAATTGGCCCTAAAGCCTCCAGAATAGTTACACCATGTTCATCAGCCTCAAACTGAACCACTTATCTTACTAGAGACCTAAGGAGAGACATCAAAGAACAAAAGAGCATCAGACATCACCCTGTGAGACTTCACTGATTTCCAGTCTGCCACCTAGGTCCAATTTCCCTCCTCCTCTACACGCTCTCTTCTGTAAATACAAAGTGCGCAGCCATGAAGGCAGCAGCTTGCTTCGGCTAGCCACACCTCTATAAAACAGAGTAAAGTAAGCTACAAACGACTCCTATAGTAAGCACAGACTCACAACTCTTTTCAACTCAATGGACGCTCTCTGGACCCTGTCTTCTCCTCTCCTCCTCTTCTATACATCAAAATCTATTATCATCTCCACATTGTGTGAAATTTCACATGCAGCATGAGACAAAACTTTCTGGACAGATAGCTCATATGCCTTAGTATGTTAAAATAAGCAAATAAATTTTACACTTAAGTAATAAATTTCCTGTGAATATTTTATTTCTTGAAAGAATATTCTAGAATTTTAAAAACTTACATTTTTACCAACCTCGCCTTTTTCATACACATCTTTTATCCCCAGTGACTTATACATGGTATACAATATGCACGCAATATATCTTTATTGCATAAATATTATAAAATAACTACAGTAATCCAAGAATTATTCAAACAATTCTTCCTTATTAGTCATCATTTTAATGTAAACTGTATCAACAATATAATAAAGCTATTATTCACTGTTAATTGGAATGTGGATATCAATTCTAGTTATGATGACTCTCTCTCTTCATATACCCTCATGAAAGGATAGAACTTGCAATAAAGACAACTGGCAATGGTCCACACATTATACCTAGGGATTCAACGATACAGCTCTCAAAGAGTCACATGATTGCTATAGAGAGGCAGGACATGAACTCACCTCTAGTTTCTGCACCTAATTTACACAATCACCAAATGGAAAAACCAAGCACAGCATACTACAGGGAACTGATTTATTTCCTGGTGGTCATTTCATGCGAGTAACCAGGTGTTTTCAAGGTGGGAAGAAAATGTTGGTGATCAGAAAACACATTCATCAGTAATAAAGTATATCCAACATGTTTACACTAAATTAATTTTTGCTAACAATAGTGGTATCTATTTGTGTGTGTGTGTGTGTGTGTTTCACATATGCTGGGAAAGCACTCTGTCCCTGAGATGTATCTGCAGCCCTTAATAAAGACATTAACCTTGAACCATCAATATATTTGCCTTAGGATTACATTAAACACCAACAACTACATAGCACGATCCAAAAATACCTTATCTGAAGTTCACACGGCAAACGTAGTGCAGACATAAAATCAGGGGCATCCTCAAACCAACCAGCTCAGACTGGCCAGACGTATTAGTACGACAAATGACAAAAATGAGGTGAGGCTAAGGAGTAATTTTTAATTTTATAAGCATAAAGCCACAAAGCAAAGTGCAGTGTGTGATTCATAACTGGATCCCGTACAAAAAGAAGCAATAAGCAAATCAGCTTTAAAAGCACTAATAAGTGGAGACATTTTCCTCTACCGCATATGTGCGTTTGTTTAAAGAGAAGGGGGAGAAATGTCTATGTAGTAAGAGGATTTGTATATGTGTGAGAACGTGTGAGAGAGACGTTGTATGTGTGTGAAAGCTTACTTGTGAGAGATGTGTGTATGTGAGACATGTATATGAGAGAGTGGTGGTGGGGGAGACGGAAGTGGAAGAGAGCTGGGACGGGAATAGGTTTTTCCTGGGCTGCCCAAGACAAAACCTCAAGCTCCTGAGCCATAACTAGACTGTTAGAGGCAGCTGAGCAGCTGGAATATAGGAATGCGCTACTCCACTCAGTGTAAAAAAAGAAATCTTCATACAGACTGCCTAAGAAACACTCACTCTCCTGAGGCCTTAGAAATCAGCAGCAGAGCAGTGAGAATTCTGAGGAACTGCTGAATGTCAAGTTTCACAGACTTAGTAACAACATGTATGTCAGCTATGGAAATCTTATTAAATAATTAATTTTTCCTACTTATATTATTACTTCTACAAGCCAGGTTGTAGAAATTAAGTGAGAACATCAAACTTAAACACTGAATTCCACATTCAAGATCACAAGCTTCAAGGTACCTGGATGACAGACTCTCCCCAATGAAGACTTCATTGAGTGCTCGCACAGGCAAAAGTTGAGGTCCTGAAGCCTCGGATCCTGCAGGGAAAGGTGAGAGAGCCCAGACGGTTCTATGAGTTTCCGAACTATTAGAATGAACAGTTCATCAAACTCCAGAGTTTAAGGCACCATATTCTTTAACACAGCTCACACAGAAACACCTTAAATTATTCGTAAGATAAAGCCTAAAGTCACTTAGCCTATACCAACAAAGCAAACCTCTGTCTAACTGTAATCCTTCTTGAAGTAACGTTTTCAGTGTTACAGTATTAAGTGGATCTTACCTGAACAGCATTAGAGGAGAAACTGACCACACATACAAAGAAGTTACTTGCATGGTTCCTACTGGAAACCAACCCAGATAGATGTCAGAGATACATCTACAAAGTCTCACTAACATGACTGTGCGAACATGAGCCAAACAAGGACAGCAACAACAGACATTCCAAGGTAGGTGAGGCAAAGTCCATGAAGCCTTAACTCTAGACAAAGAACTAGAGGCACCTAAGGAAATCTGAGGGCAAAGAAACAGTCTTCGCCTGGGAAGAGAACAGCAACTGATTATCCAATATCAAATGGTCTGCCCTGAGATCACACATGGGAGTAACACACAGACTGAGCAGGCTATATTTAGGAATGCATATATGTATATACATATATGCATGTAATAGTCACTAATGAAAAATGAGGCCATGCATCTGAAAAAGAACAAGCGAGGGGGATTATATGTGAGCGTTTAGAAGGAAGAAAGGGAAGGGGAAATGTTCCAACCTCAAATAAAAACAAAAAAAAAGGTTTATAAGTTAAAAAAAATGAAATAAACAACACTTTTTTGTTCAATTAGGAAAATCTCAAAAGTGTTTTCAGGAATGACAATATCAGAAAGACATTAGCACATCTCCCTTCCACATACATAAAAATCCCCATCTTTTGTTTAATCTGTACTATTTAAATAAGTGTTCTCCATCAGTACAATAGTATGGGGGATTAAACTTGATCTTGTCACCCTAAAGAATTCCCTTCACTTTCTGTCACAGATCAGTTTCCAGCTGGAAATCCTGCCCCATGCGCTTGTCAGCAACACTGCTCAGGCCAGCATAGCCCACAAGTTAGCACTCCGGGAAAAGTTCACTGTCCCTTCCTTCCACTTTCCCCTAAGCCAACACCAATCCAGTCCATCCAGGTACAACAGCAGCCTCCAGCCCCTGGTTATCTCTGCCACGCAGTGTTCAAGCCCTCCACATGTTCCAATACATCAAACCAGGGGTGGGTTATACACCAACAAAGGCAACACAAATGCGCTCACAGTGCACCTACTTCTGAGCAGAGCAGAGCAGAAAAGACACTGTGCTTCTTTCTGTCTGTCTCTGTTTCTGTCTCCCTGTGCCTCTCTCTCAGCTCACTCCCTCTGGGTCAGGCTGGAAAGGAAGCCTCCTGCTAACCACATGAGAACCAGCAAGAACTCTCCAGTCCCAGGCAGACCTTCAAGTACTGCTGCTCAGCTTGACAGCCTGACTGTCACCTCCTGAAGAACTCTGCACTACAACAAACAATGAAGAGGTTTCTGGATTTTGAGCTTTACAACCTGTGAGCTTGTAAGTAAGTATGCCTATGATGAGAAAGATTGGAGTGATTTATTACACAGAATAGAGATCTAACTCACATTAGATACTGAATACACTGATGAGCCACATTGTTGCCAACATGACCTTTGACTTCTGACCTGCTTATTACATAAGTCTGCATACATGTTTATTACATGGAATGTAGTAGTTTTCTCATTCCTTCTGGATGTTAACGTCCTAAAGGACTGAGCTATTCTTCCAGCTGTAAAGGTTTCCTGTTACAGAACCAAGTATTCGAGCAGTTGCTTTTGTCTGTTTTATCAGCTCAACAGAAAGAACCTGACACACTGAGTCCTGGGAATACAGGTACACACCACCACCCCTGGCCAAACAGCTGTTTCCAAAAGATTCTGTGTTTAGTTAAATTTTATTGCATTCAAGGCCATAATTCAATTTAATTATCCCAAATTGCTTCAAGACAATCTTATATTGGACAGTTAAGACAAATATAGAATGCTAAACACTTATTATTGAGATTATTTTTCATTAAATAAAACAATTATTAATGAACTTTTTAGTTCTTCATCACCATAGATTCTCCACAAATGTTCAACTGACAGCAGATATTAAACAAATATTATTAGCAAATAGGAACTCTTGGCACCATGTAGTTTTCTTTCTGTTTCTATTTTCCTCTCCATACCATGTGGTTTTTGGAGTTTGTTCACTTGTTTGTTTAGATAGCTCTGGGTCTCCTGGGATTCACTTGGTAGCCCATACTGGCCTCAAACGCAATCCAGAGAGACCCAACTGCCTCTGTTCTGTGAAAAAGACATACGCTATTCGGCTTCCATATCACACCTGTGCTTACTGAATTTTATTTCAAAATTTTTGTCAAGTAAATTAAAATTTCTTTAATCATATGCTTTTATTTTTTTATGCTAAATGACTACCAACTCTTAAGCAGTTAAAAATTACCCACTTACAATTTGCTTCTACATAAAGATATATATTTATATAAAGATATATAGTATATATATATAAAGATATGAAAGTATGAACTGAGCATCAGTTAACAATTTTCTATACAACACAATTAATTACAAAGTCTTAATTGACAGAAATAGACAACTGGTAAAAGTAACAGCAGAGACTGCTATCGTGTGCAGTTCCCTCACGTCACTGTAGTAGCAGATATTTCCGGGTCCACCTGCACTAGGCACAGCCCTCTCACTGCAAGGTGGTCAGAAGTAATGGCAAGGAAGGACTGACTGACTGACTTCTAAAGCTTCCTTACAATCCTCCATGTTCTCTGGATTCTTTCTACAAAATACAATGATCAAGTGGAAAACTCAGAGGCCTTAAAATATGGCAGGAGCTCTTAGAATATGGGAGAACCCTGCACTGCCTGACCACTCCTCATACTGTGAGATGGTAGATCTGATGCTGTTCATCGAACTAATTCATAATTAGCCTTGCAAATAATAATTAAACAAATCCACCCACCTTCCTCTTTGAAGTTACGTGCATTATTTATATCTTATAACAAGAAACCTAGGCAAGGATGGTTTACACTACATAAGGCAAAAATGTCATTGGTTCAAAGTTGCATAATTTCTTTAAGTTCAAAGATGTAAAGATGTTCTCACTAGTCCTGCTCTAAATTGAAAAGCTAAATTATCAAATATATTTACAATCTCAAACCTAGTCCTATAAAGACCCAAATGCAAGTTTGCTAGGCACTGTTTCCTACTAACACAAGGAGAACTTAAGTTAGACATCAAACACACAGCTTGAGATGGCTTTCAATTTCTTAGAAATACATCTATTAAAAATAAATTCTAGCCGGGCGGTGGTGGTGCACGCCTTTAATCCCAGCACTCGGAGGCAGAGGCAGGTGGATCTCTGTGAGTTCAAGGCCAAGCCTGGTCTACAAGAGCTAGTTCCAGGACAGGCTCCAAAGCCACAGAGAAACCCTGTCTCGAAAAACCAAAAAATAAATAAATAAAAATTCTAATAAAAAAAAAACCCTCTAAAACAGTTCCTTGACATAGTAAATACCATGCTGTTAATCCTAACAATGGCAGTTATAGAATTATGGTGATAATAGGTCCGATGCTGCTACTGACAAACCTGAAACTACCCTGACCCAGATCCTCGACACATAGTCCCACCAGCACTCCCATCCCTCCTGAAAACCCCACTCACACTCTGCTAATGCACTGGGTTTGGGGATTTACTACCCTACTTATGCGAATGATTCTTGAGTTCTTTCAGTTCAGATTATTGCCTAAAATTCTGAGACACTTTCTTGAATTACTTTACTTTGGCCATTTTTTGTTGCTTTCCCATCCCTGCCATTCATTAGATGTTCATCCTGGATAGTAAGCTCCAAATTACATAGTGCGACTAAGTTGTGTCTAGGTCTGATCTCTGCATGGTATTTACGTCTCTCAGCAGATGTAACTACTGGTGAAAAGACGTGAATCACCATCTTTTGAAGATACCGATGTTTTTCATGGTGTGGTGTGCTTGGGAGTGTGTAGGTAGCTCGGGTGTGTATGTTGTGTGTGCTGTGTGTGCAGGTGCATGTGTGACTATTCATGTGAAGGCTCCAAGTCTGGCAGTGCAGTGTCTCCCTTGGTCTAGCTCTGCTTCACTGAGTGAGATCTCTTTGCTGAAGCTGGAGCTCACTGATCCAGACAGTCTTGCTAAGTAAGCTTGTGCTAGGAACCCTGCCTCTACCTCTGAGTCCTGGGATCCAAGGGAGTGTCACACGGGTTCTGGGGATCCTCTCCAGCCCAGTAGAAGCTTCTTTTAGTGAAGGACAAAATAAAATTAAATTTCTACCTATAATAATCAACTCGTACCTAATAATTACTAAAGAGTTTCAAAACTAGTAATAGGAAGTCATGTATACATAATTCTTCAAAATTTATAAAAGCAAATGATTTTTTTTGAGGGGCTGAGAATCTTTCCAACATGATATGAACTCAGACCTTAGAAACACACTAAAATAATACAGCTATCAATCACTGGGACACAGCAGAAAGAGGGTGCAGTGGTTAAGATGCTATTCCTGAAATGTACACAGAAATTTTTAAAAAGAAAAGAATCTTTTTATAACAGTATGCAAATATTTCTTATGTGACTTTTTGTACCACATAAGTTTTAGACTTCATGAAAATAATAAGAAAATATAACAAAATAAAAATCCACAAATTAAGGAAAACTGACTATTCACTTTAACCTCATACAGAACAGCTGTAAATTACCATCTTCCAGGATTCTCCTGAATCTAATTTACAGAAATCTCACAGCTGGATGCAAAACTTTCCAACAAGAAAGGTTTTAGTCAACAATTGACGTAAATAAGTTAAATACAGAGAGTAAGAGCGTTAAGTACACACATAACTACAGAAACATTATATGTAATCTCCCATGGATCAGCTCTTCAGTCTCTTCTGCTTTCTTCTGACTTATGAAAGGTCTTACCTAAAGTGTCAATTGTCCTGCTAGGTATTAAATAATTCATTTCTAATCAACTGGCTTTCAAACCTGTCCTAGAGATAGTTCATCTTGAAACATAGTCTACTTCTTTGGATTCTAATTATGACAACAACAACAAAAGTGTAACACAGCAAAAAGTGCTTGTTAAGAGTTACTAGTTGCTCTAAAGGCAAATTAAATGTATGTAAATTATTGCTTCAAAAACTTCTGATGTTAAATAGTGACCCCCAGTCCACCTACTTTCATCTTCAGTTCTTTCAATGTTGAAGGCTCTGCTGTGCTGATTCAAACTCAGCTGCTGTTCATGAAGATCCACGGGAGAGGGGTTTATGCCAGTCCCCTCCAGATATAACCGGATACGCTGCCTCCACAACCACCTGAAAGTGAAGAAAAGGAAGTCAGAGTAAAATCAACTAGACTGAAGTGAGGATTAGACATTACAATACCTCTGCCTACTCAGAATGTACATGAGCAGCTAATCATAGGTTGAGCATGCTGGCATGTACATGTCTTTCACATCAGCATTTGGGAGGCAAAGGCAGGCAGAACTCTTGCGTTCCAGGCCAGCGTAGTCTACAAGGCTAGATTCAGAACAGGCCTACATAGTCAGATGCCGCCAAAAGCAGTGAGGGGATAGCTAATTATTCCATGAATAAATTATAGCACAAACTTCTGAACCTGACAGGTCCTACTGAAAGATGTGTGTGTACATGTACTTCTCTTTCCAGATGCTGGTAATGTCTAATAAGCTTATATAAAACCTACAAGGTAATCTAA
Source organism: Dicrostonyx torquatus (assembly GCA_028555095.1). Lineage (NCBI taxonomy): Eukaryota > Metazoa > Chordata > Mammalia > Rodentia > Cricetidae > Dicrostonyx > Dicrostonyx torquatus. The sequence goes on along the minus strand of JAQHUG010000005.1, from coordinate 20,797,828 downwards.
ATTAAAATCTTAATAATAAATTAAATCCTTAAGAGCTGGACATAAGCATGTGTTTTCTCAGCAAAACCTATAACAGAAGGCAAACAGTACCCCTCTAAGGAGAATGTATTAGATGAACATTCATTAAAATTTCAAAATGGTGATTTTTTTTTGGTTGTTTTTTGCTTGTTTGTTTTTCAAGACAGAGTTTCTCTGTGTAGCCCTGGCTCTCCTGGAACTCACTCTGTAGACCAGGCTGGCCTTGAACTCACAGAGATCCACCTGCCTCTGCCTCACAAATGCTGGAATTAAAGGTGTACAACACCACTGCCAGGCAATAGTGACTGTTTTTAAATGATAATAGGAAAAGAAATTAAGAAATGGCAAACACGAGCTACTTACATCTACAGACATAAATAGAATTCAGTAAAAGTGGTGCTGAGATTTCAAAATATGAGTCCCCCAAGCACTCCCACACACTGATCCATCTCTCCAGCTCTGAGAAATATGTTTTTAAAAATTTCATTCCACTGCCTTAAAAACACATCATAGATAAGACAAAGCTACTAGGAAATACAGCCTGGTTGGATTAAACATGCAAGCATCTGTTCATTACCAGGTAAAAGTACAAATAAAACTGAACCTTCAATTTTCAAAACAGCTTCTATCTTTCTACCAAGTGCTAAGAACATGTATTAGTAATAAGACTTAAAAAAGCAGGGACATCCTCACTCTGGCTGAAGGAGTACAATCTTTATTTGCAATTGCAGGCCAAGTAACATTTGTCACGGCTGCTCTCCTCTGTTCTAACTGGACTAGAAGCTGGGAGAGAACTGGGACTGACTCCTTGCAGTTTTTATAGCTACTTCTTCAACGATGAAGCGCCCCGTTTATCTGCTTGTCCTTTTCTGAGCAGCCACAGCAGCACAGCAGCACAGCAGCACAGCAGCACAGCAGCAGCACAGCAGCAACAGCAGCACAGCAACAACAGCAGCACAGCAGCACAGCAGCAGCAACAGCAGCAACAGCAGCACAGCAGCACAGCAGCACAGCAACAACAGCAGCACAGCAGCACAGCAGCACAACAGCACAGCAGCACAGCAGCAGCACAGCAGCACAGCAGCACAGCAGCATAGCAGCACAGCAGCACAGCAGCACAGCAGCAGCAACAGCAGTAGCAGCAACAATAACAGCAGCAAAAAAGCACGCATTTACTACAGAATCAAATATGAAGGGTAAGAACTTCCTACCTGAACTCGCCACGAGAGAACTTCTGTAAGGCTTCAGGGAAGGAATGTGTGTATCGGACAGGCAGACATAAGTGACCTTCAGACCTGGGACGTCAAGGGATGTTCAGGCAGTATAAAGGGTGGAGGAAAATGGGGAGAAGAGAAAATTCAGAGCATCACTGAACTACAAAAATCAGAGACCATTTTTCTACATGTCAACCTTGTACTTTCATTTCTGCCACAAATTCTCCGTTCCTTCAACAGCAACAACAAAGACTAAACAAATCATAGTTCACAACCAGCTTTAAGAAAGCACGCCTTGTATCCCAGCACTCAGGAGGAAGAGCCGCAGAGGCAGCTGGATCTCCGTGTGTTTGAGGCCAGCTTGGTCTATAGAGCAAGTGCTAGGACAGGATCCAAAGCTACACAGAAAAACCCTGTCTCGAAAAACAAAAACAAAACAAAAGGAAGGAAGGAAGGAAGGAAGGAAACAGAACTACACCCATGTCCCCACACTTAATGAAACGAAAAAGAATAGAAAAGTTCTGCTACCAATCACCCTGTCAACTTACCAGTGGTAGAGTGGGATCCTTGCCTCTTACCTCTAAATTACTTAGTTATTTATTTCAGATAAGTCACTTTAGGGTTGTTTCTTTATTTCTAAAATTGTGACGAGCACCAACCATACAAGGTTACTCTAAAGAATCAAACTATTAATGTGTAAAATCAAAAGGTGAAAGCATTTAGAACCACTTAAGCTATTCTTAAGCAAAAGCATTGAGAAAGTTTATCCCAATATAACCTCTGATGTGAGTCTTTCTTCACAGGGGTAACTAGGCTGATCTCAGCATCCCAGTAGTTGACCAGTTAATGAGCAGTTCAACACAGAAGCTGCAATACATCACTAAGAACATGGCTTAGAATGTTCAATGTCATACCAACTCACTGGCCTCCCTGGCCAGTCCTGACTGAAAATGGAGAGCAAGATGGAAGCCAAGAGGGAGGAAATATTAGGATACTAATGAAGGCTGACGATTAAGGCATTCAAAGGCTAATTATTTACCAGGCTCTGCAGAGTGAGTGTGGAAGACAGAAGAGACCAGCTGAATGAAATTTTTAATTCTGATTGAGTCCATGCAAACAAGCCATCTTAAAGCCAATGTCCCGACCCAAATAAGCCCTCAATGCCTGTAGCCCTAGATGACTTTTGACCTCATGACAAGGTATTATTAATACAGCTGTCTCTTTTCTCTATTTTCTATTTAGAACAATAGAGTCTTAAGAGTTGTTTTGTCTTCTTGCCTTCATAAGCAAATCTAAGGCCTCAAAATCTGACAGGTTTATGACTTAAATCCAGCTTTTTACACAATATAATCCAGCCACAAATTGCTCAAGTTAACAACCTTTTATCTTAATGATATAAAAATACGGTACTAAGAATTTCTAAAACCCATATCCATCAACACTGAAGAGAAGCAAAGGTTAATTGCTAAACTAATGATCTTACTTTCTTAAGCTCAGAGAACATTAATTCAGGTAGGTTGAAGTCCTAGGCTTGCTCCCTAAGATCATTTAATTACATTCATGCTTCAGAAGTTTCCTGAATGCTATGTACAAAACTATGCTAATTTTAGAGAAATTGAAACTTAAGGTCCTATACTCAAAAGAATTAGCCGTGTAACAGTAGAGACAGGCAAAAGAGAACAGGAAGAGGTCAGTTACATGCTGTCTGTGCAGGGAGTGGGAGGCCAGCCGAGGCCGCTGAGGCTTCACTAAGAACCACAGCAGTACATTTTGACACTCCATCTTGAGGGAATGGCCACGGGTAAGCTTGGCACAAGCACACGCTTGGCAGAACATAAAAAGCATGAAAATAGCACAGGTCTTCTGGAGAATGCTCACTCCTTCGAATCCTCTACTGTCTCATATGTCAACCAAGCCTCTGACCAGAGCCAAAACTCATCTGGGTGAGTCTCCAACCAAGGTGTGAATAGATGCTCATGTGGTTAGCGTTCACACTGAGCCTTTGGGAAAGATTCTGGGCTGATCCTAGAGTTTAAATTCACACATGCCTTTTTTTCAACTGAAGACGAAGTAGAGCCTGTGAACAGATGATAGATGAAGTCAACTGAAGACTATGTAGAGCCCGTGAATAGATGATAGATGAAGCTGGGTGAGAAGAAACAGATGGCCAAAGAACGTGTATCTTAGCTCAGGGATTTGCAATGGATCCTGAAGATCACAGGGGAACTGTAAAAGATTTTAATTAAGGACTAACTATAATTAGCCTTGCACTTTAGAAAAAGACCATAAGTTGTGTGTAAAGTGTGCCCCACAGGCTTCTATGGGCTTCTGTGTTTGAACACTTGGTTACTGAGCTATGTCTAGTTGAAGAGCTCATTTTTGATGAACAGGATAAGATCACAAACAACTCCAAATGTAAGGTTTTAGAAAATTATATAAAGGTTAAAAAATACATATGTACCTTAGCTAGGCCTTCACCATTTTCACCCAAGCCCTCCTTCCTGGCAGGGCAGGATAAAATTGTAAATAACTTTTAATGAGCAAGAGAAAGCCTCCTTCTTGATGAACGGGGTAAGGTCATAAATAACTTCAATTAACTGCTTATCTAAACAGGGCTGACCAAGCCAAAAAGTCCAGGTGGACTTGCTGATATCCTGTGAGAGCATCCGAGGAGCTCCCTTTCCCAGGGATCAAAGAAACTTGGACTAGCCAAATGGCCTTCTATTGATTCATAGCGAATACTTATCACCATATGCCCACAACCCCTATACCATGCCTGTGAGCTGTGCTTGTGAGCTATGCTTATGATCTTTTCCCTATAAATACAACTTCAAATCGTAGATCGGGGCTTGCTCTGCTTTGGAGGGCAAGCACGTTTGCAAACGTTATTGGATTAAACCTCATGCTTTTGCAGCAATTGGTGTGGTTCTTGGTTGCACGCCTGTGAGTTGATCCCCCCAAAATTGGGGCCCAACATAGTGACAGTGAAAATCATAAGAAATGGACTCAAGAGTGTCTTCTGGACATGGCAGGTTCTAAACAAGGCCCGCAAATGATCAAGTCAGTCTCTCTGCAAGGTTCACAGGCCCTGGGTCTAACTCAAGAGCTACGGGAGTTGATAGCTTCAGGGAAAAGCAGAGTTAGTTTTCTATTAGTGTGTGGCTCCTGGTGGGTCAATCACACTCCACTGTATTGTGGAATATTTAATATGTTAAGATGTGTCACATTTATTTATGCTGCAGAATATTACTTTAACTGTGTAAAGGTGTGTTACATTCGTTACTGTGGCATTTGTTTAATTAAGTACAGAGGTGCTGCATTTGCTTCACCTGTCTAAGGCACCTGGTTGGGCTAATAAAAAGCTCAACAGCCAATAGTGAGGCAGAAGAGGGGTAGGCGGGGCTGGTGGGCAGAGAATAAGTAGGAGGGGGACTCTAGAGAGAAGAAAAGAGATTGAGGGAAAAAGAGAGGGAGATGCCCAGAGACAGAAGCCAGGCAGCTGACAGATAGACATGAGAAGCAGAGAAAGTAGGACATACGGAAGGAAAGAAAGGTAAAAAGCCTTGAGGCAAAACGCAGATGAAAAGAAACAGGGTAATTTAAGTTGTAAGAGATAGCAAGGACAAGCATAAGCTAAGGCCGAGCATTCATAACTAATAAGAAGTGTCCCTGTCATAATTCTGGAGCTGGCTGGTGGACCCAAAGAGAAAGCCTGTTACACCAGTGGATATCCCCATACCTGAAAGTTTATGGGCAGCACAAGTTGAATCAAATGAGTTAAAAAAAGAAAAAGAGAAGTTGTTGAGGGGGTGGGGGTAGAGGTGAAGGTGGATCTAGAAGGAGTTAAGGAGAATATGATAAAAATTCACAGAATAAAATTTCAAAGAATTCATTTAAAAGTTTTTTGACAAAGGCAGAATTCCTAGAATTCATTAGCAGTTTGATCAAAGGATAAGGAAGTAGTGTTCACAACTCCATCACAGGTAATGGTTCCATTTATCAAGAGAAAAGCAATGAACATTTGTAGACAAGCTGGTTTTTTAATACATCTGACAAAAAGCCAATTTTCAAAACAGCATTGAAAAAAGGAATAAAAATAACAGGAAATTAGGACAGAAAATAGGACCAGCAGACAATGAAACCTTGCAGTTCAGTGAAGGTGACCATCTGTGGACCATTTCCTAAGGTAAAGTATCTAAGTGTTAAAACTTAAAAAGAAAAATTCCAAAGAAAAGTAGGGTGAGCTGGCCATTCTCATCACAGTTAAGAACTAGACTTCCTCAGCAGGATGGGGTGTCACTGTAAGGCTCTGAGACAGTGTGAAGCATCACTAAGGATGAGGACAAGAGCAGAGGATGTTCTAGACAATGAAAGACAAAAGGACCCAAAATACAATCTGTGAAAGCATTATAGACCAAAACTAAGTTCCTTTAATAGTCACAAAGAAGAAATGACAGCAGTGAAAGAAAAGAAACTTGCAAATGCTACACTTAAACCCCCAATTCAGAGAGACAGAAGCTACAGCATCTGCTGGGTTCAGGATGGCACTGGCCTCTTACACAGTATCAGCAAACTTGTTGAGGACAAACTCAGAAAAGCCTCAAAGGTGTAGAACTGGGAATGGTGGACACAACCTATGTTTGGGGCTCAAGAGCAGTAAAAGGGACAACTGAGATGCAGAGCTGCAGCAAATCCTGGGTGAGACTGCAGGGCTGCAGCAAAGGCACAGCCCAGGTTGGGGGGGGGGGACGGACTGCAGTCTGAGAAGGATCACAGAGGAAAGGAAACCTGTGACAGAACGAGATCTTCTACCTTCATTTCCTCTGTGAATGTGGGTAGGGCTTACGCAAGGGAGAATAGGATGCAGAAGCACCCAAAAGTGAGCCAGCCTTCCTGAATGGTGGAATGGGGAGTGGGGAAGAGGGTGAGAAGAGAAGGCTAAGTCTAGAGATCTCGTGAGTGGTTAAGACTCTACATCAGAAGTGCCAGCAAGTCTAATACTTCTAAGATTTTTTGGGGGGGTGATTTTTCAAATCTAATATAGGAATAAAAAGGATGACAGGTAGATCTAGAATTGTCAGAAAGATAATTATTTAAAAATATTTATGGAGCCATCAAAAAATGAATAAAATGAAAATAGAGGGGACCTGAGCACAGAATACTGAAGAGCAGAGCTGCAAGGGGACAAGACTGATACAAAGGAGAGAGAACGTGCTCCTAGAAATGAGATTGTGGAGGTGGGAAAATTCCAGACTAATTTTTTACAGTCCGGTTATGGTCATGACTCTAAGTGGTTAGAATGAAGAAAAGAGTAAATATCAGTAAAGCTAGAAAAGAGAAACTAAATTAGTTTGCAGACAAATGAAGACAATGCAGAAACTCCCTCCATGCCTGACTGACCACAAATGTATACAAGAACTTTAAGGAAGGGTGGATGTGCTCAGCAATTAATCGCTTGGTCAACTGTGCATTTTATAACTAAATTGTTTGTGGAACATGTTCTGATGTTCACAGTATCAGGTATAGTATTTGTGTTTTAATAAATAAAGCTTGCCTGAAGATCAGAATGCAAGGTAGTCATACTAGTCAGCCACACAGCAGTGGTAGCACACTAGTTACTAGCCACAGTATTTACCCACAGAGGTCAGGTGGTGCTGCACGCCTTTAATCCCAGCACTAGAGAAGAATATAAAACAGAAGGAGACAGCTCTCAAGCTCAATCTCAGTCTGAGGATTCATGGTGGCAGGATCGCCCATTTCGGTCTGAGGTAGAGGTAAAAGCCAGGGGCTGCCCACTTTGCTTTTCTGATCTTAAGGCTGAACCTGAATATCTGTCTCTGGATTTTTATTATCCATGTTACAACCAGGAACAAATATGCTTACACTTTAACATCATGCCCTGTGGTAAAATCCTTGAAGCAAGTGTCCCATGTCATGACTACACAGAGAAAATGAAAAATAGATTCAAAAGTTTAAGATTCATCAAAAATAGGCAACACACAAAGCAGAAATGGCTGTATGCAGAATATTTAAAAATTAGTCCTACAAACCAGACACAAAATAAACATGTTTTCGCTTACCGTTCTGGATCAGTGTTGACCCCAATGACAGGTTTAAGTCTGTCCAAAACTTTACTCGCTGCCAGGAGCATAGTGCCATCACCTAACACAGAGTGTGAGACACAACCAGACTTGCCTTATAAAGCAGTTTCAACATCATTTTGAAAGCTAACAGTTTAACAACCATGCCCTCCTAGCTGACTGACAAGGCTCCCCTCCATCTTTGTACTGTGCTGCACCTGTTATACCGTGCTGGGTCGGCTGCACTGTGCTATGCCTCTTACATTATGCTATGCCTGTTGCACTTTGCTGGACCTGTTGTACTGGGCTGAGGCTACTGTACCGTGCCTGTTGTATTGTGCTGAGCCTGTTGCACTGCGCTATGCCTGTTGTACTGTGCTATGCCTGTTGTATGCCTGTTGTATGCCTGTTGTATTGTGCTATGTCTGTTGTATTATACTGAGTCTGTTGTATTATGTTGAGTCTGTTGTACTATGTCTGTTGTATTGTAGTGTCTGTTTTACGGTGCCTACTGTACTGTGCTATGTCTGTTGTATTGTGCTGAGCCTATTGCACTGTGTTATGCCTGTTATAGAGTGCTGAGCTCGCTGTATTGTGCTTTGCATGTTATATTGTGCTATGGCTGTTGTATTGTTTTGAGCCTGTTGTACTGTGCTGAGCCTGTTGTTCTATGCTACAACTGTTTTACTGTGCTGACACTGTTGTTCTCTGCTATGCCTGTTGTACTATGCTGAGCCTGTTGTTATGTGCTATACCTGTTGTATTATGCTATGCCTGTTGTACTGTGTTATACCTAGTGTACTCTGCCTGTTGTATGGTGCTATGCCTGTTGTACTTAATGTGTTGGGCTCATTGCACTGAATTAGGATTCAACTGTGCCAAGACTGACAAAAACAGAATTTATATTAGAAGATTGTTCTACAGACTATCTGCACATTAGGGAGGCTGGGCGATTTTTCCGCTCAACAACACACTAAATGACAATCATACCACCCAACTGGACATCACTACTCTAACCCCAAATATCTCCTTCCCTGAAATTTATGATATTTTAGTGAAAACATATCCAACCATGTCCAACTTTAATATATTCTCTCCAACAACTACTTTTGATTTAAAGTTGGATAAAATGGCCACTAATAACAAAAATCAAGAAAAAGTACATGTTGATGTCCTGGGGCCAAATGATGAAAACCTCAATAAAATATCGCAACTGGCTCTTTATTAAGACTGCCATAATTAAACCAAAATACACTTAACAAATTATCTTTTGAATCTGAAGGTAAGACCTGTAAATCTACACTAAAGAAGACACGGAGAACAAACATCACAAAACCAAGAACTATAAATTAACTAATATTAAAAAAAATGCAACAACAAAAAACAAAATAAACAGAAAAGTGTCTCGCAGGACTTGAAGGAATCAAAACAGTTAAACTCCAGGTACCTGTTGCAGGATTTAAAGGAATCAAAACTGCTAAACTCCAGGTACCTGTCTCAGGACTTAAAGGAATAAAGACAGCTAAACATCAGGTACCTGGCGATAACGCTCATGGAAAATCCCACACACATCCCAGCACCTGATCTCTAGAGAGCAGTTACCTCCAGCCGCTATGACCGCATCTGCCCATCGGACAGTTTCTTCGTTGTACTCCCTCCGCTTTACCAGACGAACCTCGATCCCTTCATCCCTAGGATAAGAAGTTACACGTTTTCCACTGTGACAAATCTAAGACACGAACATTTTCTAAAAGGTAGATTATTACAAGAAAAAAAGCAAAAACAGTAAAATCGTTGTTGTAGAAACAAATGCAGGTGTAGTCTGCAAAGTTAGCTTATATAGCCAATGAACGGTGACAGGTCAGGCAGCAGGGGAATAAAGCTGACAACCAGATCTTCACGTGCCTTAAAACAAATTTTAAAATCACTAACAATAATACTGGTTGATCAGAATTTTACTTTCCTGTTTCTGATGCTGAAATTTAATGTAAAAATGTATTATATTCATTATGTAAAACTTACACATTCATTATAAAACCAAATAGCTATTGCCTGAAATTCAACACCTATCCATTGAGTGGCAGAGACTGAAGTACTTGGCATGTCCTTAGGTTCCTCGTTCATAGTCACTCAAACTTAGTTGTAAATAGAAGATTCTAGAATGGTCATTTTTAGAAACAGGGAATATGTTCATGAACACCCATATCTATATTCTGTTCCAAAAAATAAACTTGACACACAGTGGAAGTCTGCTGTGAGCTGAACTAACTGCAGAAACACTTGGCTGGAAGACAGAGTTACTGAAAATATCTGAATTGAGAAAAATAAATATTTCCTTAGACAATGAAAAAGTCGGGCCTTTTAACCTACGATTTCCTGAAAATGTGACAAACTTTACTAAAATTCTAAGAATTACCTACTAGTACAAAATAAAAATCATAAATCCTGTCCATAAAATCCCATCTTAGACCCCATCCCACAGACTTACCGTAAACTATCAATTATATGTTCTACATTTTTGGTGTGAATATGATGTCGTTCAAGTAGCCCACTGTAGCTCGAGCCTTTCAATGCAAGCTATCAGAACAAAAGAAATGCTATTTTACATCAAATATTACATAATACGATGTCATTTAAAAGCTCTATTTAAAATAAGAATTTTAAAGGCACATTTTAATAACTGCCTATGAAATTTGAGTTCAAATTCAACTAAAGGCCAGGTTTCAGAACATCATAATTTGATTTCAGTAGCAAATACAGCACCAGCCCACCATTTCCAAAAGGCACATTCTATAAGTTTCTTCAATGTCTTTACCAGATTATGCGTGGCTATCTGAAGGCCAAAGACAAACTCTCACTGTGATAGGCAGTTAGCTGACCTTTGGTCTACTTGGATTTGCTGCTCCTGTGTTTACATTTGGATCCTATTAGGAATCTGCCCCTGCATCATCTAAACAAAGGGCTGGGTAGGTCTCTGACAAAAGGTAACCTTCAGATATACAGAGCTGTGATCTTCCAGCATTATTCTTCCTAGCTGATTTGAGTAATATTTTATATTTATCTTACCATTAATACTCTAAAGAGATAATCTAAAAATAAAATGTAAAGTATGTCTAATATAAAATCATAAATATATTATTATCATTACTTACTAAATTGCAGAGTAAAACTAACTTCTAAAAATTAATTTAGTATGTATTTTACTTTCAGGAATGGTTATGTTGGGGTCTCAGTGTGTAGCAGAGGTTGGCCTCAAATTGACTCTATCTTCAGCTTCCTAAGCATTTGTATTAGTGAGTGCCACCATGCCTGGTTTGTGTTTTACTTTTCAAAACAGAATACTTATTTATTATTTTTGACAACTGCATTTTGCTTTTGCAAGATTACAAATTATAACACTAATGTAGATAGCATTTTTTAAAATTTTTATCTTATTTCTTAAGAATGATTATTGCTAATATTCTGACGCCTACCTTCCCAGTCTTTTCTTTATAAATACTGGGTTAAGAGTTCTTTACCATATTTTTTTCCACTTCTACCATTTAAAGAGAACTGTATGGGCCCCAAAAGAAAAAGTGAAGGAAAACATTTGGTTACTGTGAAAATTAATAAATGGACTCTTAATTACATCAGACAGACGTACATGTGTGCATTAGAATCATTGATTTCAGGCCAAATCGGCAGTGACCACAGTGGTAACCGAAAACCCTTCATTCGTCTTAACCAAATGAACACAAATAAATTTGTTTCTAAGGACAAGCAGAGTATGCCCCTTTAGATTTCTGCCCCTCATTTCTCAGACCTGAAACCTCTCATTAACCAACTCTCAAGGGCTAAGAGCCAAAACGCCTTTCTTTTCCAGGATACCCTGCTTTGTGACTTTAAAAGAAATCTGCATATTCATGTTAAGGATTCTCAATTGCTATCCCAAGCTCTGGAGAGTCTGGACTCAGTAGAAATTGGGCTATCTTTCTTTAGATGATTAATAGGCATCTTTTTGTTTGTTTGTTTTTGGGGGGTTTGTTGTTGTCATTGGTTTTTTTGTTGTTACGGTGCTTTTTATGGTTTTTTGAGACAGGGTTTCTCTGTAGCTTTGGGGCCTGTCCTGGAACTAGCTGCTGTAGACCAGGCTGGCCTAGAACTCAGAGATCCACCTGCCTCTGCCTCTGCCTTCAGAGTGCTGGGATTAAAGGTGTGTGCTGCCACCACCCAGCCAGGCATCTTTTAATATTCAATACCAAGCCCTGCATTTTCTACCCTAAGGACTCCCCACCTACAGCTTAAGTCAAGGCTAGTCACACTTGAAACCACCTCTTCCCTTATCCCTATATCCAATTACTAAACCACCAATTCACATCTCTATGCTCATCACTACCACAATTTGCACAACTGCACACGCCTCTCTCCAGCTCCCGAGCCAACAGTCTAAGCCCCTCACAGACAGCCACTCACCTTAACATAATCAACTAACTGTGGTAATCAACTAACTGTGAGCACTGATAGCACTCCCGGCATGCTTGTGCTCACACTCTTCCATGCATGGCTGGAATTCTCTCCCTCCTGCAGCCCAAGTCCCACTCTCCTCAGGCTTTAAGTATAAGGACAGCCTAACCACTAACACAGCAAGGCCCTGAGCATGCTTATGGCTCACAGATGCCAAACCAATTACTCTTTTGGAATGGAGCCAATTATTCTATCTCAACGTCTGTTAGTTCCCTCCACTGAATTTGTTACACCTAAAGTTATCATGAGTGTATTTTTTTTACATCCCCTTTCTAGAGTATAATTAACACAAGAGCAGTGACCTTCTCTGGTTCACCAGTGTACCCTCAGGACCTGGTTACTGGGTAAGTTATCTTTTGAGTGAATTCATTCATTCATTCGTTAATTCGTTCAGGTTTTGGCCTGGGGTGGGGGAACTGCTGGGGATGCAAGTCTCAGAAAAGCAACAAGAGTGCCAAGGACAACAAATTGAGTGACAGCCGCCTGCAGTGCTGGCTGTGCAGGTCATCTCTACCTGGTCAGGACTGAGGAGCAGCCAAGACATGGAGGAAAAATATGATTTTGTTATAGTAACGCCACATACGATTTCACTTTAGGAGTGAACACTTCACAAAGCTAGAAATTAAGATTTTAAAATGTAATGTGTGCAAGTATTTGAGTATATGGCTACTGTTTATTTAAATATTAGTTGAGCTCAATCAAATTTATTAAATGGAGACTACAAACAGCCCAGGGTGAAGAAAAGCATTTTGAATGTACAAGAAATCTTTCAGAATTGTGTCATCAAATTTATTATTTCTCACTTGCCAGAAATAAAACTTAAGGGTAGTTGATTCCCAGACTTCAATAACCTGCCCAAATATTGTATCTTCTCTTCCAACTTTTGATTGGACTATATGAATATACCCCCTGGAATGAGAGACATAAACTTCCTTGTTCTCATCAAGCTGCAGGAAATTAAGCTAAAGATTAGCAATGGAGCAGAAATGCCTTTATCTCAAATTTCTCCTTGTGTAAACACTCTCTCTATGTTAGGGTCAACATTCACCTAGAGAATGAAATTACTGTAGTACTTTAACACACTAGCTGGTGGGATAGCTGGTGGGGTAGCTGGTGGCATGGCTCGTGGGGTACTGGTGGGTACTGGTGGGGTAGCTGGTGGGGTAGCTGGTGGGTACTGGTGGGTACTGGTGGGGTAGCTGGTAGGGTAGCTGGTGGGGTAGCTGGTGGGGTAACTAGTGGGGTAGCTGGTGGGGTAACTGGTGGGGTAACTGGTGGGTACTGGTGGGGTAGCTGATGGGTACTGGTGGGTACTGGTAGGGTAGCTGGTAGGTTAGCTGGTGGGGTAACTGGGCTCACTAACACGAACTAAGCAGATAAGTGGCAAAGCGTTGCAGCAAACACTGTCGAAACGTCAACTGGAATATTCTGAACTGCCATGTAAATAGCACTCACACCACTGTAGAACACAAACTGTGGTACCCCTGAAAATAATGTGGCTTCAGACACCTAAAACCTCACCTTCATTAGAATACCAAGTACAAATGTATTCCTGTAAAGGGGTTACAATTAAAAAGTTAGAAATTTAGAATACATTCTCAACTTTGCAAAGTTCCATATTACATATTCAGAATGATATTTTTCAAAAATGAATGCATTATTTCCATTAAAGAAATAAATATGATTATTCAAGTTGGAAAAAGTAGCAGAATCTAAAAATAAATAAATTGATAAACAGAATATCTCATTATAAGTGATACAGTTTCTCCTACAAAAATCACCAAAATCCAACAGCTCTTCTCCCACCGCTGCACCATCAGCACACACAGAGGGATGAAAGGACGGAAGCTGAGAACAGCTCTGCCACATTGCACACATGCTTCAACCATGACATTTTCCAAAAGGCCTTCTGCATTTTTACATTATTACTAATTTTTTAACTTGGCTTATATGAAAGTCATTATAATTACAAATTTTTAAAACTTGTTTTACCAGGTAAGGTTACTATTTTGAACTCTTTAATTTCCGTGAAAGGTGAATACAGTGTTCTAACATATAAAATACACAATCTTGTAAGATAATGAAAGTTTGCTAAGTAAACTCACGAGACACAATTCAATCATCCTTTTACACACTTAACTAGGTGACTTGCTATTACTCAAAACTGCCTGGAAAGTGTGTGTGCACCTTCCAGCAGCTGTAAAATCAACTGTTCACCTCTCCAGCTCAGGCCACAAGCACCACCAACTCCGGAAGGCTTGTTTGGCTGGAATGGATCTGGATTTGATCGACTTTATCTCCCAGGTGCTCCCTTCCCTTCATCACAGCTACCTTGGCCAGTATTCATTTTGTTCATTCTATTTGTGTCTTCCCTATGGTTGGTATTGTCAAGGCTCTATCTTCAGCTTTCTCCTCAGCTCTCCCGACATTTCCTGAATTATCACCAACCCCAGAACCTGGCCTCCCGAGTATGCATCAGAGATTGAAACCTGTCCCATCTGCTTTATCTTTTCTTGATTCAAACTCCACTTGTCAAACGTCCTTAGCACCCCACCCAGTTCTAGTTCTCACCCCAAGATATCTAAGGCTGCATGATCCCATCCTCATATGTACTCTGGAAGTCACACACCCATTAATAAAGACATTATTTCTTCAAGTAACTGAATGAACCTAGCTGCCACCCTCAGGTCTCACACTCGATCTCCACAGCTAGCCAGCCAGCCACATTGCTGAGCACACACTTTTTCCAAACCGTGTCACTTCCACACTGCCATCCTCAGCTCTGGACCACATTGACTCTGCCGTGCACAGAAGAAAAACTTGCCTCTGGATTTTCTGAACTGATCCCTTAAAAGTTCGATAAACTCCCATCCGATTCTAATCAAGACCTGAGAGTCACCTTCATCTTAGTCCCCAAACACAACCAAAACCTCATACCCCTGGTTCGCTCCATTCCTATGAAGACAGACTGGATTCTAAGCATTAGCAGAGGGTGCTAACTTAGAATACAGTTAACATCCGTCTGTCTGTCTGTCTCACCTAGCCTACCTGCATGACCTCAATACACCAATGGTTGAGCACTGACCATGCCCTTGCTATACATTAGAGTTGGAGAGAACAGCCAGCATTTCAATTAAACAGAAAGTAAAATAATCTATCAAATTGGGTTACACTGTTTCCTGCAGCATTTTACTCCAATTAATAAAAGTCACAATGTCTTTTTGTTGGCTAAAAGATAAACTTCATTCTTTGTTCTCTTCACCCATGCAAACTCTTCCATCCTTCAACATTTAGTAACATCCTAAACATATAAAGTATCTTTTTACTCTTACCATACTGGTAAAAAACATGAAAGCTTGCTAAGTGCTGGTGATAATTTGTAGATTGGGGAATTCATGCAATGCTTATGAAGAACTTACTTTTAGTTAGAATTGTCCTTAACAATATAAAAACTGGGACTAGCAAGACAAACAAAACAAGCAAAGACACCTGTCACTCAAGCCTGGTGACCTGAGTTCCATTCCTGGAACATGTGAAACGGTGGAGGGAGAGAACCGACTCCACAAAGTTGTGCTCTGACCCCCACTATTTAATGTGACATGTGCACCCACACACAAACCATGTATGCATACATACACATACACACAGTATTTTTAAAGGTAAAATAGAACAGCTGCAAATAATCTGTAATAATCCCAAAAGAAGAATACTACAAAGCACACACTACGTAGTGAATGCATTTGTATCAAGACAGATAACTTTTCAAAGCAACAGTTAATAAATGCAAATTTGTAAAGACCAGGCACATGTTCTAAAGCCAATTATCATTGCTGTAAATTTTTAAACATGCATAAAATTTTATATATATTTGTAAAGAGTCATATCAATATAAAACCATCTGCATGATAATGTATGTATATGCCTAACATCTTCACAAAAGTAGAGATCCCCCTTGGAATGGTGGGAGCAGAAGAGACTAGCTAGAAGGATAGGGCTATACCATTAATAGTTACCATTCTTAAAAAAAACAAATCTAAAGCAGGGCAGGAAGAGCTCATTTGGGAAAGTATTTGCTACACTAACATGAGGACCTGACTCACTCCCAAGCACCTAAATAAAGAGTTGCTGGTCCTCACTTAGGAGCCCAGAGCTGGGAAGCAGAGACTGCTGACCCATGGGGCTTACCACCATCCAGTGTAGCCTAATGGAGAGCTCCAAGTCAATGAGAGACCACCTCTGAGAGGGAGCTACAAAGTGTTTCCTGAGGTTAATCCCCAAGGTTATCTTCTGGCCTGACTCTTCATGTGTGCAGGAGATACATGAGTACATCCATTTAAAACATGTTCTAAAGCAAATATGGAAAAAATGGCATCTGCCAAGTCTAGGTAGTTAAATACACATGTAACTGTATCTTGCTACTGTGAACTTTTCTACAGGCTTTAAATATTTCCTAACTGAAGATCACAACACTAAACACTTCACGAAAAAATTTTATTTAAAGGTTGTAAAATAAAAAGAAAAAAAACTCAAAAGTTCTTTCCTCTCCTTATCTCTATCCTTCCTAATTAGACTCCTCCTTTTCTCTATGCTCATGGACTACTTTATTTACAGAGTTAGAATACCATGAAATGTATTTTCTCAAATCACTGGAAACTAGTTTTTGGTCCCAGTTCAGTACATTGCCTGGTAAACAGCTACTTAACAAAGGTACTCAGGCTTGTGGGATGGCTCAGGGTGAAGGCAGCTAACTCTGCCTGACCGATAACCTGAGGATGAGACCCTGGACCCACATGAGAGAAAGAGAAAACCACCTCTCAATTTCCGCAGACCTCCAGACCTGTGCCATACCATTAAGTAAAATAAATGCAGAAAATAAAAAATAGGTAATGAGAAAACAAATTAAGTCAACTAAAAAAACTTCCTGGGTGCTGATAACACTGTATAATTACACCATAGCAAGTTTTTATCTAAAGAACAGTTACACTTTCATTTGCTGTGCGCCAGGATGTGGAGCTAGAGGACTCTTGAGGAGGTCAGTTCTCCTTTCATCTGTGCGCCCGGGATTACACTCAGGTCCTCAGTCCTGCTGTACCCACTGAGCCATCTCGGAAGCCCTGGCAAGTGTCTATAATATAGACTTTGAAGTTATATTCTCTAGTACAAACAAACTTCATGAAAGA
>JAQHUG010000005.1:20759858-20780695 GCA_028555095.1 Dicrostonyx torquatus | reverse complement strand
AGAGGAGAGGAGAGGAGAGGAGAGGAGCAACAAACCCCACTCCATGTAGCTGGGGATTGTAGCTTAATGGCAGACCACTATCTAGCAGGCACAAGGCCCTGGGTTTGATGCCAGCAGTGTAAAATTAACTAATTACCACATCACAGTGTTAAAATAACACCTTTTTAGTTCACCTCAGTGATCTTAGAAAAGCAACCTGCAGGGTCTGGAGAGATGGCTCAGTGGTTAAGAGAATTGGCTGCTCTTCTAGAGGACCCGAGTTCAATACCCAGCACCCACATGGCAGCCCACAACTGTCTCTAACTCCAGTTCCAAGGGACCTGGCACTCTCACACAGATATACAGGCAGGGAAAATACTGGTGCACATTAAATAATAAATTAATCTAAAAAGAAAAGAAAGAAAAGTAACCTGCTTTGGAATGACAAATCAACACCACACCAAGTATAAAATTTTCAGTTGGGTGACAATGCAAATGTGCTGCAAAAATTGGTCTAATTACCTACACGATGAATATCTAGTGTTTGATCATAAAGGAAAAACATAGTATAATATCTCTAAAGCAGGAAATAACTGTCACGGTGGCTGGTATTTGAAATTATGTATTTCTGTTACATGTTAGAAAGAGTGAAATAAAGCCAACTTGAACGTCTCTGGTTACAACATCAGCATGCATCAGTGAACAAACACCTGCATCTATGTGAAACTTCCTTCCCACAATTAAGATCACAGGAAGAACGATCATCAGGGTTTGGAAAACAAAGCTACTGACACTCATAGGGTTGTCCACACACTTCAAGTTAATGTCTCCCCAGGTAATACTGATAACAGCGAAAACTAAAACACACAGACATTTCAGCTACTGTGACATTCAATCTTTCTCTTTTTGATAGCTCAGGGACAATCTTATTTCAGTTTAAAAGAAAACCCACAGGGCAGGCAAGTTGCAAATCCTGGCAGCTGCCCAGAGGACAAGGATGGAAAAGAAAAGAGGAAAGTACACCTTTTGCTTGTCTGTCTTTTTTATTCCCCAATGCAAATATTTATAGACATAAGTAAACTTTTGGCCTTTGTTTTCAAAATTGCATTCCATAGAACTTAAAATCTTTTCTGCCAAAACAAAAATCATTCTTTGTTTAGTTTATTTCTCAAAATTTGAAGCCTGAACCTACTTTTAAGAGCCCATACTGGCAATCTCTGCCTTACCAACTAACTTAGAATACTGCCAAATGGTGATAAGGCCCGGGATGGGGAAAAAAACGGGTACCAGCCTCGGGAAGAAGAGAACTGCAAGTCATTCTGAAGAACATCAGAATCGCTTCCCCTATATAGCTGTGTCTGCAGAAGAAATTGTCACAGACTGGTATTTCTCGTGTCTTCATAATACTCAGCACAACCTTGGTAGGCAGAAGCATACAAATATCAAGGACTTCTGAAAAGATTCTGTCTGAACCTGACATCAAAGAGCGAACAGAGAAAAACATTGAACAAACTGGGCTGAAAAGGTGAAGATACCAACTGATAAACGAGTCATTTGCAGGGGCCAAAACTGAATAAAAGATGACGAGAAGGAAAGGCTGGTTATATGCCATTGCTTTACATGTTCAACAGTTTTAATGTACTGCTGATCCATAGAGTCCAAATTAAATCAGCACAGTTAATGAGAATTAAAATGTCCTAAGAATGCCAAAATGTGAAGTTCTAGAAATAATAAGCAATGATGTCCAAGAGACAGCCAGGAGCCCTCATCTATGAAGAGATTATTGAAACACAGTGTTTCTCAAAGTATAATCTGAGAACCACCTGGGAAACACAGGAAACTGGTCTTAAAAAAAAAAACTGTAGATCTCTGGGATTCATACATAGTAATTTTAGGCATATGGTTCAGAGAAGCAAAGTGTAAGAATTCTCTACGCTGAATCAGAACCATGAGAGGGAAGGTTCAGGAATCTGACTCAAGCCCTGAGTGGTGAAGCCTCTGCGTACTGACAGAGAAGCCAAGCAGCCAGATGTTCACCCTTCCATAGATGGCTCTCGGGCCTGTGGCTGGGAGATCTAACATCAACAAGGTTCAGTTAGAAGGCCCTGGCAGCACCCCAGATCACATTCTTCAATGTGCTAACTACTTACATGGCTGACTGCATATTTGTGGAAAAGAATTATCTGCCCAGCAGTTACTACAACCTAAGCCACCCATCTTTCTTTTTTCTTTTTTTTTCAAACAAAAGGAAACAAAAGCAAGGCATTATATCTCTACCTAAGAATCAGCTATGAAGACAATAAACAGAAAAAACTTAACCCAATAGATGTGTCATTAAATAAACTTATTTTATCCTATTATATCTAAAAATGGAAGCTACTGAAGATAGTTCCTCTGAGGTTACAACAGAATGGGAGAAGCCAAGTGAAAACTGCTCATTTCTTATCTGACTTGTACAATCAAGTATTTTAAATAAAGCCTTTCATTGGCTGACAAAGTACATTCTGGGCAAGAACATCTTTCCCAAGTCTGTTTTGTTTCATCTGAAGTCTAAAGTGTGACTGTCAAGGTGTCTGGTTATTAAAGCTCTGTCCCTGCCACCAGCTTCAGATCTTATGGCACAAATAAGACTGGTATAGTGGTTTTATGCCTTTGCAATATCATGGGAATTGGAAGCTAAATCTTTAACTAAAAGGCTTCCAGTCTTCCATTCCCAAGCTAAGCCATTAATCAGCCAATGGGAAGAAAAGCAAGACTGAAATAATGCAACACCACCAGGAAGAGCAATGAAAGTCAAACCTTTGCCCCAAACTGAAGGACATAATCCTATTCTTGTACAGGCTTCATCAATTAAAAAGATACTTCACGTAACTCTTTGCCTTTCTGCAAAGTCAGAAAACCAGATCCTTCAGGACAGAAAGCTACATGGACAGTCTGGTCAACATCTACTATGTACATTTTAACAAGGGCCCTAGAGACCTATTTTTCACGAAAACAAATGAACAAAAAAACCCAACATAACAAAAGAATGCTTTCACACAAAATCATGTTACCATGATGTTACACAGTAGCCATAGTACCAATGGCATCAAACAAACACTTGGTCATTTTCTTTTATAATTAATTCATGCGCTCTAGTTGGGTTTAACCCAACAATATAACAAATGATGTTCCTACCTTCTACAGAATACCATGGTAGAAGAACTTCACACAGCCTGGTGCTCCTTAGCTGTTCTTATCCAGGCTATACCTAATGCAATCTCAAATACACCTTAACATCAATGCAAAGCCAACTCCTCTCAGTAAGGGAGAAACAGAATAAAACTGTAGCAAAAAAAAAACAAAAACAAAAACCTATTCTGCCCCCTTCACTTGGTGATCACAAAGCTCTGCTGTACAGCCAAGCAGTCATACTTTACAGCTGCCTTAATCTAGCAGCATCACCAAATGATGGACGAATACTAATTAGACGATATCTCCACTCAAAGAGGGAGTCTGAGTTTTTATAGACACCAATTACCCCTACATTTTAAGAGGCTTTATTAGTAGTGATCTAGTTCAGAAATACAAGAATTATTCTCAATTCAGATACCACTTTTCCAGAGTCTTTGAAATCATTTCAAAATGCCAGCTCCTTCAGAAAGGGCTTGGGAGCTATTTAGCCCAACCCATCAGAAGCTAGGTGAACAAATTTTTGAAAGCTAACATTGCAGTACAAATGCTCAGGAAGTCGAGAGAAGCTAAAAACAAAAAAATGCAAAGGGAGTCAGTCACACAGAAGCAGGGAGCGCCTTGAGCGCCAGGCGACAGTCCCACCTGTGTTGTGTAGACCTGAAGAGCGCCAACTCATTTGGTTTCCTTATTTCTTGAGTGTACCACTGTAAGCCCAGAGAGTCTTGGATGAAATTGTGTGAGGCTAAGCATACATGGTAGTTCACAATTTCTAAAAGGTGAACCTTGCAAAGTTGGGCAGATAACCAAAAGGACACACCTCTTTTCCCAAAATAGAAACAGCACACTTCCATCTGGCCAACAATCCCCCACCTCACCGCGTTCATTTCGCTCAACTACACAGTCAAACCCGGCCAAACAAACTGCAGATCTTCTCTACCACTGCGGATGTTTTCTATAAACACTTTCAACACTTGGGGGAAAGGGAAAAGAAATTTGCACACTGACTTCTACCAAGTGATCCTTCAACTTGCCAATCAAACAAGACTTACAAGATGCCACAGCTAAGCAAAGATTTACAATGGGTTTCTTTTATCTCCCAAAAAATGATATCACCAGGTTTTAAGAATAGGCAGCCTACTTATTCTTGTACGTAACTGGATAATGGTTATATACAATTAATTCTAAAGCCTTCAGGTGCCTGGAATCAACAATCACAGATGTTCAATGGGAATTTTTCTAGAATCTAGAAAATTTACCTAGTATCCAGATAAACTGCTAACAGCCGATTTCCCTAAAGTTGCTATGTAGCACAAAATCAAAAATTTCAAAACTGGGGAAGTTCAAACTCTGGGTTCAACCCCTCCCACACACATACACACGCGCCTGGTTTTGCACACATGGCAAGACTATTCGTAACTATACCAAATATGTGTCTCGCGGAGGCACTGTACTTCAGAGACACAGGCTCTTCCTTTCACCCATTATCCATCCTGCTCGCTTGTCCCTTATCTGACCTTCCTACGTGAAAACACATCTCAGGTCAACTTTCCTGCCTCGCTGTCCCAGGCACTTTTGAAGGGGCCAGAGACCCTGGACCGGCGACCACATTCCAGCAGGGTTTGCCCTGGTCAGGCCTCGGTCCCTTGGAGACAAGGGGGTGTGTCCGTGGCACCATGGCCCTCTCTCTGCCACCAGCAGCCGCGCACGGGAATGTTGTATCTCGGAGCGGCCTGGGGAGAGGTCCCCAAGGCGAACAACCCTCAGGCCACCGGTCCACTTTCCAGCGATAGGAGTCTGTACAGAGTCTGTGCTCCAGAGGCTGGGGCGAGGACACACGTGGCTTCTCAAGTCCCGGTATCAGGGGCCTCTCCAAGGAAGGCTCGGGACGTCAATCCCCCACGCTCGAAGGGGGTGGGGGTGGGGGCAGGCAATCGGAGGGAGGCCGTCGGGCTTTGAGGGTGTCCCGTGTCCCGCAGGGCTCAGCCGTACACCCCTGCTCCCACCCCCGGTACCGGCCGTCCCCCTTCAGGACCCACCAGCTGCTTCAAGTCCTCCTCCGAGAGCTCCGCGTAGCGGTACCGCTGCTGCTCGAACTCGTAGCGGGTGGTTTTCGCCACCACCACCACCCGCGAGGGGCGGAAGCCGCCGTCGGCGCGGCTACCGCGGCCCGCCAGCTCGCGCGGCTGCCCGTGCCCCAGGTGCCGCCGGCCGTCCGCGCCCGAGCCCCGCAGAGCCGCCCGGCCACCCGCCACGCGCCGGCAGCTGCCCAGCAGGAAGCCCCGGTAGCAAGTCATGGTCCGCGGGGCTGCGGCTGCAAGCTCTCACTCCCCGCCGCCAGCACCACACCGGGCGCGCAGAGGTTAAGTGCGGGGACGTGCGTGGAAAGCGCCACTAGAGGGGTAGACGTGCCCAGACGCCGGCTCGGCTAGGGCGGGGAGCCCCCGAGACGACCTGAGGGGGGCGGGGGAGAGGGGGCGGGGTACGGGGCTGGCCTACGGGTGGTGGGTTTTATTTGTTTGTTTATCCGTTTCCTTTCTGCGCTTGCGCATTGGCCTCTCGGCCCGGCCCCACCTCCCTCTCCACCCTCGAGTCCTCTCTGTGCCCGCCCCCAGGCCAGCGCCATCAGCCAATCAGAGTACAGGGAGGTATGGGAGCCCGAGGGACTTCAGGGATTGGCTGTGGCTGGGACAGGGCAGGAATTCTATTTGGCGTTTGTGCTGCCTGAGGAAATCCAGCTGGAACCGGTCTAGGGCGGCCTAGGGGGAGCTAGCGGAGTTTTGAGTACCTGGCGGGAAAGCGAGGGCCTTGAGCATCTTCACCTTGGTGCTTTCATTATTGCCTAGCATTCTGGCCCCCTGCTTGGCTTGGGTGAATGTTAACCAGTGTCTGCTGGATAGCTGCGGTGTAAGAGCTAAGGACACTGACCTTGCACCAAGCGGCCAAGTTTGAGGGGCCTAATGCCAAATGAAGCTGCCGAGCCCTTTATTAGAGAGGAATGACAGATAGCGAGAAGGATCATAGAGCATTAACACGAGCTCAGAGATCTAAGCTCCACGTCCTCCTAATCGCCAAAGCGCACCAGACTGGAGAGACTGTGCTGTCAGTTAAGAACGTGGAAGATAATGAAGGAAGGAGTCCTGCCTAGTGTGGTGCGTGTCCCTGTAGACCGGTAGATAAAGACTAGAAAAATTGGGTAGGGCCAGACCGAAGGTTTAAAATGTTTGCTTGCTCTTTGCCCTTTATTCTTTGCCCACAATGAAGCAAGCTCAAAACAGTGTTTGATTATTGATCTGGCTTTGGAATGTTGGGTAGTCTTGAAAGCCAGAGCAAGGGAGACTGTCAGTCTGTGCAGACAGTTCCACAACCATAGAAATCTAGGCTGGTCTAAGAATACTGTGGAAAGTTACTCCGAAGGAAAAGTTGTAAGACAATGCACAGCCTTGTAATGCGGCACCTGCCTATGGGGTCCTTGCTGTTGTGCTCTTTGCTTCTTTGCAGCCCTGGCACCCCCAGGAAGTGGTTTCTGGATTCCAGGCATGCTCTTTCATATTTATGAGACTCAGTGCCTTTGTAATGTCAGACCTATTACCTCTAACCAGAAAATTACAGTTTTGACTCCCACTTTTCCAGCCAGAAACATCTCAATGGGATATCCTTGTCAAACCTTACTTTGGATGCTTTCTTCTGCCTCCCCCAAAGCATTGCTTCATTAAGACATCCTTTCAGAGGTATCTTGAATTCTCTCTCCCTGATGGATATTCCACTCAAGTTCTTAAACATAGCCATGTCTATGACATTGAAAACTTTGAAGAATGAGAAAACCTTCTAAGCCCCAGTTGGCTCTCTGTCCCCTATCTCCCTTTTACATACAGATTCTGGACAGAATAACCTGTTAATCAGTCATGGACACATTCATGCTGCCAACTTTTTTTTGGGGGGGGGGGACTGGGCGTGGGGGATGGGTTTAGTTTACATTTCTAATCCATCCTTCCATCTTTGTGGGAACCACCAACCTTTTGTTTTCTCCCTATGTTTTCTTCACTACTCTTATTTCCAAAGTTACCAAATGACCAGATGGGAACCCTGAAGATACCATTTACTCCTTAAATTCCTTGGTTACGTGAAACACTGAATTGGCTCAGTTCTTTCTGGAGTATTTGGCTGTTGACTCTGAGCACTCCAGTGACCTCTCAGTTCCCTCTCTTGGGTTCTTCCTAGACCCATCTCTGAGACGTAGCTCCTACCATTGACTCTTAAAGCATTCTTTCTCTCACTTGCTCCCCCGCTCCATTCTCTGTGGTGAATTCATCCACTGTTGTGTAATGAAGAGTTTGGGCCTTCAAATACTGATTCAGATCCCAACTTTAGTGTTTATTTGCTTTGTGAACCTGGGACTGATTGCTTAACCTTTCTGAGCCTATTTCTTCATTTATAAAACAGTAGCTGTGTTGTAAAGTTGTACATAAATGAATAAACGCCTAACCCTATGTCCACTGTAAATTAAGCCCTGCAAATATTAGCCTCCTTTGCCTTAAATGACTTCCACTATTACCAGTGTCTTAAGCCCATATCGTTCTCCTTAACTTCAGATCTTTATTTGTAGTTTATTATAGGATGTCTCTTCAGTTCAAATATACACCTATTAGTGGACACTAAATTATATTTGAATAGAACTTTCTACCAGATGCTGGAAATCAAATGATAAAGGGTCTTTGTTCTTTGGGAATCTAAAGTTATACAATGATAGAATTCTACAGAGTGTTTCTAAGAAATCAGAGGAACAGGTTTCAACTCAGCTTAAGAGTTAGGGAAGATATCTGGGAAATGTCTCGAACTAACATACATTAAAACATTAGTGTCTCTGCCAGGCAGTGGTGGCACTAATCCCAGCACTCGGAGGCAGAGGCAGGTGGATCTCTGTGAGTTCAAAGCCAGCCTGGCCTACAAGAGCTAGATTCTGGACAGGCTCCAAAGCTACAGAGAAACCCTGTCTCAAAAAGCAAAACAAAACATTAGTGTCATCAAGAACGAGAAAGGAGCCGGGTGGTAGTGGTGCATGCTTTTAATCTCATCACTCAGGAAGCAGAGACAGACAGATCTATGTGAGTTCGAGGCCAACCTGGTCTATAGGGCAAGTTCCAGAACAGCCCCAAAACTACAAAAAAAAAAAAAAAAGCCTTGTCTTGAACCCCTCCCCCGCAATGAGAAAGGAAATCTAAAGAAGAAATAGCATAAACAAATGTGTAGAGACCCAATTAAGCAGCTATTCTGAATTTCCAGTGAATTGTGAACAGAAGGCCACACTGGGAGACAATACTACAGATGGGGACAGAAGAAAGAGCTACATCCATGCTAAGGGACTGGGCTTTTATGCTATACATATTAGAAAACAGCAAAAGGAACAGGATGGCATAATTAGCTTTGCAAAATCATTAAAATTTTCTCAAAAGAAACACTTGTAGCACATAAATCCCTTGAGAGATGTTCAGCCATATTAAAAATCAGAAGGATACAAATTAAGATCAGAGTGGAATGGCTTTTATCCCTAGATTGGAAGAAATTAAGAAGTTCTAGGATGTTCTAGTTAGAAGACAATCAAACTATCAAGACCTTATTAGGCTAAACCAATTCTTCAATCATTTCCATGATTCTACCATTACCATAGTTCACAAATACTGTCTTAGAAGTTCTAATATGTTCTTATATTTCAGTTTGATAACTTCAAGTCTGATATTTTTTTAAAAAGCAATCAGTATAGTAAAGTATATATGGGAGTTATGATCTGATACAAAACTCCTGGTATTCATGGGACAGGGTTATCAGTTTCACACTTCTCTGACAAGAAGAAAATTTTAAAGTTACTGAATTGCAAACTCTAATCCCAGTGGTTTAGTATGGCAAAGCTAGTGTGGTTTTCATTTCTTTTTTTTTTACCTTTGGTTTTGGGTTCTCTGTATACAATCCTGACTGGAACTTGTTCTGTAGACCAGGCTGACCTTCAACTCACAGAGATCTGCCTGCCTCTGCCTCCCAAGTAATGGGATTAAAAGGTTTGTGCTCTCAGACCCAGCTGTGGTTTTCTAATGAACGATCCAAGCAAGTACTTTATAGCCACATCTTAAGCAAATATTACTGTTCCTAACATTTTATGAAAGTGTCATGTCTCACTGATATCTTCAGTTTAGAGATTTTAGGTATCTTAAAATATACTCTTTCCAGTCTCTACAGCACTCAGGCACGTGTGACTCTGTGAAAGCGCCATACTCCTCTGTATGATGTTGGTATAGTCTAGTACTTGAGTAGATATTTTTCACTGGGAATGAAGGGTACCTTGTTTTGGTAATAATGGATTATGTGGTGGTTTGATTGATTAATGTCTCCAATAGGTTTGAGTATTTGAATTCTTAGTCTCTGGTTGGTAACATGAGGATAGATTAGAGAATCTTCAGGAAATACATCACTGGGTTTGGGCTTTGAGAGTGGACAGCCTGGTCCCATTTCTGATTCACTCTGTTTTCTACCAGTGGTTAGAGAAGTGATCTCTCAACTTCCTGCTCTGGCTCCCTGCAGCAATGCTTCCCCACCTTTGTGGACTCTCCCTCTGGAACTGTAGACCCAAATAAACTCTTCCTTCTGTAAGTCCCCTTGGTTTGGATGCTTTATCACACCAACAAAAAGTAAGTCATAAAGGATGTAAAATAAGATTTGGTAACAGAAAACATTTTAATGATTCATAATTAAGCTAAACAATTGGAGTAAATACTATTGAAAGAGAATGTTTAGATTATCTTAAAATATGTAATTCAACATAAAATTGGAGCTTTTAATAAAAGTAGCTTGTCTGAAAATCCAGAATGTAGGATTAGCAATCTCCTGTGGGAATAACTTAAGAAAATAGATATTATTGTATAATTGGTTACTTCTTATTGAAAGTTTGTAGAAAAAACAAAAAAGAAAAAGAAAGAGGGAGGAAGGCTAGATTTTTCTTTTAATCAAGATGAAGAAATATTGCATATCACATGTTTCTGCTCTTTATCACTGTTTTATGATCCAGAAGTTTTCACTGTCCCTGCCTTGCTGCCATTCTAACCTACTTGGGGGTCTCCTGATATTTCTGTATAGGTCACATGTAAGTTTGTTTCTCCTTTGCTCTCTGTACAGAAGACCAAAGAAAATCAGAGTCCATTCAACTTATAGTGAAATAGTTGGCACACAGACAAAATGTTACTTCATTTCCATTCCAGTATACAAACAAGAAGAAACATGTCAAGAGATAAAGGGGCCTCTGTTTTCTGCTTCACTTCAAAAATTATCCTATAATTACAATGTTTCCACAAAGCTAAGGTCTTCTAGGTGAACCAATACTTTCCTATCATCTTCAAGTGCCTCCCTGATTCTATTATGTTCCTAGTAAGAATTATCCATTGAGGGTGTTGTGCACCAGAGTTAATTTTATGAACGATGATAGAGGAGAAAGAAATAATCTTAATTATCTGTATTAACTCCTTTCCCTGAAGCTGTCTCTATCTCTTCAGTGTTTCTTTTCCTCTTCTGAACGTATTAATCAAATCCTACTTTTAAGTGCTTAATTCAGCTGCAGTGTGCTAAGCTGAGAGATTTGAGCTGAGGTTTGGTTGATAAATATGTACATACAGATGCTTCTGTTGTTACAAAGGCAATTAAGCAATGTTAACTTTTAAAATATCTATTCAGTTATATACTTGCAAAGAACTGTTTCTGCAGTGTAGCGGTTTGTACAGTTGTACCTCATTACAAGTATGTCAGGGTTCAGAACACATTCAGAAACCATTTAGGATCCTGAATCTTTATCCTGGGATGGAACTGTTTAGGGCTACCAATAAAATAAAATATGGCCCTAAGTACTGAGGCTGATTTTCATATTTGCTTCATAAAAAAATCTCTCAAAAATCAAAAGGGCATAAAAAACATCTTCTAAACAATATTGAAATTACTATACCATAATAGTAGAATTTGAGATAGTCATTTGACTATATGTGATACATTTGTTATAAAAGGGCTTCTACATAGCCACACACTATGAGACTATATTAATGACAATCACATAAATAAAGCACATTGATATTTGGCTTTTGCATTTTTTGACACATGGATACAAGTCCATGAATGGACACTTTTGTAAAAGAATTTCTACCTGAAAATATGTATTAGGAAACTGAAAGTGTAAGTGAAAATATACATTTCTCAGAAGATAAACATGATTTAACAAAATGCCTTACAGCTATAATATTTTAAAGATATGACTGTAAATTTAGTAAAATATTTTTTTCTATAGCCAGGCAATGTATGACTAAAATAAATACTTTAGTTACATATTTATCAAAGCCAACAATTTGTACTTTTAATTACTATATTCATCAACATGATGAATTATCCAAATTAGTTATCAAATCCTATTCTAGATTAGGATGAATTTTTATCTTCTGAAGTCCATTTCTTAAATCTGTCTACAATATTCAAAATGTAAAACATAAAACTTTTAATTACAAGAAATTATGTTTCTTTAATTTAAAAAAAAACCTCCTCAAGGTATGTGCAGCATCTCCTTGGTTAGGACAGTCTGGCATTTCAGGAGAGTGACAAATTTCTGTAGATGTCTTGTTGGCAGGAGAGAGCACTATGAACAGACAACTGGCTGTCTGTAGTTCCACCTTGAAGGACCTGTGGCAAATATAAAATATTTCATTACATGATGTCATGTTTAGACTTAATATCAAATGCAGATAAACATGAGTAGCTTAGTGATAAGGAAATGAAAGATAAAAATACGTGTTTAAATAATGTCAGAAAATATTGTTAATAATTTTCATTCTCACCTATATTAAGTGTGATTGATTTTAGCTCATGTGTATTCTTCTTTTGCAGCTTTTGAGTTTATTATCATCATTAGTATGTGTGTGTGTTTGTGTGTGTGAGAGAGAGAGAAAGGGGGGGAGGGAGAGAGACGGGGTGCACACGTGTGCTAAGGCATGTGTATGGAGGCAGAGGATAACTTTGTGACATGAGTTCTCTCCTTCCACCTTTACATGGGGCTCTACAGCTCAAACTCAGGTTGTCAGGTCTGAGTGATACATGTTTTCCCTACTGAGCCTTCTTACCAACAATGTCACTAATAACTTCAAAGATGACATTTTCTGACAAATGTTATTTAATTCATGGGCAACAAAATCCAAACAGGCGTTTTATAGCTTCTGTAACATTTTAGCATAGTTTGCAGTACCTTCTGAAGAAAGTGCTGTGTGAGGGGAACAATAGCAAAAGGAGGGTCCTGTGATTGACAGTTGCTTAAATCATTTCCGTTTATTTAACAGTCACATGGTTGCATGTCAGCCCCTTCCTAAAGTAAAAGTTTCATGACTGTGTCTCATTAGTTAAATTTTGCCATTTCATCTTTATTTCATATTGATATTTTCTAGTAGAATCCATTTTATTGTGGACAATATAAACATTGTAATATGAAAGATAATGTACTTATTCATTTAATTTATTGTGGAGACTCATAAACCTTTTGTTCAATAGATTTGTTTAAAGTAGAAAATCATACTCATATACTGAATCTAACAACCTAATCTGAACACACGGTAGAATTTTTCTTTTAATTATAATTTTAATCATTAAGAAGTCTTTGATTCTGCTTAGTATGTTCTTTGATCTTTTTAAAACTATGTATAATTAGGAAGTTTTGAGATTTTCAAATGATTGAAAGTTGGAAATGCTCATTACATGACCATTTTACATTGTCAAGTCCCTATAGACAGAATTTGGGGTGAATGAAGCTGGCACTGAAAATGACTAGGTGGCTCTGTTAGAATAGCTACATCCACAGAACACAGCAGTGCTTACTAGGTCTTTGGCACTGCGCCCCACCAATAGTAGTATCAGGGTGCTACATTTAAATCCACACTTCAGGACAAACAGTAAAATCTAAAAATTATCTTACAGCCTCAGTTCATTTGTGACTCCTGATCCAGTTTTAAAGAGTAATCATTTTTGCCCTAGTCAGAGGAGGACCTTGCAGATAATGCTTAGGCCATTTAGGTGTTTCTCTAAGCAATCAAATTCTAAATGAGGAATAAATATGATTTTCAGGAATTAAAACTAGATTTATCTGCCTTCCCATTGCATACATTTCTGTTGCCTCTAGCTGTGGCCAATAATAGGTTGAATCGTGAGAAAATGAGCATGAGTCATGGTTGCTTTCAAGGTAACAATGTCATACTTTAAATTGTGAGCAAAGTCTTTTATGGAATTTATAGGCAAATGACCTTGCGGGTGTCACAGGAGGCCAACTTGAAGGCCCCTCATAGAAGGCAGATTTTTCCAGCCTTCTCCTGGACACAAACAGCCAGGCCCCAACCACCACTCACTTACAGCAGCCCAAGATTGGACTATGCTCACAATGATGCTTTTAGGCTTCTGATCTAACAAGAATTATTTACCTGATCCATTTTTAGTGACTTGTATGAAGTCCTCCTCGTCCTCATCACAGCTGAACTGCTGGAGGACTGTATCCGATTGGCTTTCAGCCGGATCTCCGTCAGCATGCTTCCTGAGGCTTCGGAGGGCAACAAGACGGTGATGTATCGCTGCATACAGACAGCCTATGTCTTTGGCACTAGCCTTTGTGAGAAATGGATAATGCAGCCATGTTTACATCTCTTTTTATCTCTCACTGTTTCTAAAGGACAGAATTGTATGACATAAATCTGGAAGGTAAATAAATGCCCACAGCTCAACATGTTAAAAAGTAAAGCTGATTCATTTTACACCAAATTGTATCCCAAAGTGAGCAGTGTTATGAGATCTCAATCCATACATTTTAAGTGGAGCAAATGCAGTTTCGTAATTTAAGAATTCTCTTTGAATTGAGACCTTTAAGATGGTTCCTCTCTGCTCATGCCAGAAGAAAAGGCCTTCTGCTTCTTCTCATCACTCCACTTCCCCACCCTCCAACCTACACAGCTTTGTGGAGAAGCAAAGCTCCGGAGGCATGGTGACATTTTCAGACATCGTACTTCTCAAAATGTTTCAGAGCTAAATTTTGGTTGTCATTAATATAAAGATGATGGCAGCAGTAGCTTAAAACTGGTATAGCATTAGCTATAAAACAGAAACAACTAGTACAGACATACTCATCCCTCTTCCTTTTACAAAAGAGAAAACTGTTGCTGAGAAAAATAAAGGAACGTGTCTAGTTACAACATTAAAACACTCATTCACACTAAGAAAAAATAATGTGTCATCATTTCATTTTAATCTCAGCAGTTTTATAAAGTATATTGTTTTTGCCTTCATTTTGCATGTGAATAAGTCAGTTTAATGAAACCTAAGAAATTTGGAGGTCATATAATTGTACAGTGTGCACATATGTATAGATATGTACATGCTTAGTTTCCCCTGATTTTGTAATCTCTACAGATACATACTAAGATATTTTGTGGATGGAGCCCAAATGTAATCATAGAATTTACTTAGGTTCATCTACACCTTGCACACATAGCCTTTAGGAAATTTTCTTCATTTTATTAGTGTGCCTATGTGTTGACTGGGACCTATCATACAAAATCTGGTGTGAAAATTTCCATGCTGAAGCTCAAAAACGAGTTGGGAGCATTTTGGATTTCAAGTTTTTAAATCAGAGATGCTTAACCTATTAGTATGAGAGTAAAATGTTGATAGCATTCACAACAGATGATCTTTATTGTATTTCCTTTGCTTGGCTCTTGTGAATGTGCCATAGTTTAAAAACCAGCATGGCTCAAGCTCTGGTAATGGTGAAGAGAGGCAGCCTCAGTTTCTCCAACATGCTCTACCCAATGAAAACCAGTGGGATGGGATATTACGTCCTTAAATGACAAAGACAACTTATCATCTTAGCATCTTACTTTTTTTGTTTGTTTGTTTGTTTTTTGTATTGCTGTTGATTGAACTTTTTCTAACACTTTACTACACAGGCCACTTATACCTGATGAAGCACTTTAAGTTAATAAAATTTGGGGTTTGGTCACATACCGTTTTTCTTCTTTATTTAGTGGAAGTCTATCCACTTATATTATTATCTACTTCCGTATCATTTGTGTTCTCATATTTTTCAAATATTCCAAGTCTCAGGCTACGGGGAAACCCAGTTGGAGATAGAAGGTTGGGGGTGGCGGGAAGAAAGCTTTGTTCTTGGCAGCTCTCTTGGATCTGTGTCTTGTATTTGAGGTCAGGCATTCCTGCTGCAGGGAACAGCAGTGCTTCCCTGCGTTACCCTGGAGATTTTCTCATTTCTGGCATTGGAATTTGCTGCTGGACTGGTTGTGACATGCTAGCCTTGTGCTTTTCCATTCCTCAGTGGACACTTTGCTGTCACCACAAAGCCTCCTCTATCTACTATGCCAGTGGCAAGTTAAGACTCTGCTGACCTCCTAGCAGCCACTGTGACCATGTAAACACTGGAAACTCATATATATGCTTATTGATATAATTTCAGTAGGAAAGGAAATGCTACATGGTAACATCCAAATGTCTTAGAATGAGGACCAACTGATTGATATTGACTTTGGTGTCAATTTGAATAGGTGTTAGGCCATATTAAACCGTTAATAATCATAATGGGTGACATTTCTTTCTCAACCATGCAGATTATTATAACATGATGCAAAAATGAATTAGGAATTGCAAGAGGCTAATTATTATATTGTGGGATGATGCCCTCATAACTGAAATCAGTAACTTACCTGAATTAAGAATATTTTTATACCATCGTCTTCTAAATCAGTCGCAGTCATTCGCAGATTTCTGTGATTTGCTCTTTGAATCTTCATCTGGGTCCAGAGTCTGCTGTTGAGGACCAGCCTCAGGTTGCCTTGGTTGCGCATGACTATGACGAGAAGATGAACAAGTCACATTAGAGTTCGTAATGCCTTAACCTGGAAGAAAAATCTTTTAAGGAAAAGCTAATCCTGTAATCTTTCAAGTTGTGTTTTCACTAGTGAGTGGTAATTTAGCTACATTATAACTCGGTTTTAAAATTGGGCTTTACATTAGAGAAAGTTTGTGTGTTTACTTACTTTAGTTTCAGTGTTAGAATTCTATTTTTGTAGAAATTTTAAATTATTAAATTTAAAGGGCTTCTTTGAAGACCTGGTGACATGAAGATTATCTAAGAAATGTTTACGATGAAAAAAATCAGAATCTAATGTTTAAGTGTTCAAAATGCTAAATCAGATCCATTACAGCTCAGCCATTAGAAAGAATACTGAAAATCTGCTAACAGAAAGTTTCTCATGTGAAAAGACGATCATGGAATACTGTGTAGAAAATGGCAGATCAGTATAGCGCCATGAACCACAAACTGTGCAGTCTGCATAGAAAAGTGTTCAGAGAATGACATTCACAGAATGCATTCTATTAACACACTGTATCCAGAGGATAGACCGTGACACCATTTTATCTATTCTTTGGTTGATTTATATGCTGCTTTCTGTGGTGAGCCCATATTACCCACATAATAACAACAACAATAAAGGTATTTGGAAATTTTGGTCTTAATTGTTTTTCCTGGAGAACAGCAGAAGTAAGCCAGAGTAGAGAACAATCAGTACTTCCTTGGTCGCATAATTTAGCAACCTGTTAACAAAGTTGAAAACCCTGTTCTTGGTCTTTTGTTCTGAATTCTATTCCTTTCCAGTTTTTGAGCTTGACATTTGAAATTCAACAAATCCTCCTATGCCCAGGTCCAGATTCTATGTGTAATTTTTGTCAAAACTTTGACTTCTCAGAACTGTCTGGCAAGATAATTCACTGCACCAGCCCTCAACTCTTGCTCATATGTGGTTTGGGCCTCTGAAGAAAGGCCAGTGTGCCCTTTTGGATGCCAAACATCTGAAATCTTTGCCCAGCTTCTGATGACCCATTTGCTGCAAGATGCAACAGCTATACACTTGTTTCCTCAGAAGCTGACCCCTCATCCCAGCTCCACACTGTGTTTGGATACCAAGGATACATGATGTATCAGGTATTTCTTTCCCCCAAACTTTAAACATTACAAAGCTATTTGCCTTATATCCCTTCTGACGCTAATGATACCACTGTTCAGGTGTGGCCTTAGCTTCGACAAAGGTACTTTCCACACAGCATCTCATCAGATTTTTACAGCTGCTCAAAAGACTTGAATTATAGTATCTCAGTGAATTCTCACGAACACTGAGAAGACCACAGACTACAGTTGTTCACAATTTGAATTCATATGGTCAAGGCATTTCTTTGGGTTTGCTAGTCAGTGGTGGGGGAAAAATTTGAACCCATGCTGTTTGGTAGGTGAGCTTCCTTGAAATGGGAAGCTCCTAGAGTACATTAAAAATCATTTTCCATCATCAGAATTATTGGTGTGTTTGATAATGCATCTACAGAAAGCAGTGTGAATCTTCATGAGAGATTTTACCCATTTTCCTTACAGCATTGTTTCTTACTTAGTCTTGACTGTAGTGTCCCACAGTCACCGCTTGCTATGTCATTCAGCCTCAAGATTCCTCGGCCTCTTTCAGTCCAGGATTGTGTTATTTTGGTGAATACAAAGATCTTGCAGTTGATCTAAATGACAATTGTTTAAAATGTCAGATTTATTAAAATTTTTTCATATTAAATTATTTCTTGTGCCCTAACGCTTTTATATCTGACTTGTCTTATAGTTATTTAATCTTTGTTGATCATTAATAAACTAGAACTTGAGATTTATTTAACTTTCAAGAACTCTCAATCTCTGAATAGTTCAAACTGGAAAAATATAAAAATAACATCATGGCGTGAAATGAAAAGGGTTCCCAGTCCTTGCTCTCCATCTTCCACTCCTGTAACTCTTGTATTTCACATATCTTTCATAGATGTTTGCAGGTATACATACCAACACAAATATGTTTTCATCTTTTTCTAAAACTATAGGATACCATGTATACATGCTGCTTTCTTACTTAATATGTGTCTATATGCCAATTTCTGCATTAAATTTGATACTATTTTGGCCACGTAATGTTATTTGAAAGAAATGAAATCATGGATTTGCATGCCAAAATATTTCAAACACAGCACACGGACATGGAGAGCTATGACATGATAACACAGGGACCCTTGTGGCAATTTAATGGTTGCTAGTTATCAAATAATCTCATGCATAAGAAGTCATCTTGCATATCCAAATGAATATGCAGTGTGCCAGGGACTGACCTCTAACAGTTACTTCAGTTAGGCCAGAATTAAATCTTGAGATGCACTTATTTGGAGTAAAAATATTCTTAGGTCATAGTGGAAACGAGGGGGAATGGAAAGAGTGTGGGAGAAGATGAAGCTTGATAGCAGAGGACTGGTGCCTTTTAACAACAGTGAGGCCACAGAGATTCCTCAACACCACTCAGCCC
This sequence comes from Dicrostonyx torquatus, assembly GCA_028555095.1. Classification (NCBI taxonomy): domain Eukaryota; kingdom Metazoa; phylum Chordata; class Mammalia; order Rodentia; family Cricetidae; genus Dicrostonyx; species Dicrostonyx torquatus. The sequence goes on along the minus strand of JAQHUG010000005.1, from coordinate 20,762,105 downwards.
CAATCAGATACAGCATCCATCTGTGAAGTTCTTAATTTATGCAAAGTCTACACTTTAATAAACAACAATAATAACAAGAAAAGCTTTTAATCTTAAACTGGAATCAAGTCACCTTTCAGGATTAGTAGAGTTGATCATAGTAATGGCACTGATTGTGAGAGCAGAAATGCGAAGTAGAAAGTGGAAGTCTGAAGTTTTTCTAAGACAAGAGTCCTAGAACACCATGCACACAAGCCCCAGAACTCGGGAAGCTAGAGCAAGAGGATCCTAAACTTAGGATCATTGCCTCTTTCTTATTCCAGAACACACACACACACACACACACACACACACACACACACACACACAGAGAGAGAGAGAGAGAGAGAGAGAGAGAGAGAGAGAGAATTTAAGGTTAACACTTCCTTAGTTGTTTAAAAGCCACAGTTTTTATTCAAACAACTTAGTCTTTATGAAGCTCTATTTCTAGCTATTTTTGAAGATGTCTATGTTGATGTTGGCTTTAGTCTATATAATAGTAGAAAAGGTAATACATAGCATACAAACCTTTAACACATTATGTTCTGTTTCTTCTCCTGTTATGACATCAATTTTCTCAAGCAAGCATTTTTGTGATGGTTTAGAAGAAAAGGCAGCAGCTGATTCAATTAGGGATAGATTTTTAATAGAGTCTGTTCCAAAGAGAAAGCAGGAGGAAAAATGTGTAAGACCCTATTTCCTCTGTCATGAAGGTTGTGTTCTAACCTTGTTAGTATATATTCTTACCTTATGGTCAAACTGTTTGAATGGATTAAAATCACCTAATTTACTTTCCCATAGCTTTAAGTCAATACTTTTAAAGTTTATATTATAACCTAATTATAACCCTTGCCAAAACAATTTTAAAAGTATTTTAAAAGCTTTTAAAATTGTCTGGATATTAAGTAAATGTCATTAAGTAAAAGGAGACAAAAGGCTGGAGAGCTGGGTCAGTGGTGAAGAGTGTTTGAGAGGACCCGACTTTGGTTCTCAGCACCTACAAGATGGTTGCTGTAACTCTATTCCCAGAAGATCTGATGCCCTCTTCTGGCATTTTTGGGCAACAGGTACACATGTGGTGCACCGGCATACATGCATGCAAAACACCTATACACATAAAAACAACAGGAGACAGTGAAGTAAATGCTTTACAAATGAAATGATTCTTACTTGGATCTGAAGTGGCGTTAGAAAATTTCAGAACAGATTTGAATGTTTTTTCCTTGGCATATGAATGGTTTTGAAGTGAAGACTGGGTGAACTTTTGAGTGCCCTAAGTGGGGGGAAAATGTGCATTGTTTAATCTTATGCCTAGATATTTGCAGTAAGCCAACCCCCCCCACAAAAACAAAAAGAAAAGATATTTGTTTTTCAACACAGCACACAAGAAATAACTACTGTGATTGTGTTTCGGGCTCCTTCTGTGCTTGACAAAGAACTGGGCTATCATCAGGAAATGTTGGTTGGTTCTAACCTCAAAAACCAGAACCCACTTATCCCAGCCCAACCAGGTAAGTCTTGTTTTAGGGAAATAAGAAAAGCTTGAGTAGGGGGAAGCAAGTGGCTGTCACTCTATGTCCACCAGGCTGACCTAAGGGTCGTTCTCTCAGATATTCGCTATCGCTGTCTACTTCCCAGGAGAGAAGACTCCACTAGACATCTCAGAGGACAGAAAGAATCCTAACATTTCCTCCAACATCAGTGTCTTTCTGCCAACAGTCATTGGGTGTGTTGTGTATGTTCTCATGTGCATACCAAGACACAAGTGTGAAGGTTAGAGAACAGCTTGCTGGAATCAGTTTTCTTCTTTCACCAAGTGGGTCCCTCAGTTCGAACTCAGGTCACAAGGCTTGGTGCAAGTACCTTTAGCACTGAGTCATCTCTCTAACCCACCAACAATCACTTTCAAGGTTCAGCATATCTGATGTCATAAAAGGCTATATGAAAAATATCAATAACTGTGCTATTCACAGCTGTGTGTGTACTCCCTTGCAGAACAGTGAAGGTGGAACACTGCCACTTAAGAACACATTCAAATCTTGCCTTTCTGAACTCAAGATTCTTCTGTGATACTTAATGGGAAATCAGTATCACCCCTAAAACTAAGTGAAGACAAAGTACAATCATTTTCAGTTTAAGAAAACAGAAATACCAGCTCAGAAAGATTTGTGACTCATTCTAAAAGCTAAAGTTGGGAATGCACTTTGACCCCCATATCACAAGGCCATC
>JAQHUG010000005.1:20713527-20747294 GCA_028555095.1 Dicrostonyx torquatus | reverse complement strand
TAATATTAATAAAGTTAATTTAATAATAAATATTAATTTATTAAACAAACAAATAAATAAATGGTGAGAGAGAGAATTTCTGGGGTTTTGAAACTGAAGAGCCATACCTTGCTCTATGCTGCTCTTCTCGGTATTTCTTTGCACCAGACTTGATGTCATAAAAACATTCTTCACTATAAGAAAAAAAATTTAAAAACCTTTAAAATCTGTAAACTAGTTTACATTTTTGTAGAAAAGTTCTGTTTTGAGATCACCAGTAGATGTCGCTATTGGCACTAATACTACTAAAGAGGGCTGGTCCTGTTAAAAATTGTGATTGCCAGGTAAATTTTGCTACCTACTTCTGCTCATTTTTTAAAAACATAAAATTAGACCTTTGATAGAAGAGGTAATATTATTTATAATCATTAAATAGATTAGTGCCGTGAGAAATGTTGCAAATTACAAACGCTGAAGTGATAATGAATCCTGTGTGCTCTAACACCATCAGCAAAGTCTTTACATCCTCCTTTAGTGATACTTAGGAGAGAGATGAGGATAGCAGCTATGTCTGTTAGGTTTGTCTTGTTTTTGTTTTTTGTCAGCACAAGCTAGAGCCACTTTGGAAGAGTAAATATCAATTGAAAAGAAATATGTACATAAAGATAGGCCTTTAGGTAAGTCTGTGGGGACATTTTTTTGACAAATAACTAATGTGGGCAGGTTCAGCACACTATGGGCAGTGCCACCCCTGGGCAAGTGGCCCTGGGCTGGTGAAGAAGCAAACAGAGCATGCCGAAAAGAGTAAGCCAGGAAGCAGCCTTCTTCCATGGTCTCTGCTTGAGTTCCTGCCTCCAGGTTCTGCTTGCATTCCTGCCCTGACTTCCCTTTATGACAGACTATAAGTTGTCAGGTAAAATAAACCCTTCCCTCTTCTAAGCTGGCTTTTCTCAGTGTTTAGCCAAAGTAATAGAAACAAAACTATGACAACAATAATGCCAGATTGTCTCCTTCAAGGTGTGTTGCTGGATAGGATTGGTCATGGCAGCAAACATAGAATGTCTGTGCTTCTCAGAGGGAGGTACTGCCTTGATTCTGCAGGGGCCGGCATCTGACTAATGGAGATGACAAGGGAATAAGAAGCATTTCTTTGAGGTGTTCTTTAGAGCATCATCTCATGAATGCTGGAATCAAATTGCTGCTCTGACAAAAACTGAATTTGATAGTCTTTAGTACCTTTATTTCTTGAAACAGAACAACAAGTGGACACATAAATTGTACTATTTTTTATTATTTCCAGCAGCATTTATGATTCTGCACAGCATAAAGTAGAAATTCTGTTTACTACTGATTAGAGTCCTTCGATTTATTCATCCTTTATATATCTGATTTTTAAAAATGAAGTAGTTACATAGATAAAGTAAAGCTATCCCTTGGCTTTACACAAAAGCAAATAAAACAGAATGCTTTGCCTCTGGGGTTAGCTTCCTCTCCATTTCTTTTATACAACTTGCCATGTGGATTCAATCACAGTTCTCCTGTGACTGAAAAGTGTCTGATACACTATTGCTCAGTCATAATTGTAATTACTGTTTCTAATGTCCATTGATTGGTTTGAAGACTCTGCAGTTCTTGGGTAGAGGACAATCAATCAAAAAGAAATAAAAAGGATAGATAGGTAGATAGATAGATAGATAGATAGATAAAATTTGATAGTGATAAGCACTGGAAAATGCAGTTGATTATTCACTACAAATAAAAATACCCAGGAATATGCCATTGTTTAAAGGTAGTGCTAACCATTTCATTGTGATAAACATTTCATCATAATAAAAACATTTTACTTGGCAAAGCATTACAAATTTTGAGAAAACATATTTTAATTAGTGGAATCTCTAACAGAATCATATTCTAAGCCTTAAAATATTACTCAAAAGAATGGTTTTATTTTGAGTACTATATAAGGGATATGTGTAAACAATGCTAAATAAAACAAAGCAAGCTGTTTTTAGTTTGTATATCTTCCTTGCATAAAGTACTGCTTATGGCATAAAGGATGTAAACCCTACTATGAAGAGAACTCTTGAAGTAAGTCTCTTGATGTAGAAACAAGGAAAACTAAATTTGCCTTGGGATAATACTCTGGTACACTGTAAAGATTTGCTACTCATATTGGTTTAATAAAATGATGATTGGCCAGTAGCCAGGAAGGAAGTATAGGCCACGTGACCAGACTAAGGGACTTCTGGGAAGAAGAAAGGCAGAGACATAAGAAAAGATACAAAGCCATGTGGTTAAACATAGATAAAAAATTATGGGTTAATTTAAATTGTAAGATCTAGTTAATAATAAGTGTGAGCTAATAGACCCAACCGTTTATAATTAATATAAGCTTCTGTGTGTTTCTTTGGGGCTGGATGGGACAGAAACTTCCATCTACAAAATTCCCAACTGACTCAGTGTGCAGTATATAACAGAATTTGTCTTTAAATGTAGGCATCTCTTTATTTATATGAAGTCCTAACACTGTCCAAGCTCAAGTGGTTTTTTTTTTTTTTGCCAAAAATGAATAACACATTTACTGTCTGGATCTGTGAGGTTAATAATCTGCAGACAGCCCTCTCGTGTCTGTGGCTGCGACTTCTCTGTATGGATCTGTGAGGTTAATAATCTTCTGACAGCCCTCTTGCATCTGTGGCTGTGACTTCTCTCTGATTTGCTGCTCACACTGTTAGCATCTTTTTTTTCTTTATGAAACTGGCTAGGTTCTAACTTTTTGCTAAAAGACTTATTTATTATATACAATGTTTGTCTGCATGTATGCCTGCTGGCCAAGAGAGGGCACCAGATCTCATTAGAGATGGTTGTGTTGCTGAGAATTGAACTCAGGACCTCTGGAAGAACAGCCAGTATGCTCTTAATCACTGAGCCATTTCTCCAGTCCCACAATTAGCATCTTATGATGTCTGAAAAAGAAAACTCATCATTGATAAGAATGATTTTTGAGACATCAGAGTGTCAGGATTGAGGTTCTAGGAGTCTGACATTACCTGGCCCAGAGGGGGGGAAGGTTGGGACATCGGTGAATGATGAGGACCTCAGGCGCATCTGAGACGAAGCTGCCACTGAAAGGAGATTCAAATGTAGGTCATTGAGAAGTGTATCTTTTGTCTAGTTTGATGAGGATTCTGCTGTTTGGAGAAAAATTGAGATCTCCAATTCAAAGAAAATTATTTTTTATATTCTTATCAATCAAAACAAAGACTACCTCTGATGATTATAAATTTACTTTATTTTCACTCAATTCGGTAACTATTTCTTGAATGTATTAGACATTCTTTTTGGCACAAAAAATGCACTTGTGAATTCATACCGAGTGGAGATATATGTACATAAATTGCTGCTTTACACAATCCGAAGGCAGAACAGCACTTGAGTTTGTTAATGTGCGCATGGGCAAACTGTTCTCAACTGGCTCAGAATACAGTGTATGAAGAAGTTCTTCTCAAAGTGCCGGCATGTTCTTATTTTGTAGGTGCTTACTTTTAAATGTCCAGTTGAAATTTTTTTTTTAGTAATTTCACATGCAGAATAATAGTCAAACTATACCTACCTCCTGGAGACTGGGAATCTATACTATGAAGCGTGACAGATGAAGACCTTATGCGTTTTCTTGAGAAACCACTGAATTCTGAAAGAAATTCAACAGGAATTGTATTTACAGTAACACACAGTACAGGAGTAGAATCAACTCCTTTGTGTGGATAAGTCATCATTTCATAATGTGCTGACTTGTGGAGCCCAACATTAAATACGAGGGGTCTTAGATGGTTATAAACCTACAGACGCCATATAAGCATGGAACAGTTAGAAACGAATCTTCTGCAGGGAACTATATACAGCCTCAATTTCAGCCTAGAATCACAGAGGCTCTTTGCCCATGTCACTGTCATCTTTCAAACAATCCATGTGCACTCCTAAAAACAAGAAAACCACAGAGTTTTATAGAGTCGGTGTCACAAGCCCAGATGCTCGTGTTTTACTTATTTTCTTTGTATGAAGATTGGGGCTTGGGGTTTCACAGCACAGGACGTAATTCATTACCATGTTCTGCCATTTCATCCAGGCTGTCTTCTGCAGGTCTCTGAAAAGACACAGAAACACCAGTGGAAGCTACGTATTTTCTGTTATTGCATCAATTCCCCACCCTGCCTCTGTATAAGAGAATTTCAGTAGCCAGGGCTCTTTAGCTCACAGGGACAAAGTGACACACCACAGTTTTACCAAGCGCATGGCCACAGAGAAGTCTACCCAGTGGTTATAGATTTCAGTGACTGTAGAACCATTTCTGAACACTTGTTTAAAATGCAGGTTTTTGAAGCACCTGCTCTCAGGATTCTAAAGTGGTTGATCTGGAGTAAGAACCTGCTTTTTGAACAAAGGAGCAAAGGTAGCTTATTTTGTGAGCAGTTCATTAATGACTGCATGTAAGAATGAATTCTCACACCCATAATGAGGTAATGGGTGGGGACAGCTGATCCTCCAACTCCTATGGTTCTAGGATGATGTTTTGACATGAGATAGACTCTATAAGCCCTTTAAAACTAATATTGCATGTTGAAGATTTTTATACCCAGTTTAAGAATCTTTCAGTAGCAAGGACCTAAGGAGCTATTTAACTTTCCTAATCTTTTTTTGTTTCTTTTTGTTTTTTTTTAAGTCACCTTTTAAAAATCGCTCCAAATAAGCATATTATTTTAGGTAAACCACTTTACCACAACTTAGAGATTTCAAGCAAACTGATGTCTCTGAGTCTCAACTCCAAGAGCATTCAGGTAGTGGAGAAGGCCCAGATAAAATCATGCAGCTACTGTATCAACTACCTTCTTAAAGTATTACTTATCAAAACCAGAATAGTCTGTTCTTACCTTGAAAGTGTGTTCTCCCTTCTCAAAAACAAATGTGGGTTGAGCAATGACATATTTTTCTGCAAAAGAAAGGAACGTTCAAGAATTCAAAGCACAGTGACATCTCTAATGCCACCTAAAAATACTTGGGTTTTTTTGAGGGTTGTTTGTTTGTTTTGATTTGGGTTTTTTGTTTTGTTTTGCTTTGCATTTTCCTTGCTGTGGTGATTTGAATGATTGTAGCCCCAATAGACTCATATATTTGAACATTTGGTCTCCAGTTCGTGGAGATGTTTGGGAAGGATTAGGAAGTATAGCCTTGTGAGAAGAGGTGTATCACAGGCAAAGCCTGTGGCAGCCCACTGTCTCTCTTTCTCTGCCTACTACCTTCTGACCAGGATATGAGCTCTCAGCTACTGCTCCAGCATGATGCTTGCCTTCCTCACACCATGGTCTCCACCATGACGACCATGTACGAACCCTCTGAAACTATAAGCAAGTCCCCAACTAAATGCTGTCCTTTATCAGTCGCCTTAGTCATAGAGTCTTTTCAGAGCAATTGTAACCACAACTAAGACAGCAGACTTTCAAGTTTCAAGAGAATGGTGCCATCCCTAGCCCCCTCACTTTTCCTCCCTCTCTCCCAGCCTCCCTCCTTCCCTCCATGTCTCTCACTGCCTTGTGGTTATGGATCAAACTGTGAGCTCTCAGATGTTTCTTTGCTTTGCCTACAGGGACTCTAACCTAAAACCAGTAGCCAAATTAAGTGCTTTCTTTAATCAGTTGCCTTGGCCAAGGTGTTTTACCACAGCAGCAGAAGAGTACCCAACACTTTCCTTAGATAAAATGCAGGTGATTTCCAATGAACATAGTAACAGAAATAATATTCAGGGAAAGTGATAGTATGTAGGCAAGGAGAAAGATAATCTCTTTAAGGAACATGTGTTGGTTGTAGGTGCAATTCCTCGTACAGTAAAACAACAACAACAAAGCCATGCTGTAAGAGTTCAAAGAAAACTAAACAGAATCACTTGTCCTTAGAACCTCATCAGGACAATGCTTAAGAAATCTTTCGGCTGTGCATCACACTGTTCATCTGCCTAATGTAGACAATGTATAATGCCATAACAATTTGAAATTTAAATTAGGTAAAATGTTTACATAATATGTCTACATTTTATGTTTACATAATAAACTTCATTGACTCATTGAGGTAAGTCAACAAATTAACTTCATCTTCTTACTTGTCAGATGGATACTCTCATTGTCAGTTTTCCAACACCATTAAATAGGAATTCATTGACAGTGGTCAGACTTAAGCAGACTTTCTAACTCAAATCTTCTCACCACACCAGTTTGCTTTAATGTGACAAAGCTTGAGACGTAACTAGATAATTCAGGTAGCCATTCTTCTCTATTGAACATTTCTAGATTTTAAAGCCTAGTAGAGATGGTAGAAAATGCCTTATACAGCACTCAGGTACTTTCCTGCTGCTGAGATATGTGCCATACAACCTGAATAAAATAATCTGTGCTTAGAATTTTGACTAGTTAGCAAAATTATAATAATTTGAAGATTATGTAAGATTCAATCCAAAGTTCTAAGTACAGATATTAATGACTAAATTTACAGAAACATGGCGACTATTAAGTTCCAAAGACCACCATTAAAATGTATAAATTATCTTTGTCCCCAAGATGTTCAAAATTTTCACATTTGCAGGCATTTTTTGCCAACAAAATAAAAGAAACATTGATTTTAAAAAAAGAATAAAAATTTCAATAGGTAAGAAATCTCATTTGAGAATAGTTCTATTTGCATTGTACTTTAAGGTGCAAGTAGCTGGGCACAGTGAATCATGCCTATATCTCAGCTCTCAGGTGGAGGCAAGAGAATTATGAAATAATTATCAGTATATTGTCTTGGCATGAATTTAAAATGCATGTATCCCTTAACCTAATAAAATTCAATCTGAGGAATTTGGAGACTGGAGACCCTGTCTCAAAACAAATCACAACCAGCATGCAGAAGAGGCAGACATGAACTACGCTGCATCTATGAAATAATCCCTCAGATTCATATTTTCTTCACTGGAGTTGTCATATACTAAACCATATTTTCAATATTTAGGTTAAAGATTAGTCTTACACAAAATTACAAAGTACATAAAACTCTGTCAGCCTTATTCATCTTTCCTCTATTCTCTTCTCCCTCTCTTATTTCCTTTCTTAATTCTTTTTTCAGTGCTGGCAACTGAATCCAAGGTCTGGGAAAGCACTCTACCAGCATTGCTTTTACATTTTATTTTGAGACAGGTCTCAATAAGTTGCCTGGGATGGCCTTGAGTTTGGCTTTTCCTTACTCTGCTTCCCACGAAATGGGGAGCATGGTCCTGCAGGAACTGGCCTGGCTTCTTTTGATTTTTTTCATGTTAGGTAAGACAGTGGAGAGAAATCCAGTTGTTCTAAAATGTGCATGAATGATTGATAAAATTTTTAAATATCATCACTCTATAAATATTAAGAAGTATTGTATAGGAGTTAAAGCTTGGTCCCTGGTGTTAGGAATGTTGAGTTACAACTTGGCCCCAGAATTAGGAACATAGAGCTAAATATGGCTACTGGTATCTGGGTTGTGTTCTGAGGTTTGCTTTCCATGTCTTTTATAGACCTTTGGTCTCTCTACTTTGGTTTCCTCGTTTAAACAAAAATGAAAATTATATTAATACTTAACTCAAAGAGATTATATAAAAATTGAATAGGCTTTATAGACAGAATTAACTTAGATTTTAATATGACAAAGAGAAATCTTAAAGAAAGAAATCTGGGTACAGAGGTGCATGCCTGTAAACCAGTGTGTGATAGACTAAAATAGGAGAACCACACATTTAAGCTAGCCTGGGTTTAAAAACAGGCTCCAGATCATCCAGAACCTCATAATGAGATGTTAGCTCAAAGAGGAGGAAAAGATGGAGAAGAAGGTAGGAAGGAAGAAAGGAGGGAAAGAAGTAAAGAAGAAAACTAAATATCAGACACAATGTCAATGCCCATCCTAAAACCTATAGCTGGCCTTGCAGACTGTCTTGGTCAGTGTTTTATTGCTGTGAAGAGACACCATGACCTCTGCAACTCTTATAAAGGAAAGCATTTAATTGGGGCATTGGGCTTAATTCCAGTTTCAGAGGTTCAGTCTATCATAGTCATGGCAGGAAATTTGGTGGCATGAAGGCAGACACGGTGCTGGAGAGGTTGCTTAGAGTTCTACATCTGGATCTGTAGACAGCAGGAAGAGACACTGGGCCTGGCTTGGGCTTTTGACACCACAAAGCCCACCCTCAGGGATACACTTTCTCTAACAAGGCCACACCTCCTGGTCCCTTCAAATAGCACATTCCCTATTGACCAAGTATTGAAGTCTATGAATCTGTGGGAGCCATTCTCATTCAAACCACCATATTATCCGATGACAAATGTTGTTAATGAGCCTAAGTCAAACATCAGTTCAAGCTCTCTCCTTTTAGCAGCCATTATCAACATACTGTCAGTTCTCTGATGAACTAATTTGCATCCCTGAACCTAATAAATAAAGCTCCGGTTGAAGAATTTTGAGAAACTGTCACACAATCACTGTGTACATATCAACAAATTTCATTCCTCATGAACAAACACATCCTGTAAGTTAGTGTCTAAAACTCTACCACAATTACTAGTAATTCCCCCAGGAACCAGTTGACCTAGAATAACTTCCTCTTCCATGCCACTGAGATACATTATTCGGTTCTTATACACGATCTTCCTGCTCTCTTCCCAGAGAGCCAAATGACCTCCCACCATGTGGGGAGTGCTTTGCAATTCTGGCATTCTTATAATATGGAACTTTGGTTAATCCTTTCTTCTTTAATAAAATAAAAGAAGCTGCATTAGATTTGAGCTATACGATTCCTTAGTGACTGGAAAGAAACAGTTCCAGAGAATGTACTGTAGACATCAATTATGAATTAGAATAATAAATGGTACTCTTATGAAGTAGCCTTATGGCAGTCATTATTAAAACAATGTGACTTCCTCTAGTCCTAGGTAAACAATACCTTAACTTCCCCTCTGTCAAAACATACAACTGAAAACAGGCAAAATAATCTTCAATGGTAGCATTAAGGAGTTACCACAAAGACTGCTTGTAGCTTGGAGGACAAATTGTAAAATACGATGGCTACATTATTTGTCAATTCAACAAACATTGAGTCTCATCTTTTGTTAGGACTATGGTAGGTGCTAGAGATTCCTAGGTTTATAGAGCTGTGTTAGTGTTGGTGCAGCCTCCTTTCTCTCAACACTGCCTAGCACATGGATTAAAACAGTCTTCACACTTTGTTCTAACTAGGGTTTTCTCAAGTCTAAGCAATTTTCTTTCTTTTTTTCTTTTTTGTCAAGAACAGACTCTAAGCATTTATCAGCTCAGTGGGCCTGTAGTAGGATGACACAGAAGGAGAATTTGAAAATAAGACAAAGTCCTTAAAATTATATTTTAAAAATGTAGTGTTTCCCCTCTGATAATGTCATGAATGAGCCCCTTTACTCTACGGAGATGTATTGTGAGGCGTCAAAGGCATGTTTAAGAGCCTGGTTTTGTGGTGAAGCAGTGCATTAAGATGGGAAATGGCAAAGCCTATTCCTTCATCTCATGTTCTGGTGGCAAAAGAAATAGAAATAATGTATCTAGAGTCCAAGCAACCCCATCAGGGCCAAGCCCCATCACCTAAATCCATCCACTAAATCCTACCTATAAGGTTTTTATCACCTCCTAATGGTGCTTCCTTAGGGACTAAGTTTCTAACCTATTGGCAATAGGAAATAACTGGGATCCAAACCGTAGCATTGGTATAAAGCCAAGACAGGTCTGCCAGCACAAATTATGCTCTAAATGGATAGTATGTACCATCTAGCACCATGCCAAGGAAAATCTGTATAAATAACATTTTTTTCAAACCTTATTGATTCATCATATGTACACACGCACTTCTATTCCAGTCAAAAATCAGAACACACAGCAATAAAGAGTTTCAAGCAGTGGCAGGGTGACATGGGACCACAGAGTAAAGAAAACCAAAGAGAAATGAGAGCAGCGAGATTTTGGATCTGGAAACATAAATATAGGTGGTACCCGATTTAGTAGGCCAGGAAAGCTGAACTGAAAGTTCAGGATAGCAGTAGGGATGCAGAACGGGACCCAGTGCAACATGCCCAGGAACACCACAGTTCAAATATGACAGAACTAAGAACTTCTAGGAGAAGAGATGAAATTAGGCTCAAGATAGGAAGATCTTGCATAAATTAGCAGCAAAGTAACTCAGTTGTCCTATTCCCAGCCTATCAGAAGTCTGAGATCTTCATTCACCTTTTCCAGGACTCCCATCTAAATCCCCTGGCAAGAGCTCAGTTCAGTGTTGTCTGTATATGCAATGGCTCTGCTTCTCAGGATCTTCCAATGCTGTGGCAGTGTTTACAACAGATATGCAACTTTCCTGGTATTTTAATACATACCACAATTTCCCTATCCCAAAATATTAGGGTGAATTAGGAATTTTTGCCTCTGCTTTCTATTTCTATATGTTTAGTTGACACCCAATCTGTTGAATACACCTCCATCCACTAGAAAAGTAGCTGGAGATGTTGCTGATCTTAGAGGAAGGGGTTTGAAAGGATCCAGTGAACCACAAGGAGGGTCTTGAAGGTAGAGAAGGAGACCAAAAGTGAAACAACTTTAGCCTGAGTCTGAAAGCCTAGTGACTGTCAGGTTTCTGCTACTTGGTTCCCCAACCTAGAAACAGCATTCTTCTCATGGCAGCCTGGTAGTTGAGGGTATGTACCAGCCAGAACCAAACCGCCATAGCCAGGGCTGGTAAACCACGTCTGCACAAGCCTTCCTTGCCACACCAGGAAAGAGGGTGTCAGCAACCTCTCTGCAGAGGGAACCCTGCCAACTGGGTCACTCCTAAATTGCCACCAGGACTGGAATTCTCCCCTTGTACTACATCCTTGGCAGGCTCTGTGTGTTCCTCTCCCTTTCTTTCTGGATCTTCCATGTGTCTGTGCCTATTTTCTTCTCTCTTTTTTTCTCCTCGGGTGTTCTTTGTTCTCTAATACTTTCCTTTGTGCCCCCATCTTTTTCTGTCACTGCCAAAGCTTGCTGACAGTCTAAGACCTGTTGTCTCATTTTTTGTTTGATTTTTTAATTCTTCTCTCTCTGTGTGTCTCTGTCTGTCTGTTTCTCTCTCTCTCTCTCTCTCTCTCTCTCTCTCTATCTCTCTCAGGCTTGCCTTTAACTACTAATCCTCATGCCTCTACCTTCTGAGATCTGGGATTACAAGCTTGCACCACCACCTGGCTTATGTGAGTGTTCCTGTGTGCATATGCATGTGTGTGTGTGTGTATTTTTGTGTGCATGTGTACTTGTGTATATAAAGGTTGTTTGAGCAAGTCATGCATGTGGGGTCAGCTTCTTCTTATAACCCTGTTTTTGAAACAAAGCAAAATTTCTGTGTCTAACATCTATCTCTCTGTCCTTGATCCTTCTTGTATGCACAGATCTCCTTACACACCCAGACATGACATATCTTTATATATGAACATGTTACAATACACCAGGCTACAAGTTACATAGAAAACACTCATTTAAACTTGTATTCCTTTTCCCTTCCTCTGAGTCCTAAGCTGTCAGCAGTGGAATACTACTTTGTGGTAGCCCTGGTAGAATGGGTCTCTTCTCAAAATGGCATTTTCTTTTCACTTCCTTATTCTTAGTCTGAGTTTTCTTCTGCCTCCTCACTCCCAAACCCCTGTTTAAAACAGTTTAATATCAGTATGGTCCTGTATTCAAGCTGTGGCCCGAAATAGTCTTAGAAATTCTTGCTCCTCATAATGTAGTGCTTGGGCTGGCAGCCTCAGTGAATAAAACACAGCATCTGGATCCTGGGGACTCATTTAAAGCCAGTAATCCTAGCACTCCTGTGACAGGATGGGAGACAGAGACCAAAGAATCTTTGGAAGTTTGTGGGCCAGCTAACATGATGTTTGCAGCAGTGGAAGGCAAGGACCAACACCTGAGCTTGTCATCTGGCCTCCATGTGCACACACATGCATAATATACTCTACAGAAGCATCACACACACACACACACACACACACACAAGTGTGGTTGACATAAACCAGCAGCATTAACCTGAGTTTGTTAGAGATTCAGGCATAGTTAAAATCTGTACTCTGAACCCTTTCTTGGTGAGTTAGTCTTTCAAGAAGTCTGGAAGAACACAGGATTTCTGTGAACCAAGATGAAATTCATAAGGATAGCAGTTGAGACTCTTGAAGTCAGTGAGCAGCTCTGTGGGATGTGCTAAGACTGCTGGCAATTAGTGAGGAAGTTGTGCCATTCCAACCACACAATATGGTTGGTTATGGCTCAGTGTAAATTCATAGGCCATTCTAATAAATTAAAATGAATCCCTATGTTGCAGATATTGGAATGTCACTATTGATATTGAAACTAATTCAGGTTTGCATGATTTCCTTTGAGGTGTAGAAATCTGCTGTTTTAAAAATATACCTGAAATCTGCCTATTTTTCATGAAAAATATTTAGATGTCATTCCATGAGATTATTAAACATTAATTAAAATGTTCATTTCTGAAAAATTAGCCTAAAAGTATACATTTCACCAAAAGTTTTTGTCACAGTTTTAAGAGTCTTCAAAAGGAATTTGAATCATCTGAAGTCTCTAGTGTGACAAATGATCACATCTTTAGGAAAAATAGGCAATCATAGCAAGTGACCTCAATTGCTTCATGGACCCCTGGAAAGGGTTGGGTTTTTGTTTGTTTAAAGAAACAATAAAATAAGCAAAAATCCAGACCTTTATTAAAATCTCCCAAGGATGTTCTGAGAAAGACAAAACATAATCCCCAAAAAATGGAGTTGGTGTGAACTCACACATGATGTTCTGTGGCATTTCTACTACACAAAGGGAAACTCTGTGAAATGCACACAAAGCAGCAAATTGCTTGTGATAATATTTAAGAACCTGCCTTTATAGATGAAGATGGTGGGACCACAGACTCTCATATCATTATCTACTACAATAGTGCACTCTCATTTCTATTTTATGACATGCTTTGCTCTGGCTTGAAAGCAGAAGACAGGACCCAGAATGAATCAGGCAGTCTGCGTGGCAGGTTTTCAGCCTGGCTCGAAGCACTAGCTCAATGAGTCAGCTCCCTACAGCCCCTTCAGGCTGGTCATCCCTGCTGGAGTTATGAGCAATTTGTATATTATAAATGTCAGCTAACTGTAAGACATACAGAAATACACTAAATAAAGGGAGGACAACCCTTTCTCCTGGCTGTCTTAACTCTGCAACTTTAAACACTACTTTCCATTTTTGTTAGGAAAGGAGTCATTAACTGCCAACTGCAGGAGACTTAGCAGTTCTTAGTTTGGATTCATATCTAATAGTATGTACTGGAAAGAAGAAAGTTAAGAACACTGTTTCCCTACTTGTAACTACTAAGTCATTTTTGGAAAAAAAGTCATTTCACAGAAGGACACTATAGGAGATGAGAGAACTCTCTGCCACACTGAATACAACCAACACCACCCAAAGCCAGCCTAGCTTGTCTTAGTCCCTAACTTGTTAGCTTCTCCTGCTGACAGCCTTCAAGGGATCCATCTACGTAAGTTCCAGAGACCCTTAGTCCCTTCCTGTTTTCCTGTACATGGTTTTGTACTTTGGTCACGATATAGACAGAGGCCAATTTAGAAAAACAACAGCACAGGAATAAGGACATTTCTTGTTTGTACAAGAAGCATCTGATGGTTTCCAACACAGGCTGGGCTATGATTCTGGAAATACAGAAAACCCTTGAAAGTTCTGTGTTGTATGCATTTTTACCCTAGCCACGACGTCAAACTGTGCAGCTCAGCTATGAGCCATCTGTGTCTATGGTTGTAGCCAATGTTTTATTTATTTATTGCATTTAGAACCAGAAGATTTTAAACAGCAATGAACCAATGATAGATCAGGGGCCTGAGGGAAACCAAACACTACTACTAAAATCATAGCAATAAAATGACTCCCAAGAGAATTTGATATATCCATAGGTCAGTGTCTCACCTAGCCTTCATCAGAGAAGCTTCTTCCTACTGCAGATGGGAACAAATACAGAGACCCACAGCTACAACTGGACAATGTGCAGAGAGTGGAAAACCTTGGAATACCCGTCCTAAGTGGAATGTTTCCATCAAATCCTTCCCCTCAAAGCTCAGGGAACCCTTTTGAAAAGGAGGTGGAAAGACTTTAAGAGCCAGCAAGGATGAAGTACCCTAAGGAAGCAAGGCCTTCTAAAAATAGCTGGACCGGTGAACATATAAGCTCACAGAAACTGTGATGGTATGCACAGGACCTGCACAGGTCTGGGCCTGATGGAGTCCCAGTGCTGAAAAGGGACATGGACCCAAGCCCACATCGCTAACCTAGAAGCTAACTCCAACTGATAATTTCTTGCAAATGAAAAATTAGTTTCCTCCAATATCTCCAATTCTCATTGGGTATACAAACCACTTTTGGGGCCAGGCCCATGTCCAGCAATAAATGCACAGCATAAAATTAAATCAATGGCATTTTTTGAGGATCTTTGTTTCATAATGCCTTGTCAGGGTTTTGTATTTTTCCCTTATAGGACATTTGCATATATATTATGACTTCTAGTTTTGTGGGTTTATGGGATTTTTGTGTGTGTCAGTGTGTGTCTCTGCATCTATATATGTTTTGTGAGCTTTTTCTTTGGCTTTTTCTTCTGTTTGTTCTATTCTGGTTTGTTTGTTTTTGTTTTATCTAATTTTATTTTATAGTTATTATTTTTAGATACCTGTTTGTATCCTAATGAGACAAAAGGAAGATTTCTGTGGGTTAGAAGGATCTGGGAGGAACGGGGGAGAGGAAACCATAATTAGAATATATTGTATTTGGTACTAAAAAGTGTTTTCAATAAAAAATACAAAAGCAAAAGAGCCAGCAGTGAAACAATGAAAAGGAAAAGGTATTGTCATATTTTTAAGTTTACTTCCTAATGCTTTCTAAAAATATTTATTTTCAATAAATGAATAAATTTGGGTTTTCATGGATTTTTACAACAAACTGCACTACATATTTCAACGTCAAGAGACTGTTCTTTCGGTAAATGTCCCTTTTTTCTTCCCTTATCAGTAACAGACATATGAAATGCTTATGCAAGTCCTGACTTGTCTCCCCCTGTTCGCCTTTTGGAATGTTTAACTGGATATGACCCCAGCAAACACTGTGAACATTAGACCTGGCTGAGTTCTCTGGCTTCTGCCTTTATGCACTGGCACAGTACAAAGACTTACAAGTTTGCATCATATTTTAGCTTTTGTAAACCATATTTAACATAGTCATATTTGACAAATAAGTAAATGATTGCCAGGAGCCAGTGATCCAGTGTTGTATTGTATTCCTGCATATTGATTTTTGCCACTTCAGTTATGCAAAAAGAGTCTTTTCTTTTTACTGTTACATGTTCATATTCTGACTCTAAGGAACTTTGTTCCAGAGTGTGTACAGGTAAATAAGTAGTGACTCTAGCCACTCTAAGTCTCATGTTAATGCGTTGAGCCTACAGCAAAACAGTAACAAAAGAAAATATTACTTTTTACAAGAATATACCCATTTCTCCATAATTTGAAGGTGCTATTTTGTTATTAAGAAGACTGCTGTGAATCTTCCCAATCTTCTTAATAACAAAATAGCACCTTCAAATTATGGAGGAATGGGTATATTCACAATTTGGGGGCAAGCATGGTACATACTGTGTAACCTCAATTACCTAATGTATGTACACTTGCAGCATCCAGAGGGACATAGCAAGCTGAGCTGCATGTAACTGGGTGACTGTTCTTGGCTTCTTGTGTTTTGTTTCCTGTAATATACATGCTACAAAATAAATAAAAGCTTCTTTTCAAAGTTTAAAAATAAAAAAGAAGAAGACTGCTGTGTTATATGCCTCTGTGAGAAGGGCTCCTGCAACCTTAAATGCATCTATCAGAGCATCTGTGGTCCTCTGGAGTAATAATTCTAGAGTGATATGCTTGCTCTTTCTCTACACCATTGCCTCGTTTGGGTCTGAAGGCTAATAAAGATGCAAAATGTGTTCCTGGATGTGCTTGGTCAGCCAGTACCATTTGGAAATACATATTTCATTTGACAGCATTTGTAAGTCACATATTTTCTCTCAGAATAGCTCACAGTGTGAAAAAGCTTCCATATGCTAATGGAGCCTCACTTTGCCAAGTGGGGAGAGGAGCAGAAATACAATCTAGGTTTCATGGGACACTGAAGATGTGTCCTGAGCAGGCACATGGGTTCAAAGTACCTTACTCTTAATGTTAATCTCAACTAATTGTCCAGTAGTGTTTACTGTTAAAATTAAGTACATAATTTTGATGCAAAAATATCTTCTTCCTAAGAATTAAATCACTATTTTAAAAGACTACTGATCGGTTACCATATATTCATGCATTAAATTCAGATAAACTTACATCCTTCCCTCTCAGCAGACAGATAACACTGTTTTTAAATTTCTTCATGATTCACAAAATATAATCAGGATGAAAATAATGAAAGTGAGTTTCTCAAGTTCCTAAAGCCTGTCCATCTCTGTCTTGAGTCTTTGAGCAAGGGGCATAGCACAGTGTTCTACTACAGTCAGGTCCTTGCAGGTCTAGCCAGCAGAAAGGAAGCCAGCCTGCCACCATTTATGTGACCTGAAATTTTCTCAGGAAAGTTGAAAATGGCCCTTTAGATGTAATAGCTCATGATCATTGGAGTCTCAGAATATATCAGGCTTGGAGGATTGGAAAAGGTATTCTAATTGTGTGATGACGTTTTAATTATTCTAAGTGGTGAAGTACACAGAGCAGAGCATTTGCCACTTTAACATTTTAGGGTGTAAAATGGCATTAACCGCACTCACACCACTGCATAAGGATCACCGTAATCTTCTCCCCAGCGCTTCCTTCTCATCCTTCACCCAAGACCTGACTTCATTTCACAGTAAATGCCTCCTTCCGTAGCCCTTCTCTGGCCTTGAAAACCACCATTTACTTTCTGGCTTTGACATTTCCACACATTTCAGAGAAGTGAGGTATTTAATATTTGTCTTTTAAATCTATCAGTATTTGTATTTAAAAGTGTGTGTGTGTGTGTGTGTGTGTGTGTGTGTGTGTGTGTGTGTGTGTGTGTACATGTGGAGACCAGAGGACAGCTTGGGGGAGTTGGTTCTCTTTTTCCACCATGTGGGTCCCAGAAGGGGAATTCAGGTCATCAGACTTGGTTGCAAGTGTGTTTACCATCTCCCTGTATCTGTCTTTATATCTAACTTATTTTACCTAGTATAATGTCTTCATCCATATAGCAGCATAGGCTGAATAATGCTCAATTATCTATCTATCTGTCTATCTATCTGTCTGTCCATCCATCCATCCATCCATCCATCCATCCATCTATATATGTATGTACCTACCTACCTACCTATCTTTCTCTCTCAGAGGTGATAAAGCACATAGAGTATTTACAGCTTTATATTAGGGGTACAAAGTGACATTAACTATACTATATTATATAACACATTGCTTTTTTAAAAATATATTTGTTCATTGATGGATATTTAAGTCAGCACTTCCCAGTTTTCTTCTTCCTCATTTCTTTGATGCATTTGGCTCTATATGTCTAACATCTACATGCCCTCACTAATCTCCCATCTTCTATTGTCATTTCTTCTTTTCCCCCTACTCTTACACACTCATTGTGTTGTCTACATGTTTAATGTTAGAATTAGTATATGTCAGGTCTATTTTCTTCTATGTATGCAGCATGAGTGACTGAACCTAAGGCCTAAGTCATGCGAGGCTAGTGTAACTACTGAGCTACACAGTGGTCCCTAAATATTCTGCTATGTTCAAATGAAATTAATCTGCAGTAACCACATCTTAAATTCCTTATCCATAAGAGGTGTCAGTTCTTACATAGCTGTACATAAATGTAGTTCTTTGTCTTAACCACCCACCTTGACCACAGTTTTCAGTTCTAGTTTAAGACTTGTGTGTAATGTCAGTGGGACTAAATGATGTTTGAAACCCAGACACACAGCAATTTACAAATGCCAACCACTTGAATGAACTATTTAGAGAGTAGATTTTTTTTTCCTTTATTAAGGGTGTGCTATTATCAAGGCTTAAGGCTGAAAGTGGGAGAATTTCTCACAGAGGCAGAAGGAAGTTTCACACATCTATGATGCATTTTAGACTTGTTTTCATTCTTCTTCTGTGTCTTTAAATTTGTGGCTATACTTGTTTCCTAAAACTCCCTCCAAACTTTGCAGGTATTTCTTCACAACCAAAATAGTCACTCTCTTTAGTTAAGTTTAGCTTAATTCCATTCTCAAAATAAAAAGCAGTGGAAAAATACTTTAACTCTATCCATATTTGAGAATGAAATACCTTATAAATGAAGTTGTCTTATTAAATAAACAGAATTCATAGTCAGCAGTGCTAGTATGTCTTGCCTGTGGTTGGCTTATTAACGCACCTACGGAAATGCACAAGAGCATGCACACACCTTTATCTACAACCACATTCTCTGCAGATGACTAAGAATAGGCCAGACAACCCCAGATCAAAATGATCTACTTCTAATGTTCTCAGACGTTTTCCTTATTTTGCGCTTTCTCTTTAAATGGCAATGCCCTGCCCTCTTTAAAACTTGTGTGCTTTTCTGTTAGCCATTCTGTGGATTTAACCATGGTCCTCATGCTGGCTAGGTAAGTGCTCTTCCACTTAGATGTGTTTAAAGTCCTTCTTTTCTTACTTTACTTTGAGACAAGACCTCACTAAGTGGCCCAGGCTGCCCTTGACAGAACTCACTCTTAGGCCAGGCAGACTTTGAGCTTGGTGACTCTTTTGCTTCAGTTTCTGGAGCAGCTTGGATCCTAAGCATGTGTCACCAGTCCTACTATATCCTAGCATCTAGCAAACTGGAACAAGAAAAGATTTGATGCCATTTGCTTCAGGATGTCATTGCACAAATCCCCCCAGATCATTGTCTCTGGCTGAAATTCTAGATGATATTCCTATGAGCATTTAGCTGGCTATCACCATCCCTGGATCTGATCACCAGGTAGAAGGAGTGCAACTTTAGAAACAGTAAAGTGTTTAGTACATTTTAAATCCTGACTTTTGGGTATTTTGCTAGATTTGCCCATCCACTTCATTAAAAAGCAACTCAGGTGTGAAATTTCCTTTGCCAAAATGTTGATTAAAATTTCAAGCCGAGTTAATGATTTAATAGAATAGCTGACCCAACATTTAAAATGTCATCTCCTGTTTAAATTAGAAAAGAAAGCTGGGTCTGGGATTGTAGCTCTGTAACTGAACACTTGCCTAGCATGTATGAGACTCTGGCTTCAATCTTTAGCACTGTCAAAAACAAAAGGTGAATTAATTACAATAGTGACCATTACTTAGCCCCTTTTAAGTTTATACATTTGAATAATCAAAACCCAAACCATTTCTCTCAAGCCATTTCGGTCAAGTTAAAAAAAAATGATGGATTACTTTGCTTAATACTTCATAAAATGTAAGACACGGGTTCTCAGCATTAAACAAAACTGCTAGCTTGGCCAGCAAGTTGCTGGCATAGGGACCATAGGTTTGCAGTGACACAGTTATAGTTTCTTACCAGTTTTGTTTAGATTAAAAATTACCCTCCTGATTTCAACTGGATGTGCTTCAAAATCCATATAGAATTTAACTGGTGACTTAGTAGCAGCCTATTTGAAGCAACCAAACCACAGAATGAGTTCAAGGGCACCAGCCCCCAGGGCAGCTCTTTCGCAAATTTACCAGAGTATGGAGCAGACAGTGACCATGGCTCAGTCAACCCAGACTCAGGCCTGACTCAAGGTTATCTTAGCTACCTTTCGTAATGAAATAAATATACGAAGTGCTTAGTGGTGTCTGGAATATAAATGTTCCATAAACACAATTTGTTTATAGGTGATATGTGAATGCTGTGGTATAGTCTAAGATACAAACCTACTTTTCTGCTCTCAAAAAGGTTGCAAAACATTGCAACATTAGTGGTTGTCTCCTCAAACCACAGGATCTTGTAAGTCCCTCACATAACACAGAAAATAAGGATTACGGTTAGATTAGTACTATGTTTTCTTCCCCACTTGTGGCCGCACACGGGTATGTGGGCTGTAGGTAAGCCAAGGTCTTATCCTTCATCCTATGGGGCCTCCAGACTCTACCTCTGAGTGCTGTGTAGACTTTATCACTATTGTATATATGTCTGATAGCAGAACCCATGAACACGCACTTTTCCCTATGACAGCTGCAACTGGCTTCAGAAGACATCAGCATAGGTTTATGATTTACACTGAAGGCTAGCCAAAGTTCACTACCTTTGGTAGTATTCGATGACACACTGGGGTATTTGTCCCCAAGGGGCTGTTTTCAACACAGGCAATTCTCATTACTAGCTCCGCACTTATCTATCTCAATGTCAGAAAATGTGAGGATTACTGCAGCAAGTATCAGAAATAAATTTGTATTGAAATTATTGACATTCAAGAACCTTGGATTATCTAAGCTATTTTAGAAGCACCTCCTAATCTTGTACAAATGGAAGGAAGGATCTGGAAAGGCACAGAGTCTGTATCCAGGTTCAGTGTCCAGTGTTTTTACTGCAAGGTCCAGTGTCCATTACTGAACAGAAGACTTCCTAGCTACTGACTAGCTGCACAGAACACTGTCTGCAGAATGCTGTTTTGTCTGAGCAAGCTTAGTAGAAAAGATGCAATCAGATTACTAAAAGCAAAGAAAGTTTGGAGCATCATAGTAACTATTTCATTCTTCTTTGCACATAAATGCTTGCTTGATAAGTGCCCGCCAATCCAAAAAAGCTTGGCCTAAGACTTACTTTATTTTAACATGGCAGTGTAATCGTCAGGGAACAAGTTTTTACCTCATCTCTAACTTTTTGGCGGTTACCTCTCCACAAAAATGCCAAGGCTGTAAACGACTAAAAAGCCCAAATTAGTATGTAGTCACTCCCATCTCATTCAGAATCGAAACCAGAGATCTTTTATAAGTGCCTTCCATCCCTTCTCTCAGCTCTTACTCGGTCCTTAACACCCACTTAAGCCAACTCAGGCCTCAGAGAGCTGGTACCAAGGTGTGACCTGCAGCAGCCACAAACAGCAGATGAGAACATGCTAGAAAGGAAAATTCTCAGCCCCACCATCCCCCGCCCCAGACATTCTAGGTGGAAAATCACCACGGGGAAACCTAGCAACTTCCAGCAACCGTGCCCATTTGATGGCTGGTTGGTTAGCTTTTGAATCAAAACCTTGCTTTGCAGCCCAAGCTAGCCTGGAATTTGCAATCTTGCCTCTGGTTCTCAAGTACTAGGTGCAACCCCAATTTTGGGAGCCCCATCTGACACACTGTTATATAATAGTCCCCCAGTTTTTCTCAGATATTGTTGTGAGTATTCTGCTTTGTTGTTATGGTCTTAACCCTGCACTAGGCTTAATTTACCATAGGTGTGTAGATAGTCATCCCCTGTACATGCAGGCAGTGGGGTGGTAAGATTGCGCTAAATCCAGGGAATGAAGAACCAATGTCGCACACAGAGTGTAACTCATCAGCCTCCCTATCTGTGCTTCTGCACCAAACTAAACCCAGAGGGCTGTGACCCCAGTGTTGCCCAGCTTCCTCCCTCACTTCCTGCAGGTCTCTGAACGTTCCTCTTCCTTAATGAGTCCTGCCTGATTGTTTAACGGGCACCTCCACTAGGACACACTCTGTCCTCTCCATTCAATCTTTCTCTGTAGTGTAACAACTTAAACTACATATGTTATTTCTTTTCTTTACTGTCTGCCCTTTGGCCTGTTAGAAAGTGGTGTCAGGTGGGCAGGAAGTCCTGACTGCTTTGCTCTCTAGTACCTTAACATAGTACTCATGCCAGAGGTTCAGAAAACATCTATTTAATAGAATGAATGAAATTCTTCATGAGTTTAAGAAAGAGGAAGAAGTTAAGAGGAGGGAAAAAGTTCATGAAATAATCCATTTTTGCTGTTTGCTACAAGAATATTTATGAGATACCATGGATATAATGAAAAAACCTGAATTTTGAAGAAACTTCAGAGAAACCGTTGACTCTAAATGATGTTTGATGCCAGACAGAGGCAAAAAAAAAAAAAAAGGCTAAGGTCTCTCCCTAGCTGTTTTTGGGGGGTCAGGGGATCAGTTTTAATGTTGATCATTAAAACTGTTCATGCTTTTCACATAGTTCACCACTAATCTCTACCCCAGCCCAAACTGTGAGGCAGTGGTTTTTTTTTTTATCATATTTCAATTTATCTGTTTTAATCTCATTACATTGCTAATTTTACATTACTGTGTTATTAATACAGAAGTTCTCAGCTCAGGCATAATTTAAACAACAAAGTGGTACTAATTAGTAAGCTCATATAGCGTAATGACTCACATTTTATTAAAGGCTTGATAGTTCCTGAGCTGAGCTGTGGCCACACTGCCAATAGGATATGTTCTTTCTTCTTCCATGAGTAATTGAAATTCACCAGGACACTCCAGTTCCTTCGTTATTCACTGAAGTTGCCAAGAGAAGCCTGGGGGCAACTTTAGAGAGCAAAGCCTTCCAGGTAGTCTCACATTTAAAAGCACGGAAGGACAAATCACATACAATAAAATGCATTGGTAAGTTGGACAACCTAAGTAACCAAACCTCCATCCTGATGTAAAGCATGTTCACTACCCAACAAGTTCCTTCATTTCCTGTTTGAGTATTTTCCCTACCTTGGGAACAACTGTTGTGATTTCTGTCAGCATAGCCTAGTTTTGTTTGAGAATTTCATGTAATTAGATATATGATTATATGTAATATGCAATTATATATAATATATCATAAACTTTTTGGTATTTGGCTTATTTTGACTCAAAACAGTATTCCTCAAGACTCACCTTCATGACTGATTATTTCAGTGATCCACTCCTCTCTACTAAATGGTATTCCATCTATGAATACACACAGTGTGTTTATCTATGCACAACCATTGATAAATAAAAACTGCTTTGTGCATTCATTCATTTTATACTTCCCAATGGGAGTGTTGGTTCACAGAGCTAACTTTGAAGACAAAACAAAATAAAACAAAACTACCAACTCAGTTTTCAAACCAATTATACCACTTCATAGCAACGCACAAGTTCTCTGCATCTTCTTTCAAACGTCATGTTATCAGTGGTTTAAATTTTAACACCAGGGCGGGGCGGTGGTGGCACACGCCTTTAGTCCCAGTCCTCAGGAGGCAGAGGCAGGCTGATCTCTTTGAGTTCGAGGCCAGCCTCATCTACAAGAGCTAGTTCCAGGACAGGCTCCAAAGCTACAGAGAAACCCGGTGGTGAAAAACCAATAAAAAAATTAACCACCATGTTTACATTAGTTATCTTTCATACTGTGGCAAAGTATCTCCAGTTCTCCAGTTACCCATTTAGAAAGAGGAGACATGTATTCTGGCTCACAGGTTGAGAAGTTTAAATTCGTGGTCAGTTCATCTTATCATTCTGACCTCTGGTGGCACAACAGTGTGGGAGAGTTTTGGGGAGTCTTTGGTCAGAAAGTTAAAGAGAGGAGAAAAACGCAGAAGACCAATTAACCCCAAAGGCATGTGTCTCACAACCTTGAGGCCTTCCAATAGACCTCAGTGACTGAAGGCTCCAATACCTCCCAGGAGTACCACACCCTCTTACAGCCTTTAGCATGTGGACCTATGGTGACGTCCCACAGACTATGCCACATACAGACGCATAGTGATGCCTTGTGGTGGGTCAGTTCTGCATTACTCTAAGAAAGAAGAATGTTGGGCATTTTTAATGTACTTGTTGGCCATTTTGTTTTAGAAGTATGGTCAGACCATTGGCCCACATTTTGAAGCAAATTCTTTTTCTTGAGTTGTAAGAGCACTCAGTGTATTCTGGCTGTAGGCTATGTATGTGTATGTGACACACCATTTTCTCCCAGTCTCCCTTCTCCGCAGCACCCTTTGAACAGTAGATATTTTCAATGCTGGTAATCTAATTGGTATACTTTTATAGCTTAGCGATTTTCATACCTGGCATGAAAAACTGTGCATTCCAATGACAGAGACATTTTCTTACACTTTCACCTAGAAATTTTATACACTTAGCTTTTGTGTTTCAGTCACACCATATCTTAATGGCTTTTTATAGAAAAATGGGTTTTCAGTAATATGTTCTAATATTTGTTATAGAATTATTACAGAAAATACTACCTTTCTCTTATCAGAGTTATTTGGGGTCTTTGTATGGGATTTCTGAGATGGCACAGCAGGTAATGGCACTTGCTGTCAAGCCTGATGACTTGAGTTCCATTCAAACCCCATGGTGGAAGGAGAGTACTGACATCCACCATTTGGCCTCTGACCTCCACATGTGAGCCATGACACATGCATGCCCATACACTTAACACACACACTAAACGAAACCAATATATAACTTTAATATATACTGATTTCTAGGTATCCAAATCTGTCCCAAGAATTGATTTTCTGTCCTTAAACCAATATTACATCATCTAGAAATCCAGGATTAGAAATTGTCAACTTCAGTTGTCAACTTCAAGATGTATTAACTATTATAGATTTCTTAGATTTCCTTATGAATTTTAAATTAGCTTGTCAAGTTAAAGAAGAAAAAGTTGGCTGGAATTGTGATGAGGATGCCTTGACTTTACAGATCAGTGTGGGGAAGGCTGCTTCCTTAATAATATTGAACCATCCAACTTATGAGTTCAGGCTCTCTCGCTCTCTCTCGCTCTCTCTCTCTCTCTCTCTCTCCGTGTGTGTGTGTGTGTGTGTGTGTGTGTGTGTGAAAGAGAGTGGGGGGAACTTACTTCCTTGACACAGGGTCACTGAACTGGGCTAATGGCCAGAAAGACCACCTCAGTACTAGTGTTGTAGGTATATCTATAAGACACACACACACACACACACACACACACACACACACACACACACACACACACACGGAGAAAGAGAGGAGGGAGAGAGAGAAGAGGGAGAAAGGAGAGAGAGAGAGAGAGAGAGAGCCCGAACTCATGTGTTGGAGATCTATGGATCTATGGAATCAAGGCATTTTCATTGCAAATCCAGCCAGCTTTTTTTTTTTTAACTTGACAAGCTATTTAAAATTCATAAGGAAATCTAAAGGAATCTAGGATAGTTAATACATCTTGAAGTTGTATGTGGGTGCTAGGGTGTGAACTCGGTGCTCATATTTTCACAGTAAACACTCTTACCATCCAATCGTCTCTCCAGGTCCCAAGGATCAATATTTTCTTAGAATTCAGTGAGCTATTGCTTCTCTTGCCAGTGTTTAAATGAACAGACTTTGTACATATTTTGTTGACTTAATATGCAAGTGTATATATTATAATATTTAAAACATATATATATATACTTTATATATTTTAAAATTTAGTTTTTGTGTGTTTACTCAATATTCTTGATTCTCATTGGGTTTTTTTTATTGGTCGTCTCTAAATAAAGGCACTTCAAATTCTTTCTAGTATGTAAAGAAACTTAGTATACGGGCCAGCACCTTCAACATAGTATTGACTACAGGTGGTAATACTGAGAGCCTTCAGTTCTTGGGAAATCAAGTCTTTTGTTTTCTACTATCTGATGACTGTCTTGCTATCACCAGGTTCAGAAAGCTCACTTCTGTTCTAAATATTTTGATTTTCATTTTCCCAATTAATGTTAAATTTTGTTTTTTTCACATTTTTGCTTTTAAAAAAGTACTAAAGACACCATCTCTAACACTCACAGTATTAGCAATAAGTTTTGTAGTTTTTCATTAGTTAAAACATTGTCAATTTATTGTTTTCAAATAAATAGCTTTTGAGAGCCAAGGATGTTCAGACTACTGCCTTAAGCTTTATTCTCAAACCTAGAAAAAAAATCACATTTGTTTATTTGTTTTTCTTAAATATACATTCAAATATGTAATTAATATGGCCTTGGGCAACTGTGCTTTTTTTAAAATGTGGGAAGAATAAATTTGCTACAAAGTTTGTCCTTGGGGTAAGCAGTCAGTTCAGAAGAGTTCATGATATTGATATCAATGGTCAGCCCACCTCCTGAGCTCTTTTTACCTTACAAAATAGAAACTGTATAATTAAGCCATCAGGTAACACCACCATCCACCAGGGAAGGATTCCTACACTAGGTACAACTTGAACACAAGAAACAGTTTTCAGGCCTAAAGCTTCTTCCTTTCCAAGTAATCTGTACCTATCTTTACCAATCCTAGGCTGTAGATGCAAGTGATACTGAAAGCTAGAACAAAGGTTATCTGAGCCTCTGCAAGGCTCCCTTTTGGTTGCAGAAAAACAGAATTAAGTGTAGTTCTTCCACCTTTGGCCCGAATCCATTCTGACTATATGTCAGTCATACGATGTCACACTGTGTGTGTAGAATTAATGCTTCAGAACCACAAAGGAAAGTACAAATCTATTTGGAGAACCATAACTGTATTTAGTGATAACTTCATCTAAAAGAAATTATACATTTATAATCATGCAGAACCTATTGAAGTCCCTCTTCGTGCACATAAATTTTTTTCATTTAGTTAATAAGTTCCCTAGCTAATAAATTAAGGGCATTCATACATAGCTACAGGAAACATTTGAAGAAAATAGCACATTCACAATAATCCAATGTAATGTGTAATTTTGTGGTTTATAGTCTATCCAAAGAGTTGAAAAATATTTGCTCAGTTCTTAATATTTAATTCCTCAGAAACCCCACATTTGAATGCAACCTTTGAATAAAAATGTGTTTGCATTCTCAGTGTCCAGTACTCATCTACTCCGTGGTACGTATTAATTAAAATGTTTTGGTTGTAAATTAAAAGCTGAGGGTGTTGGTTTGTATTTCTTTTTTGTATATTTTTATTTTTCTGAAAATAGGTTGTTTTTCATACAATATATTCTCCTTATGTTTTCCCCTCCCCCAAATCCTCCCAGTTTCTCCACACCTCCCCTTCCATCAGAATCCCCACCCTTCTTTTTCTCATTAGAAAACAGGCATCTTAGGATGTCTTTCAATTCTTGACTTTTAGGAAACCAAATAAGGTATGTTGAGAACAAAGCACATCCAGAAAATTACCAAATATGAAAAAAAAATGTGTTCTTGGCCTATTCCTTTCACAGAACTTCATGAGTTATGAATTTCCTGAGTGATAGTATGTGTCTTTTTATGTGAATGGAGTGATTATAGTAGACCCTTAGACAGTTTTAAGAGGAGGGCTGGCCACATCAAGAAGACTAAGCCCATGATTGGAGGTTGAACTACGCAAGAGATGTAGAGAAGGGCTGGTAACTGAGTTCAATCACATGATCACTAACATCATCAATCACACCTATATAACAAAACTCACATAAAGCCTTTAGACACTGATCAGTAGAGTCTCCTGGCTGATGAATATGTTAGCATATATGGAAGTAAGGCAGCCCTGACCGTCTAGAGGCCCAAATAGTCAATGAATAAATAATGTTCATCTCTGCAGCCAACCAAAACAGTACATTTTCACGAGTGACTAGATAGAAAGACTCAAATACTAGAGTTAAAATAAATAAAATACATTCTCACACTGTAGAAAGGGCTCAAAATACCTATGTAACTAAAGCTGGTCATGCTTCAGCAGAGTTACATGTTAGTAAATCAGAGTTACATGGTAGAAATCAACCTGGTTGAAGTGAGGCCAAAGGCATGAACTCAGGTAGCTGGCATACCAATATGTAGCCAGGTCTCACTCTAAGGCGGCGGGTCTGCCTCCTTGCTGAACTTTACATAATAGGAAGGTACAAACATAGCATTTTGGAGAAACCACACTGAATGAGTACCTCAAACCCCAAGACGGCAATACATGGAAGCTTGCAGATTCTAGGAACTGGGCCAGTGTGGAACAGTGTCACTTGTCAGTTCAGACCTCTAGATGACATTTCTTGTGGCACTCAGTGACTAGTCTGGACTTCATTAGCAAGCCCCACAATTTTATGGATTATGGTTTTTGTGGGCAGATATTTTGAGAGTTGGCCACAGAAGAATATGATTGCTTTCAAAACATTCCAAGCAAAGAGCTTCAGGCTGAGAAAACAGGAGTAGGCTGCTAGGATTCTGGTATTTTGGGAAGTGTCATCATAATGATATTTCCAGGCTTCTCTGGATGAGGCCAGAGAAACCATCAAGGCAGCCTTCCTTAAATTAAAACAACAGTGGGGTATTATTTTCTACTTATAAAATTGGAAACAAATTTTAAAATTAATGCCCAGTATTACTGAGATCATACTCTTTCATTCATTATTGGAGAGTGGAAAAACCACATGGCCAGAAAGGAAAATTTAAAAAGTGCAATAATCTTTTAAACATAGTATTCTCTAAGAATTTATCCAATGAAAATAATCATCTGTGCACAGATATAAGTATTAATTTTTATTTAACAGTGCTAATTTTAGTGAGAAATGTCTGACATTGATCACTAAAAATAACACTCTAGAGAGCATATAAAGACATGAGAATTTGGTCATCATATACTGTTAATTAAAAGCAGTTTACAGAGTACTGTGTGTCAAACAAGTCTCCTTTTTATTTTAAAAAACAAGCAAAATAACAATCCAAGTATAAACATTGAAAAAAGTTAGGCTACCTATTAAAATATTCATAGCGCCTCTCTTTGGGTGGTAAACTATAGGTCACTTTTGACTGATTTCTTTAGGCTCCTCTCATCCAATTTTCTATTACAAAAATTACATCTAGATGAAGAGAGGTAAGGCATTAAACATTTTAAGTAAAAAGAAGCAACAGATAAACATATGGACAAAACCATGATAAACTAAGGGTCTCTAGTAACACAGGAGCTGTGCATAGTACTGCCTAAAGCTATTAGTTCAAAACAATTTATTTTAACCCGGATGGTGTAGCATATTCTGAAATGATTGCACTGTAGGATTTTTCAGGAATCCTCTCCTATTCGTGCTATATTAAGCCCTGTGTGGTATGAGATCACTTGGCTCGGCTCAGGATTCTTGCAGTGAGGTGGCTTGGGACAGTCACCAATTGTTAGCACACAGATGCCACCTTGAAGGTTTTCACTTGAGGTTTCAGTTCATTAGCTGCTGCTCTCTCTGAGAGTGAAATCCAAAGCTGAGTCTAGAGGGAAATAAATGAGGAGCTCATGTGCCATGTATCCTAGATCCATCCCAGGCTGCCAAGAAGTTAACCTCCGGGGTTGGGGGTGCTGATGTCATCATCACACAACCTTTCCCACAAGTGTCCTTAACAATAGACTGGGGGAATAGTTGGCCTATTCATGTCGATCATCTGCTGGTTCGGTAGTCAATCTGAAATGCTTTTAAAGATTATTCATGGAAAAACTATGAGGTGCAAAGTTTAGATGCCCATCAAGTAAAATCCCACACTATGTGTTCCAGCTCTTTTTGAACTATAAAAAATTGAGTGTCAAAAACATGTGTTTTTCACAAATGAATGAGTCAAAAGTCCACACAAAGCAGCTTTAAGCAAAGCCCTTACAGCAGTAGGACATGGGGAAAGTGCCAGGCTAGCAAAACTGTTCTCTGCCAAATTCCTTCAGTAGCCAAGTCAGCCTTGCCCCAGTGGGTGTTTTCAGTTATACACACTCGATCATGCTCTACACAACTGACAACGGCTAGAAGGTTCAGTGCACGTTTCCAAGGAATGTGTATTCTGGATGCTCTTGTAACTACTGATAACCCTTCAAATCAACAGTGAGACCATGTTAACCCACTGTTGAGCCTTGCTGTTCTTCCTCTCTTCGGAGTTCAAAGAGCATTTTATAATTAGAACATCCCAGGAGCTTCATCAGCCCACCCTTTCCCCAGACATGCAAATGGCCAGAAAGTCAGAGAACACAGGACTTAGCTCACTAGATCCACCTTGCTGCTGCTGATCCTCCTGCACCTTCAGCTGGCACGTGCGCAGACTGGCAAACAGGTGACTGTCGTCTTTCCTTTGTGTGGTAGACATGGTACCCACAATCTGGCTGTGGCTCGGGGATCACTAGGGCATTTGTCTCAGCCAGTCATCTATTACTGTCTGCAGAAGTCACGTGGAAAGAACACAGAGCACACGCAGATCTCACCTCGCCTGTAAAACATTTACTCCTTGAAGAACAAGCCAGAGTTTCTCCTGGTTAAGAATCCTGCAGTAAATATTTACCGGTGTTAAACGTCTCCTGTCTTCAAAGATGCCAACTTATTTGGCTAGAAGCAAGACTTCATTCTTACTTAGTTTCAAAGCGTTCTGAAACTTTCTCCTTTACAGTGTAAAATCCTACAAAGAAGCTATCTCTCTCGGCCAGTTTTTAGCCATTTTCGATTTCTTCTCTGATCTGGAGTCCAGTCCCTCAAGCATAAAGATGACTGCCAGAGAAAGTCACAGGCAAAGAGGAGAGTACTGCAGGATTAAACCAAAGTTTCTCTGCTTGGTCAGAGTTTACCCCTGTGACAGCTGGATGTGTCCAGTTCTTAAGGGAAGCTCCAGGGGGAGGAGCCGAAAGAACTAGCTAATTAACATAAAGAGGCAGGCAAGAAATGATCTTCTGATTGCTTTAACACAGTGACCAAAGCAGGGATTGTAAAGAAACCCTGAGAGCCGGGTAATTAACTACCTGACTTCGGATGTTCATCATTAAAGCACAAGCCCGAAGCAGGGCGTGAGTGGCGTGGATAGTCTCGGGCACTTGTGAAATAGAAAAGGTACAGCTGGTGCTGGCTGCTCATGAGCTCATGGAAATGTACCGCTGCAACTCTTGGATTCTGTAAACAGCTCCGTGGCTCCAAGCAAGGACAGTTACGGGGCCAAAGCAACTATTTAGAGTTCTGCAAGAAAAATAAACACACAAAACCCTACCCTTGGCTTCCCAGTGCAGCCTCCACGGCCGCCTCTAGGTTCTAAGACAATGCAGCTCGTGAGTTTCCTTGTGTGTGCCCGTTCATTATTGTTGGAAATCAAACTCCAAACACCTTTGGTTCAACGAAGACATAACGAACACTGTAGGTCCTGGCCCGCAGCATTCCCGGTAGAGTCAGAAAGGGAGAAACAGGCAGAAACAAGGAAGCCAGAGTTGGATGCTGAGACTTCCTTTTCATATTTAGAAACTGGTATTAAACACCCTAATAAGGTTACCTCCTCATGATACCTGGAGGCTGAGGGATTGTATCTCTTGCAGTTGTTCTATATATATAATTTTTTTTTACAATGAGGCAATTCACAATTTCTCAAACATATTTTGCTTTCTAAAAACTTGTGAAATGTATGATTTCTCTTTTTAAAATCCCTATGACTAATTAAAATAAAACCTTTGTACTATATTTTGGTTTTTATTTGATAAAACTTTCATAAAGATATAGACTTGGAAATGAAGATTCCAGGGGCCAACTGATCTGAGCTATAAGGTTAAGTATGGCATCTACACACACACATACATGTACACCCGTGTATGTGCACACACACCCACACAAAATGTATGTTTTTCTTAATTCTTCTGTTCCAGATAAAGAATTGAAACTTTCTTAAGCAGAGCTGGTTTTCGCCTGCCTTGATTGACTACAACTTTCCTGCAGGCCTGTTTCAAGGGCGACAATGTTAGAGAATAGGGCTGATGTTGAGGACCCTTCAGGGTCTGCTTTGGGGACCACTGTGCAGTCCTGGGTAGTAGCCCTATGACTAATCATTACAGTAAGGCGATGCCTGAGTTCTTGCCCTGAATGCTGTTACACTTCTGCTCTTGTGGGGTTGGGTTTTCTAGACTCCGCTGGAGTTCAGCATGGCTGAACTCTCCATGTTCCTGGAATGAATGAAGCATACCAGAGGTGCAGAACAGGTTACCGCCACCTCTTTTACTCTTTAGGAATACCCACCAAGTTCAGGACAGCCATGCTTTCCTGTGCTATTTTCTCATAAGGAAAAGCAAGACACTGGAATGGCAAAGTTGCTTAGGTCAAGAAACAGAATAATCATTTGTGTTTTTATTTACAATTTGATTAAAAAATAAGTTGTAATATCATACAAGTCGTGTTCCTTTTCTGTGACCAGCCCTCACTTCAAAGAATAACACTGGTGTGTGTGTGTGTGTGTGTGTGTGTGTGTGTGTGTGAGAGAGAGAGAGAGAGAGAGAGAGAGAGAGAGAGAGAGAGAGAGAGAGATGGAGGCGGTGTATATGTGGGTGTACCTGCCTATGCATGCACATGTGGAGGCCAGAGCTTGATTTCAAGTGTCTTCTCTTATTGATATCCACCTTATATTTTGAGACAGGGTTCTCTCACTGAACCTTAGCGGAGGCAACGCTCTTGATAAAAATTGATTCTTC
Source organism: Dicrostonyx torquatus (assembly GCA_028555095.1). Lineage (NCBI taxonomy): Eukaryota > Metazoa > Chordata > Mammalia > Rodentia > Cricetidae > Dicrostonyx > Dicrostonyx torquatus. The sequence goes on along the minus strand of JAQHUG010000005.1, from coordinate 20,714,826 downwards.
CTCTCCCAGCAGCCACTGGCTGTCGTCAGTAGTTCTTCTTCTAGGAGTGAGACTTCATGTCAGCCTTCCCCTATCAGAGCTGAGGTTTGGTGTGACCTGACTCTGCCCTGCACTGACCAGAGGACACTGTTTCTTAGAACTCATTCACCACCTCTGGCTCTTACAGTCTTTGGTGAAAGGTGTTACATGGCAAAAAGCAAGAGTATGGAATTTATCATTTTCATCCTCAAAGGATAAGATAAAAGACCCCTAACAGATTTCAAAGATGAAAGCTGGATGCCTGATCTGGCCTCAATATGACCTCCTAGCTCCAGGAATATTTAGAAGGCAATTGCAGTTGAGGAATGACGTACTGCTGAGACCTTAGGCTTCCTATTGATTCTGAGTAACAGAACTCGTGTTCCTTTATGTAAGCCCATAGACGTTTTCCCTCAGATCATTCTTCCTTAATATATTGACTACAGACATTGTGAGTGATAATTCTGAGTTTCAGAACCTTACAGTGGCATATGCCATATAATAAGAAAGCCATGAAAGTGGCCTGTGTCCAGCTAGAGTCATGTTACTCTAAGTTACTCTAAGTAAGTAATACAGTTGGCTGGATTCCCAATGTTATCTGTGAAAACATGGCTTTCCTGGACTAAGTTTTCCTTTAATACGCATTATCCAGGAGCTCATAAGGCTTCACTGGTACTGCTCCAAACTGCCAATTTATGAAAGGCGCTCACTGTTCAAAACTCCCTCACGCTCAGTAGACCACTGCGCAGGCTGTTCAAAGTGACGTCTGTTCTCTGGCTAGCTCAGGTTGCTGCAGGGCTCCCACTGGAGATCAGCAGAACACAAGGTTGGGTAGCGAAACACCCCAACTTCAGGGTACCTGAGATCCAGGAAATGTTCACGGTCTGTATCTGCGGGCTGGGGGAATCTCCCTAATCATCCTCCTATGAGTTGTTGGTTGTTGTGTAGACTTTACACTTTGTCTATCTTGAGAACTTGTTTGGAGATTGTAACAGGGGAGCACAGCTTCTCGTACACTCTTAAACAAAGACTGGTCCTCCTCTCTACAGGGAAGGTCATCCTCTTCTTTGACGGAGCACCCAGCTTGGGGAGAGACACACATGGAGCGGAAAGAAGGAAGACGACACCCGCCTAGACAGCCAGATCAATCGAATCAACCCTGGCGATCAATGTGGTAACAGATGTCACAACCAGATCACCCTCACATCCTACACTTTGTCTATCTTTATTGAAGTCTTTTGATCAACGTCAAAATAAATAAGATAAAACCAGAATTCAGGC
>JAQHUG010000005.1:20685157-20699239 GCA_028555095.1 Dicrostonyx torquatus | reverse complement strand
AAGTTGGGAAACAGTTGCTTGGCAAACCAAGCATAGATGAAAGCAAACTTTCTTTGCCCATTTGTCAAATGTTCTGTTGGAATCTGTACCCTGGATAAGGAAGTGGCCTTTGAGCTCAGTTCTTCATGCTCTACCATTTACAAAGGAGTGCTTTGCTTTTGTATACACTTTGCCTTGTTTCTATGTACTTCTTTTCATTTTCATTATTGTTATTAATTGAGGTATTGTTTCTTGCAAGGTGAGGCAGGAGTTTCTCATGATCATGTACGTGAGTAAGAGGGGGGGGTTTCAGAGTTGAGGTAATGCTTTTTAGTCTGTATAAAAAGCCATACAAAATAAAGCTTGTTATACAGTTGTTCATTCTCTGCATCCCCTGTGTCCTGATTTGCACCAGACCCTTACCCAGGGACCCCAATGCACTAGACGTTGACAATGTGGTACATGGTTTAGCTAAGAAACAGGTAATTATGACTTTTGAAGGTGAATTGGTGGAACTGGAACACATCATACTAAATGAGGTCACCCAGGCACAGAAAAACAAACACACATATTCTGTCTTATACATGGATCCTAACTTCAAATCCTTAGATTTCTGTGCTGAACTCAGAGTATCTGTAGAAGCCAGGAAAGTAGAAAGAGTCCATGATGGGATTAAAGAAGGGATAGAACACAGGCCATATGAAAGGGGTAAGGAGAAAAATGGAGGATGGTTTAGTGGGAAAGGGGATGAGAAATATGTATATGTCAGTAGTAGGAAAGAGATATGGAAAGAGACAGCAATAGAGAAAGAGAGTGAAAAAGAGAAGGTTTAGTTGGATTAACTATAAACAAGGGATAATGTTCCTTACAGAAGCCATAGGATACTAAGTCAAAAGCCCAGTAGCGGCATTGACACCTCCCTTCAAATTGTTTATCAATGGAGTCTCAGAGACTACCCCCCACAAAAAACACACTGTTATTGCTCGTCCACCAGAACTTGATGGTAAGACCATCAAGTAGATACCCTGTGGTATATACTTCTGAAGATACCACATACTTTTTTGTCATCAATCATGGAGAAGTCAAGTTGGTACTGACTTGGAAATTTCCTCCCTGATAGATGGTTTTCATAATGCTAGGAGGTATGGAAAAGTCATAGCAATTTTACCCAGCTGTGAACCTACAAGGTATAATAATGACCACTGGTACAGTAGTGGCACGGATGTTACTGGATAACCAACAACTTCCTGACTGAGTTTAAGGCCTGCTTCTCAGGAAGAATCTCATATCTGATACGGTATGAGTACCTGGCCAAAAATCTAAAGGTGGAAAAATCATATTCCTAAGAAAGAACTTAGTACTGTTATTTTGCTAAATGGACATAGCATCAAACAGCCTTCTAAATACTTATTGTTATATTCATTGATCAGCATAGCCCTCACTCTTCATCAAAGACTTTATCGCTGTGATGGTTGTTAACACAGAGGCTTACAACTAGTAAAAGAGACAAAAGCAAGTGACTGTGGAGTGGTCAGCCCCACATGGGTCATCTATAACAACTTTTGCAAGGCTCAGAGAATGTTCTAGAAGAGGCATCAAAAAGAATAAGAACTGTAGAATGAGGAGAAATATTGAGAAACACTGTCTTCTGTACATTAAATCATGGCTGTCCTCAGGTTCACAGCAGCAGTGGGTACCTGCCCGAGATCAAACCAGCAAACAACCCCAACATGGATCGGGGAGAGGACCATGAGCCCACCCCTTGACCTGAGTTATGGGCAGTTGACGATTGCTAGGAGAGAGAGAATCCATCGGTTTTCTCCAAGGGTGTGGCCTCTCATAGACTACCCCTTATAACAGAAGTACACAAGCGTAGCTCGCTAAGGAGTGAACACAAGCTAGACAAAGAAAATCCCATCACCAGCATTCAACTAGTGATCCTGAAGCCCTGCTCTAAAGCTGGGCTGTTAAGAACAGACCACGTAAGAGCCCTGAGAGCTTGGCAATCAGAAAGGAGAATGGTGAATGAAGCCTGAGGGAGCTTTGAACTGGAAGAAAACAGATAACGAGTAAAAATAATAACGCCGGATTTTCTGAGTCTATGCTTGCAGGATAGAATGTTCCCATTAACAGATACTGAGACTATTCACAGTAGCTTTCTAAATTAGCTTTCTAAATTGTCCTGATCTGGTTGCCCTGCTGCTGGGTAAATACACCAAATAGTCTAACAATGTACACACAGAGATGAACATACAGCATGAACCACACTTACCAGCACTGCTTGGTGGCTTTCTAATTCATACTTGCTAAAGGAAAAGTTCTATAATGAGTTTTTAAAACCCATAATTATCTTTCAAAAGAACCTCTTCAGTCATGGGAAGGGCTTGCAATTACTATTGATGAAAGAGGCTTAATGTGTTGATTAAGTCTGCCTGAACTAGATTTAATCTATTGATTTTTGATTACCTTCCCAATGGAAAGAAGGAACACGGAAATGGGAGAGGTTTTGGAGGAGGGGAAGTGGAGTTGCCAGTGTTAATTCTATCTTTGCACACTGGTTGCTTCTTTGATTAGAAATTTTGTGAAGGATGCACCGTATTGGGCATTTTATATTTTCAAGGAGATACAATCTTTATATCTGCAGTGCCTGACACATGGGTAGTATTTAATAAATAGTAATTACTTCTGCTGTTATAGCTGTAATCTTTTACATCATAACTAGTTTGAAAATATCTGTCAAAGAGGCTCTATGGAATCCAACCCTGAATTCTTGGGAATTCGGTTAGGTAACAGGATGGCCCCAAGACTCTTTATTGTATGGAACATTGTCCTGGACATCTGAGTAGACACCCTGTGATTCTAACTCATGGTCTGTACTTTAGTTGTAGTGGTTTGGCTAGGCTAATAATTTTGAATGCTTAGTTACAAGGGAGTGGCACTATTAGAAAGATGAGAAGATTAAGAGGTGTGGCTTTGTTGGAGGAAGTGTGTCACTATGGGCGGGCTTTGAGGTTTCAAAAACTCACGCCAAACCTAGTCTTTCTCTCTCTCTCTCTCTCTCTCTCTCTCTCTCTCTCTCTCTCTCTCTCTCCAGATCACGATGTAACTCTCAGCTACTTCTCTACCACTATGCCTGCCTGCCTGTGTCATGCTTTCTGCCATGATAACGGACAAAGTCTCTGAAACTGTAAGCAAGCCCCCAATTAAATGCTTTCTCTTTTAAGAGTTGCCTTGATCATGGTGTCTCTTCATAGCAATAGAACAGTCACTAAGACCTGTGTATTACCTGCATTTTCTCCTTGGAAGTTCCTAGTCAGGTCTTGGAACAAGTGACTTATTTGACGCATTTTCATTCCATGAAGCCTTTTCCTCTCCTCACTGCTTTTCTCTAGGAAAGAGAGACAAGTTAATGAGGCAGATGGTCTGCAGTGAGAAAACCATAAAACCAGACAGTAGCTAGCCAAGGCTATTGGGTATTTTGTGCCTGACTGAAATGAAGAGACCAAACTGTTGAAACCCATTTTATCAAGAGCACAGATGGGAAGAACTTCAGACTCCTGAATCTAAATTAACTCTGCTTATGGGCCATGGATAAAATGGCTTTCAATAGTAGAGAGAATACAAGCAAGGGTTACATCACCTGACAGATGAAAAAATACACTGACAGCTGACAGTTATTAGACTCAGGTACATTCTCAGATGCCCCCATTAGCCTCCTGGGATAAGCATTTCCCCAAATCTAATGGGGTTGAATAGCTTGTTCAAGCCTGCATAATATCTAAATGTATCTGAACTCAGTCCCATGAAGCTTCAGCCCTATTCATAACTTTGTGCAAATTGTCTCGGTTATGTCCCTGCCCAATGGAATAATGGACAGTGGTTGAACAGAGTTTTGTGTTGCCTCAAAGGGTAGAGGCTGAATCACAAGGTGAGGCCAAAGAGGCAGCTTTACGTCCAACATTAAGAACTGTGAGCCACCAGAGGTAGCCAAATAAAGATGGAGGGGTTAGCTGATGTACAAGACAGTGTGATCTGGGCCTAGGGCCACTCACTGAAATCTGGGGTGAGTATGAGTCTGTGCTCTGTGCTGAACACTCACGCATCCCCTGACAGGAGGGTCTGTGCTCTCTGCTCTGTGGTGAGCATTCACGATTTAGCTGAGAAGCAGGGCTTTTCAGGGTTTTAGGCACTGCAGATCTACACTCCTGAGACTTTAGATGACATGGTGCAGAAGGTCTCACAGGTGACTTCTATTCCTCAAACAAGACAGGTCCATCGCAGAAACTTCAGAAACACTCTCTCCCACAAAACCCCTGTGCACCCTCCCGGGTTAAGCCTTCCCACCTGTACAGATTCTCAAGGCGGACACCTGGTCGTTGCTCTATTAAGAATCCTCCCTTTCACAGCCCCTGCTAGACCCCCAGCTCCCTCCGTCTGCTTCACGTCCTCTTTCACATTCAACAACACATCATTCTACAATATACACATCATTAATACCTTATTTATTATTTCTCCTTACTCTGATTTGACAGGATCAAGAATGTTTTTCTTCTGCAACCTAGTATCTAAAATATTGTAGGATCAATAAATACTTATTAATGAGTTAGTAGAACAAGGCTGGGAATCTGAACTGAACTCAGACTCCACTTACACCCAGGTGAATGACTTTGAAGAAGATAGTTTATAGTTTTGGTTGTCTGCTTCTTCTCAAGTTCTCTATGTCTTAAAAAAAAAGTCAAATAATTTTAAATAAACATGGATACAAAAGTAAAAAGTAAAGATGACATTCATTCCTTTGGAAGCACACTTCGTTCTTTATGCAACTGGGTCCCTGGGCTGGGGCTTGTCCCACTCAGATCCTTTGCTGTCCCAAGAGCTCTTCATTATTGCAAACACCATCAACAGACAAATCTAGCAGCCAGCATATGTTTGCACACTCCATCTATGAATCTTCATGCTGGGGATTTTCCACTGTGTGGTTACTGCCTAGGGGAAAATTTCAGAGCAGTAGGAGAAAGATTGATAGATCGCTCCTGATAGTGTGTAAGTCATGTTGATTGGCATTCCCAACATGCCAGACACACAGAGTTATTATGATTGTTTTATTTTTCTTCATCCACACACATCTTGAAAGTTTCATTATATTTTAGTATATACTTATTTGGCTTCTCATGATTATGTGGGAAGGATTATATATGTTCTATGGAATACACAGTTACTAAATAACCGATTGTTTGATAATATGTAATGTATACTTATTTAGTGAAACAAATATATATACTTAACTAAAATAATATTTACGAAGAATAAAAAGACTCAAGAAACTATAAAAATAAGACTAAAATTACCCCAAGACAAACAGAAGGAAGAAAATAAAAGCATAAGTCAGTAAACTGAAAGCATTAAAAAAAGAAAAAAGAGAAAGCAGCAAGATGGCTCAGTGGGTTGAGGTACTCAGCCACAAGCTTGATGACAAGCATTCAGTCCCTGAGACCCACCTGGTGGAGGAAGAAAACTGACTCCTGCTTGACTGTCCTCTGGATCCAATATGTAGAAACCATGGCCTTTGAATCCCACCCCCACACATCACAGAAAGAAATGCACACATTCATGCACAAAGTAAATAGATGCAATAAAAATTTAAAAACAAAGCAAAAACAATTAATCAAAGAGTTGATGTCATTATTCCCATTTGACCCTTTGTATCACTGTAGTCTATCTCCCCTCTTGAAACTCTCCCATGGCCCCTTTCCTGACCTCTATAGTATTCCAAATGAAATACACATATCTTAAAATTCAAAGCTATCACCCACAAATGAGATGAAACATGGCACATTTCTCACTCATTTACTGTAGAATTTCATGATTTTGTTTTTCTTAACTGAATAATACCCCATTTTATAAATTCATTATGGACATTGGGGTTGTTTCCATTTCCTAGCTATTGTGAATAGAGCAGCAATGAAACACAGATGAATTAGTACTCTGTAGGACAATCCAGATCTCCTGGGATAAATGCTCAGGAGTGGAGTAGCTGGATACCAGGGTATATCTATTTTGAGACTTTTTAAGAACTCCCATGCTGATTTCCATTGTGATTATACCAATTTACATTCTACTAAGAGTAATAAGGGATCCTCCATCACACATCCTCATGGAATGGGTGCTCATTTGTTTTCTTAATTTTAGTCATCCTTTTTGGGGTAAGATAAAATTTCAAACAATTTTAATTTTTTATATTAAACAATTTTAATTTTGCATATCTCTGATTGCTAAGATATTGAACACTTAAAAATATTGCTTAACCATTCATATTTCTTCTCTTGAAAATTTCACTGACTAGTTTTTGTCAACTTTTTGACAAAAGTCATGTGGATGCCTACTATCATAAAGCTTCATAAAATGTATGCATGTACACACACATATAACGAACCCTATAATAGGGCAGCAATGCCATGAAAGATAATATAAACTAACCAATTAAAAGCGTAGTATCAATCTCTTTTGGAGTTGTTGGCCAATAAGGTCTCATATACCCCCAAACATTGTAGGTCTTTGCCTGGTTACCCACCAGAACTTGACAGTAAGACCCTCTTTCAGAAGACACCACATGCTTGAGTCATAGAACATGTAGAAAACAAGCTGATACTTACCCAGAAATATCATCCATAATGATTGGCTCTCACAGTGCTAGGAGGGGCTATTCATGCTACCAGAAGAATAAGTAATCATTAGTCTTACTGAGCTGTGAATACTGTAAACTACAACCATGACTGGCATGAGAAGGCAAGCCCACTAGTACAATAATGGCATAGATGTTATGGAAGGAACCAACTATTTTCTGATTGTATTGAGGACCCACTCCACAAACAGGCCTAATGGCTGATAGTATTACATAGACTGTCATAGGCAGTAGATGGTGATTGACACTAAGACTCACAACTGGCTAGGTGTAGAGAATAAGAGACTCTGGAAGACTCATTTATAAACAGAGTATCTGCATCACATCCCTTCCTCCTGAGGCTCATAGATTGTTGTGAAAGAGAGAGCGGGAAGATTAAAGACTATCCACCACCTCTGGAAATATATAGTGATATAAGGAAACAGTGTTTTCTATATGTAGCAGGGCAGATACATATGTGAATGCTTAGGCAGTTATGATACCAGCCACAAAACATGCAGGCTCAAGGTAGAAAAAAGTGCCAGCATCAAGTGGGGATATGGACATGAAATTCTGGCCCCAAGCTAAGGAACTATTGATAACGGTCAGCTGCTGGAGGAGGGAGAATCAGTTTTCTTTAAGGGTGTGTCCCCTGGTAGGTCAACTACTTCTAGTTGATGGCTACACACTCTAGAGTATATAAACAGCACAAACTGTACTTGATAGACTTTAAAAAAGAGGACACATGATAGCATGTGTAGAAAAGAGAGGGAAGAGTCTGGATGGAGTTGGGAGAGGGAATGTATATGTCAAAACACATTGTACAAATTTCTCAAAGAACTAACAAAAACTGAGGGAAAATAGTTGGTGTTCTGGAAAGACCAATAAAGCTGACAAACTCTAAAAAGACTGACAAAAAGAGAAAATAGAAATTGTCAGTGCTCAAAACATATAACTACAATATAACCACAATATAACTACATTATATACTACAATAAAACTATAATATATACTACAATATATACTACAATATAACTACAATATATACTACAATATAACTACAAACCCTGTGCACATTGAAAGGATAACTGGAAAATACTATCTACAAATCTATACAGAAATTCTGACAGCTTAGATGAAATTATCAGTTCCTTGTAAAACAAAAGACACACAACATGAAAGATCTAATTGAGTAGTCTTAACACTGTTACAAAACTTGAAATCATAATTTTAAAACTCATAAAAAAGAACTCTCCATTCCCAGAATGCTTTGATGGAGAATTCCAACCAATGTTTAAGACAGATTTACTACATATCCTACATAATCTCTTCTAAAAACCAGAATGCCCTTTATCTAATGTCTAGAGTTTGGTATATTACTAAACTGGCTAATATCTAGGCTATTTAAATAATCAAAATCCACCTTTCCTGAGAATCTGGTGATGTTTTTCTGCTTAGATAAGCCTGGTAATCTTGTAAATATCTGTTGAGTTAATTTTCCCATCCAGGCATAATTGTTATGATTTTTATGCTGGCCTGCCCTATCACCTGAGTACCCTGTCCCTTTAAGAAACAAGCTCCACCCACTCCCAGTCTCTTTCTACCCAGTGAGGCAAGCCTACCTGGGTTCCCCCTCCCTCTATTTCACTTTCTTTCTCTCTCTACCTCTCTCTTTCCCCCCTTACCTCCCTACCCTTATACCCTCCCAATACCCATTAAATAAACTCTGTATACCCAAGCTCTCTTTGCATGGTATATCTGTCTATTTCTTACCCGCCTTGGTCCCCCACACCAGCAGGAGGACCTGCTAAGGTCACTTGTGCTATAAATCATAACAATGATTACATAATAAGTAGAAAAAAAAGCTCTCTTACTATACTACATTGAAATCATGGGTTCACCTGATATGGTGGTACACATCTGTAATCCCAACACTTGAGAGGCTGAGACAAGAGGATCAAGAGTTTGAAGTAATGTAGGCAGAGGCTCTCGTTCATTTCCTGGCCACCCAGGCCCAAAATAATCACAGAGAAACTATATTAATTATAACACTGCTTGGCCAATAGCTTAGGCATACTTCTGGCTATCCCTTACATCTTAAATTAACCCATTCCTATTATCTTGTGGTTTACCTGTAAGAATCTCAGGCATCTGTCTCCTTCGACAGCTACATGGTGTCTCCTCGACTACTCCTTTCTCCCAGCATTCAGTTTAGTTTTCTTCCTAGCTCTATTCTGCCCTGTCATAGGCCAAAGCTACTTTATGCATTAACCAATAAAAGTAACATATATAGAAGGACTTCCCACACCAAGGTAAGACATCCTGAGCTACATAGAGAGCACCAGGACATCCTGATCTCAAAAACAATTAAACAAAACAAACAAATCTTAGACTTGATTTTGTTAATGTCATCCTGAGATGCAGGGAAAGCCCCTTCATATAAACAAGAACTACTTTAACTGGCATTTCAGCTAAGACCACACAACTAGAATATGCCAACTCCAGCCCAGAGCTTGTCACCTATCCATTTTTATAAAACAAACCTCATCCAAACGTAGTGGCTTAGCATAATAATAAGTATTTCTAATGAATTTGTGAGTTTAATGGATAATAGTTCTTATAATCTTGCCTAAGATCAGGCTTGTACGACATCCACGGGTCAACTCACACATGCAACACCTGCATTTCTCTCCATATGAGATCTCAGTATGGCTAGACTGGCTTCCTCACAAAATAATAGTCTCAAAGCAAACATCCCAAGGTGGTTTAATTGCATTTTAGCTGGAATGGCCACAGATTCTCGGGACTGGCCATATAGTCTCTCCGTCAAGATAGCTAGATTCCTTACAGAGTCCCAAGAATTCCAACAAACAAAACTTACTTTTTTTATTGATTTTTATTGACCTCTACATTTTTCTCTGCTCCCCTCCCTGCCTCTCCCTTCCCCTTCAATCTTCTCCAAAGGTCCCCGTGCTCCCAATTTACTCAGGATATCTTGTCTTTTTCTACTTCCCATGTAGATTAGATCTATGTAAGTCTCTCTTAGTGTCCTCATTGTTGTCTAAATTCTCTGGGATTATGGTTTATAGGCTGGTTTTCTTTTATGTTTAAAATCCACTTATGAGTGAGTACATATGATATTTGTCTTTCTGGGTCTGGGTTACCTCACTTGAAATGATGTTTTCTAGCTCTATCCATTTGCCTACAAATTTTAAGATGTTATTTTTTTCTCCTGTGTAGTACTCCATTGCATAAATGTACCACATTTCCTTATCCATTCTTTGGTTGAGGGGCATTTAGATTGTTTCCAGGTTCTGCCTATGACGAATAATGCTGCTATGAACTTAGTTGAACACATGTCCTTGTGGCACAGTTGAGCATCCTTTGGATATAAACCCAAAAGTGGTATTGCTGGGTATTGAGGAAGGTTGTTTCCTAATTTTCTAAGAAATCTCCACACTGACATTCAAAGGGGTTGTACCAGTTTGCACTCCTACTGGCAATGCAGGAGTGTTCCCTTTACCCCACAACCTCTCCAGCATAAGTTGTCATCAATGTTTTTGATCTTGGCCATTCTTACAGGTGTAAGATGAAATCTCAGAGTCAAACAAAAATTCTTAAAGTCTGTATTAAGCTAGACTAGGTTTGACCACACTTACCACATTCTACTAGATAAGTAAATTTACAATCTCAGCCACACTAAAGGAAGTGAGAAATAAATACCATTTCTTAATTGAATGAAGTACAGAATTTGTGAACACCTTTAATATACTGTGGTTCTGAATTATTTATATCTTCCCATGTGAAAAATACACCATCCTTTCCCAAGAGCCTCAAAAGCTTCAACCCATGATCTGATGAGGCTCAAAAACCAAGATTTTGTCATTAGAATCAGGTCCAGATCTGATGCAGCTCCAAAATTACCATTCTCTGGATACAGCCACTATGTGTGACACCAGATGACTACTGATTTAAAAGGCCAGCTATGTGCCTCCCCAAACCTCAGCACAGGAAGATGGCACAGGCGAAAATGACCAGGAGCACACATTTACTTTCAAAAAGTGATGGAAAAGCAGTACGGAGCAATCACTTGTCCATAGCGACTTCTAGATGTACTTGGACACAGGATCTAATGCTACAATATTGGTCTGTCTAGATTAGAGCCACTTCTGCAACCCCATGTCTTATTTCACTCTTTGGCAAATTTTTATATTGTTTTTGGTAGTTCTTGTTTCTACTTTCTTTTTTTTAAAAAAAATTATTTTTATTTCCTGTGTGTTGGTTCCTTGCGTGTGTGTGTGTGTGTGTGTGTGTGTGTGTTGAATCTCTTAGAATTAATGTTCTTATTTATAAACAGGTGGTGCAGAGGACCGGTCTCACGAGGGGCAGTAGTCCCATGAGGGGCAGCGGAAGGTCCTCGGAGGCCTCGTCAGGTCCCTTTGGCAGGTGGGAGATGGTGGTAGGTGAGAGACAGATATATCATGCAGAGAGAGTTTGAGCATAGAGTTTATTTAGTGGATTATGAAGGGGAAATGGAAGGGGAAGGAGGAAAGAGACAAAGAGGGAGAAGACAGAGAGATGCGGTGGGGGGTAGTAGTTACTTCTTCAGAAGAGAGATGAAAAGAGAGGGGGCAGGCTGGAGAGGAGGAGGGAGATCTGCTTGCCTTGGCAGGGTTTGTCTCTTAAAGGAACAAGGTACCCAGGTGACTGACCAGGCCAGCAGATCATTATGACAACTAGAGTTTCAGACAGTTGTGAGCTGCCATGTGTGTACTGGAAACTGAACCTGGATCCTCTGGAAGAACAGCATGTGTTCTTATCTGCTGAACTATCTCTCCAACCCCTTGTTTCTACCCTCTTTTTCTTGTTTTTATGCTCACCCACCCATCACCAAAACAACCCTCATAAAAAAGACCCCCTTCCTCCCTCCTCTCACAAGGCCCACCTTTCTGCTTCTGCAGTGGAGTAGATTTTCCTGCCTGGTTGTTGCTTATGTCAAGTTTAGATCCCACAAATTCTGTTTTATTTTGTATTACTGCACTATGTCCTGCTTACATACTTGAAAAGATTTATTTTATTTTTATGTATATGTCTGTCTACATGTATGTATTGCACCACATGTGTGCCTGGTACCTGAGGAGGTCAGAAAAGGATGACAGATCCCCTGGACCTGGAGTTTCACATGGTTGTGAACTACCATGTGAGTACTGGGAACTGAATTTGGGCTCACTCCAAGAATGACAAATATTCTTGACCACTGAGCAATATTTCCATTCCCCTACACTACCTCTTTTAGTCCATGGTGGTGGTGCACTTGTTAAAACTTTTTTGCATGCTTTTGAGCATTAAATTCTTAATTCACTTCATTAAATGAAAGTCATAGACATAAACTTCCTCAAAAAAAGACTCCTGTCTTTCTAAACACTGCAAGTCAGAGTGCTGTGGAGAAATGTTTTGATTTTTGAACTTAGCATTCTTTATTTTCCCTTTTTTTTAAATTACTTAAAAAATATCCAAATTCTCACTCCCTCCCCTCCTCCCAGTCACCTCCCTCTCCCCTCCCTCTCCCTCCACAGACCCTTCCCCCACCCTGCCAACCCTAAGGGAGTGCCATGCACTCTGCCCTGTGGAAAGTCCAAGGCCCTCCCTACTACATCTAGATTGAGCAAGGTTTACATCCAAAGAGACTAGGATCTCATGAAGCTGGTATATGCAAGTAGAGACACATCCCAGTATCACTATCAGTGGCTCCTCAGTCGGCCCCAGCTGTCAATCCCCTTCAGAGGGGCTTGGTTGTTCCCATGCTCGTTCACTCCCAGTCCAGTTGGAGTTGGTGAGCTCCCATTAGCTCAAGCAAACTGTCTCAGTGGATGATCCCCTCATGGTCTTGACTTCCTTACTCATACTCTCACTCCTTCCACTCTTCAACTGGATCTTGGAAGCTCAGTCTAGTGCTCCGAAGTGGGTCATTGCCTCTGTTCCCATCTGTTGTTGGACGAAGGTTCTATGGTGATATTTAAGATAATCATCAGTCTGACGAACTTAGCATTCTTAATACCTGTGAGGTCTGTGTACCATAAACGATCTTTATTGGAGCCTCTAAATTTAACCTTTGCCTTGAGATCAGTCCCTTTGCCTCCTGAAATAAACATAGCCCTGTTTCTATCTGGTGGATCCAGTGAATCCATGCGTTGAAAACTTTCCTCTTAATTCTGTTTTAACAGGAATAATTTTCTCCTGTGGCTGCCTCTGTCCCCTCATCCTTTAGCCCTATAGCTGGCTTCTGTCCCCCCATCCTTTAGCCCTATAGCTGGTTTCTGTCCTCCATCCTTTAGCACCGTGGCTGGCTTCTGTCCTCCATCCTTTGGTCCCATGGCTGGCTTCTGTCCCTCTATCCTTTAGCCCCATGGCTGGCTTCAGTCCCTCCATCCTTTAGCATGGGCCACTCAAAGAAGCCAAGTTTCACTTTCAGTGTTTTCACCAAACATTTCCTTAGCCAGATCTATACATGCATTAATAAGTTACCACAGTCATTAGTGTGGTCAAATAATTCAGCATTGCACAGTAGGCATTTCGTTTCCTCTGCCTTCTAATAGCAAGTCCTTCACTACTTTCTCTGTTGCCATGATGATCAGTCTCTGTCACTCTCAGGACCTCAGACAAACTTCTCCAAAGCCAGCTGTACATGTTCTCTGCTTTCATTTCTATATCAGTTATATTTGCTGTGTAGCAAACATCTCTAAAGCTTATTGACTTAAGTGAAAACTATGTTGCTTCTCACGATTCTGTAGTTGACTGGGTCATCTACTAGTCTGCCTGAGTCAGTCACGTGTTTTCATTCTTCTAGAAACTGACCCAGGGCTGTTGGCAATGATGCCTTAGTTCTATCCCTCACAGCCAATATGAGCTTCCTTCTACAGTAGTCTTAAGGCTACATTTTAAAATGGCATAGCTTACACACACACACACACACACACACACACACACACACACACACCACTCTTTAGGATGGCTGGAACAACCCTACATATCATTTTCCTGTGGTCACACAGCAAAGGCATCTGGACCACTTTATAAAGTGGCTGAATCCTATGAGGAACCAAAGACAGAAGGTGCTCATGTCCTTAAAACCTAGGCCTATGACTTGCACAATGCAACTTTTACTGCATTTATTGGTCAAAAAAGGACTCAAGGCCACTTAAATCCAAGGGGAAAGGAAAACTGATGATATTTTTTGATAAAAGGAGTGCCAAAAAGTGCTGAATTAAAAAACATCACAGTTTCTCCTGATTGTTAGTTCAAAGGAATCTTACTATAAATTGGAGGTCTTATTTAGTAATAATAGTAAATAGAATCTTCACTTGGGCAGCAACTAGAATGAGTTGGGATTCTTTTAAAAGATACCATGTATGTCCAGACACACACACACACACACACACACA
>JAQHUG010000005.1:20648904-20671232 GCA_028555095.1 Dicrostonyx torquatus | reverse complement strand
GGACTGGAATTATAGACATCTGTGAGCCACTATGTGGGCACTGGATTTGAACAAGAGTGGTCCTTTGAAAGAGCACTCAGGATTCTTAGCCTCACAGACATCTCTCCATCCCCACTTCTTTTCTTAAGATAACTACTTTTAGTTTCACATCTTATCAAAAATTGTTATCTGGGTATTATTTTAGTCAATAAGAGAAATATCTAAAATAGGACCCATTTCCAAATTCAATCAATAAAGAACAATTCTAATCTGAGATGTTTTATTTTTAAGACAAAGAATGGAAAAGGGATGGAGAAATCAACCAACAATTAGTAAATCTCCTTGGGCTTGACACATGTCACTTTCTGATTTATTCCATTAGCATAAATAAGCTTTTACTAATGGCTACATTTGCTATTCAGCCTAAGTGTATGTGGAGGGGGACCATTAGGAACAACAGTGAAGATTATTACAAATACCACTTTCAAATGAAGGTCAATACAAGGTTACAATCTGAAAAGCAAAGGGAAAAAGAAGTAACTCACTGTAGATAGAATCAACATATTTTTGAAGAATCTTAGATAAAAGGAAATCCAATGGAAAATTAAGCTTGTCTCAGACATGTTAGTTTCTCATGCAGTCCTTATAAGACCAATAACATCCATAGGAAACATCCACAATGTGTAGGCTTTCCCATGAATTCTTTGATTTCCAGGAAAGCTAAAGGAATTATGAGGATACCACTCAGACAAAAGAATCATAGTCAAAACCCTGCTTTGCATCAAAAGTCTTTACTTACAACCTGTATTATAAGCATCTCTTCTGGTCCATAATCCTGACCTTCATGTGAAAAGATAAATTCTCCTCCACTCTCCCACATATGTTATCTGTGATGTATTTTCAGAGATTTCATGGTGTCTGCCCTGTGTGGATGACATAAATCCTGTTTGAGACTGAGAGACTGGAGCACAAGTTAATGTCTTCCGACGACTCTTGGCCATAACGTTTTATTTGAGCTGCTGCTTCTTAACCTCCTGTAGATCTGTTTCCTTGAACCACTTGTTTCTCTTTGGAGGCAATTCCACCTAATTTTCAGTGACTCAGACGTCTTGTTTTGTTTGCTTGTTTGTTTAGTTTTTGATACAGGGTTTCTCTGTGTAGCATTGATGCTTGTTCTAGAACTAGCTCTTGTAGACCAGGTTGGTCTCGATCTCACAGAGATCCACCTGCCTCTACCACCCAAGTGCTGGGATTAAAGGCATGCACCATGAGTGCCCGGCTTGTGACTCAGACTTCTTGAAACTGAGGCAAAATGCTTAAGTTTGGTTTAATCAAGAGAATTTGATTCTTCAGTAACACAAGCCTGACACCTTAGGGAAAGTATATAACTATTATATTCCCCCAATGCTCCTTTGTTCAGTACTGAGGAAACTAGACATCTGTTAGAAACAGGATGGAAGGTTCTGGGCACCATATTCTAGAAGGTTCCTGGCCTGAGTAATATTCATAGATAAATGACATTGTATGGAAAAAATTTATAACCTTATTCCCATAGGATGTTATGGCATTGGTGTAGGTGAGTTCTTCTGTATTTCTTTGCTTTCATTGGTTAATAAAGAAGCTGCCTTGGCCTTTTGATAGGGCAGGACTTAGATAGGAGGGGAAAAGAGAACAGAAGGCTGGGGAAGAAAGGAAGTGAGCAGACACCATGATTCTCCCGCCCGAGATGGACATACCTTAGAATCGTCCAGTAAGTCACCACCTCGTGGTGACATACAGACTTTTATAATGGGTTAGTTTACTATGTAAAAGTTAGCCAAGAAAAGACTATAGATATTGGACAAGGCAGTATTTAAATGAATATAATTGTCGTGTGGTTATTTTGGGCCTAAGCTAGTTGGTGGCTGGAAGCCAGGTGCCGGGAAAACGGCCCCACTTCTCAGCGGCGGGACACAGCCGCCTCCCAATTACAACATGGCATTCCAGCATTTTCTTTTATTATAAATATAGTCATTGCAGTACTGATGATGCCAACAGTAGGGGTTAGGGATATTAAATCACATTATAGTTATCAAATATCAAATGTCGCATTTATACTTGTTTATATTTGTCAATGCTTTGGAATTCTCAGAGAATTGCCACCACATCGTACTTAGTAAATAAACAAATCTATTAATATATCTTGTATTAGCTGTTTTTGAGTACTTCAATATTATGGATGTCCTTTAAAATTCAACATGTATTATCTATGCATTTAAATGTTATCTAAAAAGATGATCATGGTTTTCAACCAGACAGTAACAGTAAAAAAGTTCACAGTACAGAGATTAAAATGTTTGTTCTAGATATATTCTAGAAAGGATAGAAAAGGATCAAATAATACATAGAATAGCATTCTTTGGTGGAAATACAGATTTTTAGTTCTTATATATATATACATATACTAAATGGCAAGACATCTTATTTATTTTAATAAAAGAAGTATTTGGTTCATGTCATTGACTGATGAACAAAGCTCTTCTTTTTCTTCTCCTGAAAGTGAGTTGAGAAAGTATCTCCTTCCTTTACTCCCCTCTTCCACATCCCCCAACAACGTGCATTCGGATCTCTAAAACTATTTTCTAAGCGGTGAACTTTGTCTTTAATGATTATACCAAGTAGACATTTCTGAACTTTCGCAAATGAAACTTTAGTGCAGCATGTTTCTAATTGTTTGCTGAAATTCTGCTAGAGAAGGAGCCTCAGGAGTAGAGAACTCCCTGCCTGAGCTCCATGGTGCTTGTGATCAAGGAAAGGGGCTACTGCCCACCTTGGTGCAGGGGCGAAGCTATTCTAATAATGGCGGAAGTGCTGGCTGAAAGTGTGTAGCGCATGCTGCAAGGACAAATGGGGTCATTCGGTCTCTTTGTGTTAATTCTAATTTTGAGGGAAAAATTGGGGTCTACCAATATTCTGAGGATAAATTCATTATGCTTGCATGCCAGACAGCCAGGTTCACAGGTCAGGTGGGGTGTGTGACATGTGCTAAGTTCACAGAGCAGTAAGGTAGACAGCCACCTTCCCTCCACTTTGGGTGCCCGAGTCAGTCACTCTGTTGAATGACCTAGAAGTGGCCTAGAAGTACCTAGTTTTAACTAAACAAGCTTTCACAGAATGGAGTTCCAGGTAAAATGTGGGGTGAAGATACTGTTTGCAATAATGCAATCTAATAAGTATACAAAATGCATGGGCAGAGACTCATTTACTCATAATGCATCTCTTTCAAAGATAATGCAAAGAAACACTTGACACATCATGTGGCAATGAATTGTGCCCCCAAATTGAAATTATCAAGACAATTTAATATACAAAATTTTAAAAACATTCTCATTAATGCTTATCTTGCCAGTAACATATATCATGCCTTGAGAAATTAGTTAATAATAGTTGTACATATATATATATAAATTATATATATTTGAGTTTAAATTTTACAGTTTGAGAATCACCATTGTACAATTCTAAGAATAAAGTTTTCAAAATAAAGCATGAAAGAGAAGCTTTATTGTATGTTCAAAATCATTAGATAAGGGAATATCATACAGGTCAAAATAAGCTCTATTGATCAAGACAGACACCATAATAATATAGAAGAAAGAGAAGACAATCTTGGTTAGAATGGATAAGAAAGTGCTATGAATCACCATATGTACCAACCTCTGCCTGTTTCTACAGACACACTGTAGGCAAGAACTTTATCTGTTAACTCTATAGCATGAGGCACTGACTCAAGGATCAAAAGGTGCCCAAACGATTGCTGTGTTAATGGGTTCAAAGACAAACTGGACTAAAGGGAATAGACCTGTAGCCTAATTTCTCCTAAACCCTTAGCATTTCTCCTAAACCCTTAGCATTTTGCAGTGATGAATGTTGGGAAATATTACTGTCAAGTGTGTGACTTTTGTTTATGCTGCATTGTTTAACTCTAAAACTGTGATACTGTGCCTGTCTAAAACACCTGATGATCCTAATAAAGAGATGAACCGCCAGTAGCGAGATGAGAGCAAGGATAGGTGGAGATGGCATGCAGAGAGTATAAATACAAGGAGAACTGAGGATGAGAAGGAGGAGCAAGAAAACAAGGAGAGGAGGACAGCAGGCGCCAGTCACCCAGCTACCCAGCCAGTCACGGAGAAAGAAGGAAGATATGCAGAAATAGAGAAAGATAAAAGTACAGAGGCAAAAAAAATGATTAAACTTAAAAAAGGCTGGCAAGAAACAAGCCAAGCTAAGGCCAGGCATTCATAACTAAGAATAAGCCTCTCTGTGTGATTTATTTGGGAGCCGGGTGGCAGACCCCTCAAAAAGAATCAAAAAAGCAAAAGTTTACAACAGATGAATAGCTATTCTGAGTTGGAAAAGGGTACAACGCTGCCCATAAGAAGTCAAATAACAGCATCAAGAGTTCAAATTCGTAGAGAGCATCATCTCCCAGGGACAGCTGTGAGTGCCAACCCTCGCTCCCCGTCATCTCTGTGTAGACTCCCTCTGGGCTGCCTGGTTGTCTCCACCTATTATTGTCTGTGCCTAAAATGACACTAAACACAGATAAAAGAGGAAATAGAAAAATACACAAGCTCCTATTCTGAGAAACAATACTCCTTACATCATAGAAAGCACACTTTTATTTCATCATGAGAAAATGGGAGACCAGGAGCAGCAGGCTGTTTATGCAAAGTCAGTCACCAGCCATAGGCTGAGAGCAATTTCTATAAAATGTAGCATGGCCCTTCCTCCCTTTGTTTAGTAATCAGGAGGGTACACCTTGCGCACCATCTTATCTTTCTGTCCATTACACTTGTCTTTCTTTTCCTCAACAACAAGAACCATAGATATGAATCTTCTCTGTATTTTACACTCTGTTTGTCTTAATGCTTAGTCAATGGATGACCTTTCAGACAGGCTTGGCTGTGAGTAATATTCTATTCTAAACTTTGATTTGGGTGGGTGGATAGCTTCACTGATTTTAGGGGAGTGAATGGCCAAACCAACAGGCACTAGCAGAATCTAGTATTTTCTGTGCATTTGTAGCTGGGCCTAAGCTGGCTGGAGGCACTTTTGAAGATAAATCCATCAGATTTCACTTCAAACACTATACAGTGCCAGGTGCTTGGCATGAGCTGTCTGCTTGATCATCTCATTAACCTACAATGGGTGAAACACACCTCAGAGACACACAGTAAGTGAGGAATATAGTGTTTGTGTCTAGGCTTCAAGACGCCACTACCTTCGGTTATATAATTTAGTGTGAGATCCACAAATTAGCAGGTAATTAGCACAGTCCCTTTAACCCTGCCACCCCATTCTCACATGTTTAGCACTCAAAACCAAACAATGGGTCCCTCTTCATTCCAGCAGCCTTGTTAATGTCTTTGCCTTGAACTAAACTGCAGCTCCCTGCAGCTTCTACTCAGATTTCTAAAGGCCTACTGCCACATAGGACAATTCAGATCCCTCCACAAAATTAGTCTTTGAAGACGGTGTCTGACTACCTCCTCTTCACCACGTAGTTCCTTCTCCATGCTTACAGGATACAAAGGACACAGATCTTCGTCTTACACCAAGGGCCCTTTGCTGTGAAGTCTGCACCATCTAGCCAGAAGACTCTGAGGCAGAGAGGAAATGGAATGCCTTCCTGGCATTGCTTCTTAAACAGAAACATGCTGGTAAAGATGTATGGCCCTTGACTATTCCTTATGATTATTTATGTGTGCTAGTAACTACAGACCACAGGCCTATAGGAGGTTGCTGTTTCACAGGATTCTGTAGAAGAGCTCTACAATACCAAGGATTCAGCCCTAAAAGCACATTTATCCAATTCTCTCAAAGAAGAGTCAGGGAATAATTCCAACAGAATCACTGAAATTTGAACTTAAAATATAGAGCTTTGAGATCTGACTGTAGGTTAGATTACCCGGGTAAGGCCTAGAATCCATATGTGTATGTGTGTGTGTGTGTGTGTGTGTGTGTGTGTGTGTGTGTGTGTGCGTGCGTGTATGTCTGCATGTGTGTGTGTCCCCAAGAGCATCTGATTGGCTGACCCTGAACTTGTATCCTTGTATCGACATTCCCTTTATCCACTTGCTGAGTACTGAGATGACAGGCATGAGACACCACCTCTATCTTAGAATCTTAGAATACTTGCTTCTCTGTGACCCTCCCTCTTCCCTTGTTCTGGTATACACTTGAACTCTTAACAAAACCACCTATTCCCAGGAGGCTTGGCAGAGGTCCTTCGGTAAGATCCACATTTGCACACAGCAGCTGGGGGCCTGTCCACATAAGTGAGAAACATTTTGTAAGAGGATGAAATTACATATGCAATATATGAAAATCAAAAGGATGTTAAGCCATAGGAGCTTTTCATCAGTCGCGTATAAAACCATGATTAAAAGAAAAAGATGGAAACCCAGGGTTAGCAAGGCTGGCTTGGGCAATGTCCCAGGAGCCTACACCAGACTCCTTTGAAAGTGCTAGGAATCCCTCCTGTGTAGCACCACCTAGTGGATACTTATAAAGGAGGGTGCTCAGTCCTTTAGTCTTTCAGCCCATAGATCTTGTTTAATTTGGAAGATCCTATGGGTCAGAGGAAAAGTAGGACCTTAGCACTCGCCTTAGTCTATTTTGGAGCTGTGTTCGCAAGAGCAAAGTAATAGAAATTCCATTTCTACTAATTTAAAGAAATTGAGAGAGATCCCGTTGTTCTCACTAAGTCCTGTGCAGAGCCTCTCTCCTATTGCCCCTTCCTCTCATACCTCTCCACTCAGTGAAGTAGAGTGTAGCACAATTAATAAAAACCCAGAGACAGAAATTGGGGTTCAACCTGAAGGTCAGAAAAGCAAAATAGCCAGCCACTGGCTCTTACCTGTCTCCAGGAATCTCAGAATGAGACCGTGTCTAAGACCTGTTTCCTCCCATCTTATATTCTTCTCTAGGGCTGGGATTAAAGGTGTGTACCACTATAGCTCGGTTTCTATGGCAAAGTAGTGTGGCTACTGGGATTAAAGGTCACCACACCACACTAGCTCACCAGTGGGGCTGTTTTACTCCCTGATCTTCAGGCAAGATTTATTTATTAAAATACAAATGATATATCACAACAGTGGAGAGCTGGACAGCATGGGAAGGGATGACAAGATGGGGCTTAGAGGAAATCTTGACAGGATCCTTGGGCGTTCTGCCCTGAGCACCGGTGTAGGTCCCAACAGGGCATTTTCGGCTTCTCTCCACTTGGATCTTACCACCCAGGCGAGGTCCTCTCTGTTGCTCTCATTTCTTCCTCTCCGCCTCCAGGGTTTTGCTTCTGTCTGAAGTAGACAGAAGCCACCAGAGAGGCCACTAAGAGAACAAAGGTTCATGAACAGTTTATGCATTTCATCCTGACAGCAAGAACATATTTTATCCTTAACTACTCAGAAGAAACTCGGCAGGCTTCTTTTGTGGTGAACTGTTCCATCCTCTTCCCAATAAGCAAAAAGGTCAGAGAGAGTAGCAGCCAGTGAGGGGAGGTCAGTGACAGACTCCCTCCTGGAAGAGCGCAGACTGAACTCTGAGACAAACCAAAATATTTACATGTTATCTTCCTGTCAACATCACTGGCCCTTAGGTGAGAGACATTATTGTGAAAAGACAGTAAAAAGGGTTGAACGATGAGGGACTAGATTAAGAGAGGATGAGAGAAAATGTTGGGTTAGATTTGTCCAGCTTGTATTCTTAAAGTGTCATGGCATAAGTGTTAGACTAAGGGCAGATGTCCACAAGGCAAGTCAGTTTCAGTGATACCCCTACCCCCAACCACCCCACCACTGAGAAGAGATTCTCTTGTTTACTCTTCTACAGCATTGACCAAAGGCACAAATTACTTCTCAGAGTACTGGAGGTTCTTTGTTCTCACAACTCTGGGTGTTCCTACAGCCAGAATCCAGATTTATAAGATGAGAAATTACTATGGAAAGTTCTTTATCTTAAAAAAAGAATTGTAGCGCATCACTATAGGACTGTTGATGTGCCCGTTGAGAATGATAACCACATTAGCTGGAGAGATGGCTCCATACTTAAGAGCCCTTGCTGCACAATCATGAGGACTGGACTTCAGATTCTAGCATGCATGTAACAAGTAGGATGTCTCACACATATCTGTAATGTCCTCTGCAGGGGATCCAGTGCCCTCTTCTGGTCTGCATCTATATACACATGCATGGATGAACACACACATACATACATGCACAAACACACACACCCATGCACAAATACATAAATGAAATATTTTTAAAAGTATACGTCTAAGTAGGAGCCATCACCCACAGCTTCTCCAGAACACACTTCTTGCACTGCAGAAGCATTCTGCAAAAATATCCACCAGACTCCAGACCCTGAGCTGCCCATCTGGGAAACAGCTCCGGAACCCCTTCCAACACCAGGCAGGGTAAGCGACAATCACTAAACCTCTGCCAGCTCATTTGCAGCCAGTGTTTTTCACAGATGCTCCCTGGTGAGTGGCAATTTCCGGATATTTTTCAAATGGTTTTTATCCTGCCAGCTGGGCACACTACAGGAACTACAGCTTGGAGAACTCAGCTGGATGGGCCAATCAAAGGCCTGGCCTGGTTTGGATTAGGCTGGGTTGTTTGAGCCTTGATTGGAGGTTGGCAGCCTCTCTCCCTTCCTTTCCTTTTCTCTGTATTTCCACTCTCCCTCTTTCCATGTCCCTAATCCTTTTTGCCCCTGTTATGAGCTCCCATCCTGTCTTCTCAGCCTCTCCCAACAGCTCCCGCAACACTGCCACCATTTTTGCATAGGCATCAGGATGAAAAAATGTAAATCTAAATGCCGTTCTGTTACTCGGCAGCTCCTTGGCCTTGGTCCAATGGTTCAACCTCTCTGGATCTTAAACGGCAGAACCCATCTCCAGTGTCAAGTAAGGCCTTTACAAAGTAGCCCAACTTATTCTCTTAATAAGAATGCATATGATGACAGTCACTTCACCCCCACCATGTTTTCTAAGATATTTTAGAGCATGGAGCACGAGAAAGAAAGCTATGTTAGTTACACAGACCTGTTTCGCTGACAGGTGAGACTGACATGAAGATTGGAAGAAAGACTCCTTTGCAAATGTTGCTGGAAGAGAAGGAGACGTGAAAGGAGCTGAGCTGCTATCAAAATCAGTGGCTGCGTTACTGTTTTACTTGCGGCTGTGACAAAATACTTGACAAAATTGACTTAAGAAAGGAAGGGCTTCACCTCTTCTGCCTACAGAAGGGGGGTGACCTGGCCCTGAGGTATGAGAATGGGAGAATTGGCACTGTTCCCCCAACCCCCAGCAGCAGCACTTGGGAGAGCAGGCCCTGCACCTCTCCTGGGCAGTGCATCAGAGCTGACTCTTTAGGCAGAAATGCAGGTGAGCAGGCCAGGGGCATAAGAGAACAGGTGGACTGGATTGACCCCAGCTCTCTCATCTGCCATGTGGGGGCATGGGTGGGGAAGAAATGCCCTCCCTCTCCTCATCCCTTGCCACCTGTGGCAGGTGAGAGAGCTGGCACTGGGGCCATGAGGGTAGGAGAACTGTCCCTGCCCCTCACCAGCTGCAGCACTCAGGACAGCAGGCACAGCACCTCATCTGGGCAGCACATGAGAGCTGACCCTGTTGGCAGGGGCACAGGTAAGCTGGGCCTGTAGGCATGACAACAGGAGAGTTGCCCCCTCCCTTGCATTCCTTGGAATAGTAAGGATAAGGGAAATATGCCCCCCAGTGCCACCTGTGGCAGGTGGGAGACCAAACTCAGGGGCATGAGAACCGAAGAACTGGCTCTGTCACTCATCAGGCCCTGCACCTCACCTGGGCAAAACAGTAGAGCTGGCCCTGGGGGTGTGAGTGCAGGTGAGCTTGACCTGAGGGTGTGCAAACAGGAGCACTAGCCCTGCTCCTTGTTGTCTGCCACAGTAGGTGAGCTAGCCAGGGTAGTGCTGGAGAGATTGCCTAGGTGGTAACAATGAAGGACAGCTGGCAGGCTGACCAATCAGGCTACCACCCAGGCCCAGAACCAGGACTACGAGGTAGCCCACCCCAGCACCCACCTCATCTATGAACTGCTAGGGCTTATGAAGGGATCTCCATGACACAAGGCAACAATAGGATATCCAAGTGGAGTCCCAGTGAGGGCCCAGTATCAAGGGTGTAGCAGAATCCAGAGGCCTCGAACCAGACCAATAACTCATTGTAAATGGCTCTTTCACAAGAGTCTCCTGAGACCATTGGAAAATGCAGAAATTTACATTACAGTTCCTAACAGTAGCAAAATTGCAGTTATGAAGTAGCAATGAAAGTAATTTTATGATCGGGGGGCACCACAATGTGAGGAACTGTATTAAAGGATCATGTTAGAAAAGTTGAGAACCATTGACTTAAAGATTTTTAATCATTCCATTTCCATCCCATCATATGGGCTTCTTGCAAAGTGAGTATTTGACAATTGCTTAAAATATAAATTTTGCTTAAATTTTAAAAAGAGAAAGCTTACGTTTCTATTATATTGGGCTATTAATGATATCTAGAGTACATTTTAGAGTCATACTATCATACAATACTGTGTTTGAATTTTATCATGCAATATTGTCATTGAATTTTATCACACACACATACACACACACACACACACACACACACACACACACACTTACAGTTTCAGAGATTAAGTTCATTACCATCATGGCAGGACATGGAAGCTTGTAAGCAGACATGGTGCTGGAGAATTAGCTAAGAGTCCTACATCTAGATGCAAAGGCAAGAGGAAGTGATCTGTTTCACTGGATGTAGCTTGAGCATAAGAGACCTCAAAGCCCACCCCCACAGTGACACACTTCCACCAACAAAGCCACACTTACCACACCTTCCATTTGTGCCAATCCCACTGGAGGTCGTTTTCTTTCAAACAAACACAGTATTGTATGATAGTATCAGACACCAAAGGCTGTAAAAAGATGTAAGAGACTGGCACTATCATGAAATTGACATTGATATGTATGACATGTGTTCACATGGTATGTATTGTTGAGAATCCATTTTACAACATATAGATTAAAAACAAACCAGTGTGTTGGCCTTAACTTTTAGATGGATTTCTTTACAATCTAAAGGGACTAGATTGAAAATGAAGTGATCAACCAAGTAAAAAAGGTATGTATTCTGCATTTGAATGAGTGTTACTTATGAATAATTAATATTTTGCTGAGTTAAAACACAAATGATACTTTTAATTATAAAAGGGGGCTTGAGAAACTGTTTGACCTGCTTATGGTCCAGAAGACAGGGACCCCATTATTAATACTGCTGGAGAGTTTCAGAGCAGAGGTAAAAAAAAGTACAGCACCGTAAATATTAATGGTGAAATGGGGTTTGTGACCACTGTGTGACTCCCACCTCACAGGATTTTCCCTCCAGGGTCCAAGAATCCAGAGAAATAAATAAGGATCCAAAACATGCTTTGTATGACTTTTGGGATGTTCAAAAGTCACAGTTTGATAATAAAAGAAATAAAGTTCTATAAAATTTAACCTCATTTCTATTACTATAAATGACAAATAATGCACCAGAACTTGATAATGATAAGCCATGAGGGTGTTACGCTTGCACTTATCAGACATACGCTTTGATTCAACTAAAAGCACCAGAGTTTAAAGCATCAACGCATTATATATTTTTGAGTAATAATTTGTAATTTTTGCAAAAACTCACATACAACAACCTAAAATTGACATCTAAAAAAATTCTTTCCACTGACATAATATTTAATGGTAAGAAACAAGAAGTTTTCCTGGAAAGTTTAGGAGGCAAGGTGTTTGCTCTTCCTATAGCTTTTCAATAAATTTTCTCACTAATATAACAAAAAGCAAAAAAAGAAACAAAATATATACAGATTGAAGAAATAAGACTTTCTTCACAGATTACATGATTATCTCTGAATAATAGCTGAACCATTAAAATATATAAAACTAGTAAGTGGATATAATAAGGTTGCAAAATATAAAGCTAATACACAAAAAAAATAATCCTATTCCTATACGCTAGCAACAAATAGGTAGAACTTGAATGGGAAAATACCCCTATGCACATTAGCATATGCCTACATACTAAATTAAGTATACAACTAATAATATATGTATGAGGTCTATATGGAGAACATTATCAAACTCTGATGAGGGCCTGGAGAGGTGGTACTTGCTATACTTGCAGAGGACCCAAGTTTGATTTCCAGCACCCATACCAAACAGCTCACAACTACTTGCATCTCCAATTCCAGAAGATCTGACACCTTCCTTCGGCCTCTGCAGGCACAGAGACACACATAGTGCACAGACATACATATAGGCATATACACATACATATAAAATAAAAATGAATAGTGGCTAGGAAAATGGCTCATCACTTAAAAGCACCTGCTACTCTTCTAGAAAACCCAAGATTGGTTCTTATGCATAAACACTTCAAACTCCAGCTCAGGGCATTCGACATCCTCTCCACAGGCACCCTCAAGGTCCTGGCATACACACTGAGAGAGAAGACACATACATGCAAATAAATAAAAAAGTAAATCTTGAAAGAAAAAGAAACTGATCAAAAATGACTAAAAAAGAACTAAACAAGTGTGTGTGGGGTCTAATGTAGGAAAATACACAATGTCAAGATGTTGGATCTCCCCAAATGGAGCTCCTCAAGCAATGTAACCAAAATCCTGGGCATCAATAAGCTGATTCTAAAGTTTATGTGCAGAGTCAAAAACATCCCCAAAGTAGCACAATACTGAAATAGGAGAACAAAGATCAAAGACTGTCATTGCCCTATTTTATTATTTAGTATAAAACTATTGTAGTCAAGACAGTGTGATATAAGCAAAGCAATAAATAGAACAAAATACTCAGAGATAAACCCACACAAAGACAGAAAACTGCCCTTTGACAAAGGAAAAATATAGTAAACAATGTGATGAAATCCTTTTCAACAAATGATTGTGGAATAATTGGACACAATCATGAAAGAGGCATGTAGACATGTAACTAAATGCATACATACATAATACTGAATATGAATACAAATTTCAAAACTGTAGAACTCTTATAACCCAGGGAAAACCTATGCTGTCTTAAATATCGTGATGACATTTTAGACTATAAGAAGGGAGGATCATAAAGAAATAGTTGGAGCAGTGCAGGCACTCTACAAAGACATTCTAAAGAGAATGAGCACAAATGTCAGTCTAGAAGAAAAAAAAATACAAAAGACACACAGATGAAGGACCAGCATCTCAAATGTACAAAGAACTCTCAAAAACTCAACAAGAAATCAGGTAAAAGTTGGCAAAGGTATGAATAAATAGCTATTATAAATGTTCTGTATCATATAACATTAAGGAATTGCCAATTGAAACAACTGGATTCACATTTCTCAAATATACCCACTAGAATGCAAATGCTGGCAAGAACATGACAACAGGATCTTTGTGTCTTCACTAGCATGAATGCAAAATGGCACAGTCACGAGGGAAGATAGTTTTCTCATGAAGCTAAATATATTCTTATCAGGCTACTCAGCAATCCCAGAATGCACCAAAAGAGTTAAAAAGTTATTTCTCCACAAAATTTGCATAAAATGCTTGTGCTAGCTCTCCGTTTAATTTCCAAACAATTGTAAGGCTCCAAGATGTCCTTCAGTAGATGACTAAATAATAATCTAGACTGTTGATTGTGCCTGGTAACATAGGCCTGGAGTCTCATCCACTCAGGAGGCTAAGGTGGAGGAGCCCCAAGGGCTACCTAGTGCAACTTAATAAGGTTCTGTCTCAAAATAAAAGTCAGAAAGAGGGTTAGGGGTACAGCTGGGAATAGCACTTAGTAATATAGCACTTGCCTACCACATAAGAGATTCAATCCCCCCAAAAAAAAACCACACATATACACAGAGAGAGAGACAGAGACAGAGACAGAGAGAGACACACACACATACACAAAGAGGCAAAAACAGAGAGGAGGGGAAGAAAAGGGGAGAGAAACATAAATGCATATTTTAAAGTGATAGAGGCTGATATGACAAGGTTACACAATAAATGTGTGCTTCCAACTACATGACATTTTGGAAAAGGCAAAACTGTGGAGACAGTAAATGATTGGCAGTTTCAGGTGTTACGAAGGGGAGAGGCATGAACAGGTCAAGTACAGACGGGTTTAAGGCCCTGAAACTATACTACATGACCTTATAATACTTACATATCAATATACATTCAATATATTGCACAGATAGTACATCAATACTATCTGTGAATACTAAAGTATACTCTGGACTAAGGAAACTGATGGTTGTGAATGGTGCAACCTCAGAAAAGGATATTGCTAGTGTTGGAAGGTGTGTATCGGGGGGAATCTCTCTACCTCTCACTCCTTTTCTCTCTAAATCTAAAACTGAACTGAAATCCCATTTTTAAAAAAATAAAACAAAACCTAGGGCCTGGGGAGATGGATCAATGGTTAAGAGTACTGACTGCTCTTCCAGAGGTCTCAGGTTCAATCCCCAGCATCCATATGGCAGCTCAAAAAGGTCTGTAACTCCAGTTCCAAGGGATCTGACACCTTCACACAGACACACATGCAGGCAAAACACCAATGCACATAAATAAAAATTAAAATAAATATTTTTTAAACAAAACCCTAGAATGACATTTTAACATTCTTTATTCTTTTTCTTTTTAATCTTTGGCGATTCATTTTCACACACACACATGCACGCACAGGCACACACGCGTGCGCATACACACACACACACGCAATGCACTGTGGGTATATCCCAATAGCCTATCTTATCCTTCTCCCATTCCTGCTGTTTACAACTATTTAATGTCAAAGATTTTTCAGATGTGTTCATGTAGAAAAGGTTCTTGTGGTCTCACAAAAAATTTCCACTTCCTTCCAGGAGGTGGCATGTGTGTACTATGCTCAAAAAGTCCTCCGCTGATTTGCGAAGGTGGAAAAAAGGAAGGAAAGAAAGAAAAACTTTACCAAACAGTAAAACAACTCGTAAACCTGTCAGGAGTAATTCCAGCAGCTGTGGTAAGATGGAAGGTGGCTGCAGACACCTAGGCCTTCCCGTGGCAGGGTGAGCTTTTGCAAGATCACAGCCTTTACCTGTGAACACTGGGACCCATAACTCAATTTACAAGTACCTTAACATTGAAAGGCGATTTGCAGAGCTGACACTCTGGAATTTGTTAGAGTCACTGGGAGCTGCACAGCCTAAGAAAGGCCACAAGTTGTGGCTGGAATGGTGGACAGGAACAGAGTTGTCAGACTGCAGAACCTGTGACCAACTTAGCTTTGACTTTGCAGTGAGAGCAACTTGAACTTGCGAGAGAAATCCTCTAATGAAAAGACAATTACACAGGACTTCTGCAAGGTAATTCCTTCTGAGCATGTTAAACCCACAGATTTCTGAGCTTTAGAGACCCAAGGACAAGAACATCATTGGGGCTTGGGAATCCACATTTAAGAACATCTTAAAATAAACAACTTTGCAGGTGTCTAAATACAATGAAGGGCTAATGAAAGCAACACCATGGACAAACCTCAAAAATAGGATTCCGAGCAGACACAAGAGGACAGATGGTGCTTCCTAGTTTTTCAGGGTACCATCAGGATCAAGTTGCCTAGGTTCTGGACTTCCTGTGAAAAACAATTAAAATTCAGAAAGGTTAAGACTTTCCCAAAGTTACAGTTAATTACCAGCAGATAGCAAACGCCAATTCCTAATGGCCCCTGTTTTTTACTCAGATTCATAGTGTCCCGGGGGGTAAGGACACAAAATAGTCTGTCTTCCCTTGCTCCTTGAGGCTTCAGTGCCCTCTTGGTTGTTTGTGTGAAAGAATCAGACTAAAGCAAAATCTCAAAGAAACATTTGGTGATCAGAGCATTTTGCTTGCCTGTGTGTTCGCTCATTTAGTAATCACGGAGTGCTTTCCAGTCAGAATTCTAGGTCCAAAAAAATGAGTTCTGAGGAAGGCAGGGAAGGTCCCTGTCATTACAGTCCAGTCAACAATGGCAAAACAAGCAGATGCCCTCAGAGCAAGACAGTGTAAGTCTGTGCACCGGGCTTGAAGAGAACCAAGGTGATTGACAGTGTAACTGATAAAGCAAATGTTTTTGGTAGCTTGCTTCCCCAGGGTCAGCTGCTTGGAGGCAACCATGCTGAAGCTAGAGATGGAAGGACTGAGCACTGTCTCGGACACTTCCAGGACAGCCATGTGGAAGAGGGCGTGTACTTTGAGCGCCAGCCCTGAAGGTGAATCATCAACTACAGGAAGAGGGAGACTGAGCTGAGCTAAACTTAGGGAAGAACTTCCCAGCCTAGCAGAGGGAACTAACGCTC
Source organism: Dicrostonyx torquatus (assembly GCA_028555095.1). NCBI lineage: Eukaryota > Metazoa > Chordata > Mammalia > Rodentia > Cricetidae > Dicrostonyx > Dicrostonyx torquatus. Next base: position 20,654,809 of record JAQHUG010000005.1, on the reverse strand, counting down.
AATCGTGGGTACACTGTGTCCTCACCCCCCTGTTTGGAGCATTTTAAGTCCTACAGACACAATGTGGGGCAAAAGGAGCAATGCTCATAGAAAAGAGAGATTTTTTTTTCTGCTTCTGGTTTAGATGCATGATCAGTCGGAATAGTCACTTATTAGAAGGTCAGGAGGAGGAACTTTTTCTTGAATGCTAGGGCAACCCTGACAGCTTTTCAGTCGCTACCTCTGCTGAGTAATTTATGCTCAGCAAAGGGGCACAGCTGTGTACGCGGTGGCTGGCTGTGCCGACTGTGTGTGTAGACTACAGAACCCCAGGCTCTTCCAGTCTTGCTCCAGCTTAGTATAAAGCGCATGGAGGTGACCAATTTATGTCTCCTGAAATAAAATAGCTTCCTGGCTCAGAGAGAAGTGAGTGAGTTAGAGACCCTTAATCTTGTGATCTCTAGACACTGCCAGGAGCCCTAATTAAATCACAGAAAACATTGGAAAAGCAAATAAGACATACTCCAGATTCCAGCCAGGTAATGGAAAATTACCGAAACTCTTGAATAACAATAGGGGTGTTTCCAGCTTGACTAAGTGTGAAGCATAAATTCTCAGGCAGGCCTTTCATTGACTCTTTTCCCTGAGGAATGCCACAAAATGGCACTGGAACACCTCTTTCGGTAAGAATTCAGGCTGTAGCCCAAACCTGGTCTTCAGAGCCGGCCCTGATTGGAGCCGGAAAGGCAGGGAACCTTCCCATTATTTAGAAATGCTGCCCAGGACAATTTCCTTCCTCAAGAGAAACATTTCTTGATTCACTTCGGGAAAATAAGATCTTATGTGAAGCAGCAAGAGCCTCAAAGAGACACCTTTGAACCCCGTGGATCTGCAGAGGTGCTAGAAAGGGGGCGGGGGCGCAGGGAAGAGACAAGCAAGTCTTGGGTTATTTGGGCACTGACCTTCCTGAAGGTTCCTACAAAGAGTGGTCTTCCTCTCCTGTGACTCTCCAAAGTTTTGTAAATTTATCCAGTGATTCCACTTGGCTTCCCATGGACGACAATGCTCAGGCTACAGAACAAGCAGCAACAGGGTCCATGCACAGGTGTGGGCTCTGATATCCGCCAGCCTGAGGACGCCATGCAACTTCGTAGCTGAAAGCTAACAATTTAGAAAGACAATAGATGAGGGTTTTGCTCCAGCCTTCCTTTTTACTTGTAGATTGCTCAATGAGAGGTCGCTAACTCCAAAGCGGGTGAAGGAATGCAGGTGTGTGTGTGCTGGGGGAGGTGCCCCGGAAAAGGAATATGAATAGAAAAATTCCTCAAGAGTTGGGAGAGCATTCAGAGCATGAATGGCTTGGGAGAGGCACAATAAATGCAAAGTCACGCTGTAAAGGACAAGGGAAGTCCGAAGCGGCCTTTGAACGGTGATGGTGTGAAAGCCTGTTTCTTCCTCGCGCCTCCGGGAACACATTCAGGGAAAAACACCAGTTTCTATGTTGGGGCAACGGTCCCCGACACACAGGACACATAATTCCCACAGGCTAGACACCCCATCACCTCCTGCCACACCACATCCTCTGGCTTTCATCTGATCACGTTATTATCCAGTGAGACACAGAATACTTGAGGACATCTAGACAGTACTTAACGGACAGAGAGCTGTCTAGGCTGAAACCCCCAAAGAGTGCAGTTGTTAGTACTGGCCTGGGTTTGAAAGAACATGGGGTGCCTGCTGGGAGCCCAAGGGGTCTACTGGAAGTTCAAGGTGCCTGTAGGGAGCATGAGGTGTCTGTTGGGAATACCAGTGTCTCCTGGGGGCATGGGGTGTCTGCTGGGAGCATGGAATGTCTTCTGGGAGCACAGGGTGACTGCTGGAGCATGGGGTGTCTTCTGGGAACACAGAGTGCCTGCTGGGAGTACAGAGTGTCTACTGGGAGCACGGAGTGTCTGCTAGAAACACAAGGTGTCTGCTGGGAGCACGAGGTATCTGTTGGGAACACCAGTGTCTCCTGGAAGCATGGGGTGTCTGTTGGGAGCAAGGAATGTCTTCTGGGAGTACCTGATGGGAACACGAAGTGTCTTCTGAGAGCACAGGGTGCCTGTTGGGAGCATAGGGTACCTGTTGAAAGCCTTCTGGGAGCACAGGATGTCTGTTGAGAGGATGAAGTGTCTGCTCAGAGCTGTCCACTCTGTAAAATCTGTTCTGTATCTAACCTGTTGGGCTGAAGAGATGTTCAGAGGTTTCCATGTGAATCCTAAGATCTTAATTTTTTTTTTAAAACAGGTGAACATTACTGAGAGTGCACTCTGGACACGAGTCCATTGTCTCAGTTGATCACTAGGAGGACAAACACTCGGAACAACTTGTACTATTTTCTTTAGCTCCTATTGCAGGGAAGCAGCTGTCACAGGGCTGTGACTTCTGTGACTTCATCAAAGAGAAGGATAAATAGAGATTCGGTAGTTATTTTTTATCAAACATGGCAGATACAGTGGTCACTTGACCAGTGCATTATCCGTCTTTAACCATCCAATGGAACACACTGGATTGGTGTGACCTCTGAACTCTGCAGCTGTGTGAATGCACCTCACCTGGCTCTCTGAGCCAGCAAATCCTTCACCTCAAACAGTTCACATGGCCAGAGAATGAAGAAAAATCTAGTTTATGGCAGGAAAAAAAAAAGAAGAAAAAGCAGATCCGAGTTCAAGACTATCTAGAGGCAATGAACTTTTCCAGGCTGGGTAAAGAAAAACAACAACAACAACAACAGAAAGTTCTTTGGCTTAAGTTAGAAGATACTCCTGTGTTGTTCTTATCTAAGTTGTGCTATTTGCCAATAAAAACTCCAGGAGTCAGGTATTGGGGTAAAAACCTGCTAGATCAGAGAAGTGAAGAAGCAACCACTGACCTTCCTTCTTGGCCAGAGATCCAGCAAGAGAGCGTCTCTCCTAACAAACAACAAAAAAAGACCTGCAAATCTCTAAGTCCCTCCCTACACCTTCTTGTGCAACACTCTATCCATATTTCTGGGTCCTTCATATTCTTGATGGCTAATTCTTGTCAATTAGTCACTGGTCCCACCCCTGATCCAAGTTAATTTTATTAATTTAGCCTCGGATTTTCACAGAGCAAGCACAACACTCCTGCGTACAATTGCAGGGAGCTGGTTGCTGCAGCACTTGGGGGCAGGTGGCACTGTTGTACCTTGTCCCCCAGGAGCACACATCTCAGTCCAAGGGACCTGGAGGAAGGGAAAGGGGTAAGATGTAGGAGTCCCACCACTAATTCACCACCTGAGCAAATACACCTGTTCAGATGTATGAGGTAGGGTCACTAGGGTGGCAATTTGAATGTCCCTAAAGAACAGCCTCTTTACCTCAGCCCAATCACAAACAGTGACAACACACATGATCACGCCTAAAAGTTTGTCAACTTTGTGACACACCAAGTTTTACACAAAATCCAAATTTCAAGGTTTTCCAGAAAAAACAGAAAACCTAATTATAGCTGCATTCCTGCACAGAAAATTAGATCAAAGCTCAGAAATACTGCTTGGTTTAGGTTAAATTATTTTACTTTACATATATTGGATTCAATTCCATATTAGCCCATAGACATCTTTTAAAATTACTGTTTTATTGAGTTTCTTTACTTGTGTTTGGTAAAACATTCAAAAGATCTAAAAGGATGCAGAATTTTACCCCTCTTCAGCCACCCTGTGCCACTCCCCAAGAGGGGAGTGGTTGTTTCTTGTATGTTCTGCAGGTATTGCATGTGCACACAGGATTTATTTATTTATTTATTTATTTATTTTGAAGTATGAGTTCCAGATCTCCCTGTGCTAGGGTTCATTGTGTATCTTTTAATAAAGTACTCTATCCAGGCCCACAGACTTGAGCCTGTTCCATCTTGACTGAAGGTCAGAGAGTTTGAGCTTATTTTTGCTCTCTCAAAGTTCTTGACAACAGGTGTGGCTACAAAGACAAGATGCTGACCTGGGGTGTGGTTAATTAACATTTTGGGTGTAGAGGTGGATCTGCTCCACCTGGACCAAAGGTCAGAGAATTCAGGTCTATCCCTTATATCATGTTAATGAAGTCAGTTGCCTCCCCCCACCCTTCTTTGCAGTGAAGTTTATCAGCATGTGGAAGATCCAGACAGATCCAGTAATCACTGAATCTCCCTCCTGCTGCTGTTCTAATGGACTGCCACCTGAAGGTGGTGCTCCCCTCTGGGAGAGGATCATCTCCTCTCAGTGAATTCTTCCAGAAAATATTCTCACCGACCCACCCAGAGGCATGTCTCTTAATTGATTCCAGATCAAGTTAACAACCAAAATCAACTATGACAACCCAGGATTGGTATAGCTAGTTCATACGCTTGGTCTATTTGTAATTGCTTTGAAGAAGCACCATCCTGAGTTTCAAAGTAGCTGTACTAATTTAAATTCCCACCGGAAATATTTATACATAAATGTTTTTCTCGATAGTTTGCCTACGTTTGTTGTTTGTTATCTTAATTACAGCCATTATTTAACTGGGTTAAGATGAAATCTGAGTGTTTTAGCCTGCATTTCCTTAATGGCTGAGAATGTTGAACATGTATTTATAGGTTGTATTTATTTATTTTAAGAATTGCCCATTCAATTAGTTTATCCATTTATTGATCAGATTGATTGTGTGTGTTTAAATTTTGGAGTTCTTTGTATACTCTACATATGAATCCTCTGTGATGGATAGCTGACAGAGTTTTCTTTTATGTTTAAGGCTGTTTTTCTCATTCTGGGAATTGTGCAACTGCACAACATAATGTAATTTTGTATTGAATTTTCTTTTTTTCACCCTAGAAAATTTTCAAAGTGACATTAATGTGGTGATAAATAATAGGAAACCTCTTGAACTATACAACTCATTGTTCCATCCATTTCTTTCATGTGATGAGTTTACTTAAGGGACATTTGATAGTTAGAACTTGCCAATAAAGAGATATTTATTGCCTGTTGTAATAGGAGGAGAGGGCTGTGTCTTGCTGTGGCTCCTGGCTGCATGACTAGCTTATACCCGAAATAACCACACAAAAATTATATTAATTTAAATACTGCCTGGCCCATTATCTCTAGCCTTTTCTAACTCTCACATCTTGCTTTAACCCATATCTAGAAATCTGTGTATCACCACATGTCGTGGCTTACCGGCATGAGTCTAACCTACGTCCATCTTGGGTAGGAGCATCATGGCGTTTGCCCAGTGCCTTCTTTCTCACATCCTCTGTTCTGTCTAGTCTGCCCACCTAAGGCTGCCCTATCCTACAAGCCAGGCAGTCTCTTTACTTACCCAATGAAAGCACAGAAAATACAGAAGAACCCTCCTACACCAATTGCCATATACATACTTCTAAGTACCCATTGAGACAGAATCTCTGCTAGATGGTAGAATAAGCTTAACAAGAAAGAACTAAATGTTGCCTCTGAAGCTAGCAAGAAATTGGAGCACAGCATAATGAGTTTGTACACAAATGATCACATGAAGGAAAACAAACTGAGCCTGTTTCTCAAAGACAAAGGTCTATCGGTTAGGTTGAGCTGTTTTCAATAGACCAGTGTGTAAACAGGTTGTATCTCTAGATGTGAAGCTGCCAAGGAAATACATAGCAGAAACAGAATTTTACCTTTATCAATGTAAAAAACTATTGCAATAATCATGAGGTTTTCCCAGTACTCCTTATTCCAACGGAACTGAAGAATTTCTTTCTTTTTTAAAAAGATTTATTTATGTATTTTATGTATATGCAAGTTTTGTCTATATGTGACTCTACACACCAGAAGATGAAAGAGTTTTCTATTGTAAGAGGGGGATTGTGTTCCCAGCACCTGAGTGGAGTGCGGCCATTTGTTCCCAGCGCCTGGCTCCCAGCCATGGCC
>JAQHUG010000005.1:20635469-20648300 GCA_028555095.1 Dicrostonyx torquatus | reverse complement strand
CTTCTAGCACATGAACTTTGGGAAAGCTACATTTGAACTACAGAGACTTTTTAAAATCCAACTTGTGTTTTGCTGTGTGCAACATTACCCTGTATGTAAGAACTTGGGTGGAAAATGGTGTTGGTTCAAGTCTGGTGGGTGTAGGGTAGACTTCAGCAGTCTTCTGATGACAAGATCCTTGAGGGGCTGAGGGAGACTGTGTGCAGTTCGTTCACCATTCTGCTCTGCCTCGAGGGACATCTCAACTCAGGAGCAGCATTTTCATAAACAGGTGCACGGTCTTTAGTCCTGTTTATGAATATGGCATCAGAAGCTTTTCCTAAGGAACCAAGTAGACAGAACAGGTCTCTGGCTTCGATCTTCCTCTGCTACATTGTTTCAATTTTTAGGGAGCTCTTCTACTTACTGTGAAAAAATAAATACCCACAAGGAAATAAGAGAACCCTTGTGAACAAAACTGGAAGCTAGAAAGTTTCCCTGCTGCTGAGAGTTTAAACGAAAACACAACCGTCATGGAAGCTCATTTTAATGTCGGTGTTTGGAATGGAAAGCACATTTTTTCACTGTAGTCTAGTTATGAATGGTGATTGGGTTCCCAGATGAGCCCACAAAGGACCGCTTAACTCACGCTCTTTCTGTAAAATCCATCATGTTGTCGGGGGCCCTGTATAATATCTTCATACCATCTGAAATCTTTCCACTGTGCTCACTTTCTACAGTAACAAGATCATGAGAGAAAACTTTTTAAATGGAGAAAAGTATAAAGAAAAGAAAAGAGACTCCCAAAGTATTCACTTAGTTTCATTTTGAATAAAATTTACTCTAGTGAGCTAAAATTTTTTAATGGACTTATTGAGATATGAATAACATTATATTTTAAATGTGAATTTGATACATTTGACATATATACACAGCTGTCCAAGTGCCGTATCACCACAGTCAAAATTCTCAAAACATCTACATACATCCAAAATCATGGCCTTATTCCGCTTTGCCTGGAGCAGCCGGAGGCAAGGATTATTAGTCTGCCTTTTGCCAGAACAGATTAAATTAAACTTTTATAATTTAATAAGCTTATAGAGTATGTGCTTCTTTTAGTTTCACTTCTTTCATTAAGTACAATCATTTTAATAGCCTTCTGTAGCTATCTTATATCAATAGACTGTTTTTATTGCTTAGCAATATTTTCTCAAATTGATATACAAAAGTGTTCTTATCTATTCAGATACTGTAGGTAATTGTTATAAAATCCAGATAAGATAATCAAAAGTGAAGAGCTCAGAGGCAGCCTTAGGAAAAAAGTTTTCCTGACCTTTTCCTGCCCTCTTGGTTCTCATCCTTCATTGTCCCCCAAGGCAAGCCATAGAGAAGAAATTCTTCTCCCCTACAGCATATTATAAAAGCCAGAATCCCTTTTCCCCAAAGGCAGCTGTAAAACCTAAAAATATTACTTTAACTTCATTCCATCTTTCTATGTAAGAACTGGCCATAAAGAAATGAGGACCTTCATTCCAGAGGTTTTGCTTTCCATACTCCAGAGAAAGAAGTTCTACAGCTGAGGAGTCAAGGAGAAACTAAACACTCTGGCTGTGAGGGTTTCCTCTTCGGTTTATTACCATGGGGGTCACACCTTTTTGTCCAATCATGCTTCTACATGGCTGTCCGTGCATCATTAAACACAAGCATAAAAATTAATAGTCCAGAGTCTAATGTTCTCATGCCTTAGGCATGTAATAAATTTCACGTGCTATTTATGCTATAGAAGAAGTGAAGAGTCTGTCCTGGGTCTGTCTGTAGGTCTTCCTTCTGAAGGCTTCTGCATCATCTAAAACTATGATCAATAAATTCACTATGCATTCCTGTTTGTTACATGAGTCTTTGAAACCTCCCTTTATAATGGTCAGGAAAGGGGCCACCTTTCTTTTTAGTCATATATTGACTCCACAAATGATTCTCCAGGTTTCTCACACCAGTTGTGATGCCGAATACCTAGAGTTGGCACAGGTCTTGAAGGTCAAAGATTCAGCCTTGTAAGACTTCCTTCATTTCTGGTGTGAGTTACAAATGAGCTCCTCAGGTAACTCCCACTTTTAGGGCCACCTAAAATTTTACGGCTTCCCACATGTTTTAAAAGAAAATGGCCCCCAAAGGGAGTGGCACTATTAGCAGGTGTGACTTTGTTAGAGTAAATGTGGCTTTGTTGGAGGAAATGTGTCACAGTGGTGGTGGGCTTTGAGGTCTTGTATATGTTCAAGCCACACCCAGTGTCTCAGACTACTTCCTAGTGCCTATGGGTCAAGATGTAGAATTCTCAGCTCCTTTTTCGGCACCAGGCCTTCCTGCATGCTGCCATGTTCCACGTTGCCATGCTCCTGACCATGATGATGATGGACTAAAACTCTGAACTGTACGTGAGTCACTCCAATGAATTGTTTTCCTTTGTAAGAGTCACTGCAATCATGGTGTCTCTTCACAATAATGGAAACCCTAACTAAGACACAATTCCCTTTACTGATTCTCCAAGTTATTTTGAAAATTCACAGAATTCAGGAAAACACTTTTCCAGTCGCTGCTATTTTATTACAAGGATACAGCTGAGGAACAACTAAGCAGAAGAAACATGCAGGAGAAAACAAGGTGGAACAAGCCACACTGCCTGAATCTCACACTGTAGTCTCCATCTTAGGAGCTCTCTGGTCCATTCTTTTACTAGTTAACTCTATGTTGCTATAATGAAATACCTGAGATAATCACATTATAAAGAGAAAATTCTTACTTTGGCTCACAGTTTGGGAAGATTATAGATCAAGATCAGATGAACCACTGCTTTGCTTCTTTGAACATCTTGCTAGATGGCCATGGCAGAGAGAGTATGACAGAGCAAACTGCTCACCACATGGCCAGGAAAGAAAGGAGCAAGAAACCAGAATTCCTTTCATAGGCATTCTCCCACTAGGTCCTGTTCCTAAAGATTTTATCATCACTCAATAGCACTACCCTAAAGAACAATTCTTTAATATATGGGTCTTTGATGAATGTTCATATCCAAACTAGAGCCCGGCTCGTTAGGAATACTCATGCCTGCATAGTGAGTAGACATAACTGATGAAACCATTGCCTCTTGGCAAATGAATTACAATTTCTAGTTTCTCATTATACATCAGAGACACTGGTAGTGGAGTGAAATTTCTAATCTTTTAATCATGTGCTTATTTTCTGGTGAACAGTTCCATCATGAAGATACTAGAGGCCACAAGCTGAGTCCCTTCACTAGCATGAACTCAGGTAAAGTCCAGAAAAACTGATTATAAATAACAAAAAATAAGGCTATCATCAGAAACTCCAAGGGTTTAGAAACAGTGTAATGATCTGTTCTGTCTCTTTAAGAGACAAGCCATGCCTACTCCCCCACCCCGTCCCCTGAGGCAGGCAGATCTTCCTTTTCTTTCTGAGTCTCTTCCTTTTCCATCTCCCTCTTGAAGAGGCAGCTTCTGCCTCTCCCCACTTCTCCTCTTCCCCCATTTTCTTTCTCTCTCTCTGTCTCTCTCTCTCTGTCTCTCTCTGTCTCCCTCTCTCTCTCTCCACACCAATTCCCAGGCCTGTATCCTGTATGCACCCCTCCTAATAAACTCCTAAGTGGGTTTGTTGCATGTTCCATGTTTCCCTTTCACCCATGCCCAGGTAATTTCATTGGTTCCCCCCAAGATGACACCCATAAATAAGGAGGAAGCAGTCTTTAGAATCCACTGCCCCACTTCCTTTAACCTGTTGTGCCTAACCTCTCACCTTTTAATTATAAAAAAGAGATGGGGGGGGCTGGAGAGGTGGCTCAGTGGTTAAGAGCATTGACTGTTCTTCCAGAGGACCTGAGTTCAATTCCCAGCAATGACATGGTGGCTCACAACAATCTGTAATGAGATCTGGTGCCCTCTTCTGGCCTGCAGGCATGCATGGAGGCAGACTGTTGTATACATGATAAATAAATAAATCATTTAATAAAAAGAGAGAGAGATGGGAATATAATGATCTGTTCTGTCTCTTTGAGAGACAAGCCATGCCCACTCCCTCCCCCATCCACTGAGGCGGGCAGATCTTCCTGCTTGCAGCCTGAGTCTCTTCCTTTTCTGTCTCCCTCTTGAAGAGGCAGTTTCTGTTTCTCCCTTCTCTCTCTTTCTTCTCTCTCTCATTCTCTCTCTCTTCATCTTCTCCCCCTTCCCTTCCATAACCCACTAAATAAATATTCAACCTCACTCTGCATGGCATGCCTATCCATCTGTCTCTCACCTGCCACTTGGGACCAGCCACCTTCAGAGACCTGCGGCATGGTCTTGTGTACCATCCCTGCCTGGAATTGTCTGCTCTGAGGCCTGCTCAGGAACCTCATGGCCCGCTGCCCACTGCATCCACTTGGGATCCGCAGCAATCCATTAAAAATGGTACTACATACCAGGGACAAAGATTAAATATGCACATATTTATTATGCTACTGGGTTATTTTCTGTTTGATGATATTATAAATAAAAGTGCTATAATTTATGTTCAAGTCTATGCAAAGATACATGCTTTTATTTCCCTTTATTAAATACCTAGAAGTATACTGGCTGAATCGTATGGTAGATATGTTTAATTTCTTAAGAAATTATCAAGTCCACATTAAAGTGGTTGCACTATTTTTCATTCCCATCATCAGAGTATATCAGTGTATTGGAGTTCCTGTTGCTCTTAATCTTGTTGTGGATAGTGTTTTAAACTCGAGATATTATTACAGATCTGTAGTGCTATAATGCCTGCATCTATAATGAAAAACTCAAACTCTTTGTTTCTTGTCATTATCTCCTAAGCAGTACAGTGCACCAACAATTTATATAGCATCAGCATTGCAGATAATGTAGAAATGATCTAATATGTAATATGATTTGGGGAAAATACAGATGATATTAATGAAAGAATAAAATGAAAGAGTTTACATTAGAATTGTCTTTTCATTCAAACAAGAATAATAGAAAACTCAACAATCATTGTTGGGATAAATTGTACTTAATATACACAAAATTTAGTTCTTATAGTACATGACACAAAAGTATTTAAAGAAGAAAAAAGACTAAATGATAACTGTTTAAACACAAGAGAAGGCAGTAGAGCTAACTGTCCTTTTGTACCATAGGAGAGTGGTCCTGGATCACCACCCCACACACCCTAATCCACAGATGCTTAATTAAGTCCATTCCATAAAAAGGCATGAAAGTTATATGTGTTTGTACGATTTAATACCTATGGTGAGATGTAAGAGAGTGGAACCTTAGTCTGTGATGTTTAGAAGTGAGAACTTTGTGAAGCGGTGAGGACTAGAGGTGAGCATGAGGGTGAAGCTGCCACATTGAATATTGATGAATGGATAAGATGAGGGAGAAGAACAGGAGACCCTTAGATACATGTATGCTATCTTCATTTTTACCATGCAATGAAAATGGTACCTGAACCACTCCATGGACTCTGACAGCAAGAAGATAATCATCCTTTGTCCTTCAACCAGAGCCTGATCTAAATAAACCTATGTTCTTTGTAAAGTTAGCCTGCTCCATGTACTTCACTATAGCAACCGTACAGGCTCCAGGCAACAAACTGGTATGCTCCTCTCACCACATCGAAAGACACAGGAATCAAACAGGTGTTCCTCTTGACCACACACACAAACACATATGCATACATACAAACACATACATACACACATACACATAAACACATATATACCAACAAACACATACACCTATACATACACACAAAAGTCATTTGTCACTTCAGAGGTGTGTGAGGAATGGAAATGAATGAGGTGAGGAAGGAGGAGGCTAACGCTGAAGAAATTGGCATGCCAACAAAGGATGGAGAACATTACTGAGAAAAACGATGGGAGCTGGAGAGTCCCCAAGCACAGAGGCTAGGGAAATGAAGGGACAAACTCAGAAAGGAATGTTATTTAAAATGTGTGCCCATCTGAGGAGCAGCACAAAAGGCTAAACAAGAGTGGGGAGCTTGGGAGCGGGAGTCGAGAGGGAGCTCCTTCAGAACAAGAGCAACTTCCCATTGAACAAGGACTTCAATAGCAACAACCCATGTGCCAAATCTGTTTGTCCTTCACATGAAATCGCTGGTGTTCCCGAATTACATGACAAAGAACCTGCAGTTCCATGAGGCAGGAAGAAGGCATGGGGAAGCATCAAACAAACAATGCTGGAAGTTGGGACTAGCAGCAGCCCTGGCCAGAGCTGCACAGATACACCCATGAAGTGATGGGGGGCAGGGAAAGGCCCAAGTTGCCAAGCTCTGTGTCTGGGAGATATGTTTACATTTTTAGGCCCAGACGTTGAGGGAGCCTTTTGGCAATGCTTCCTGCGGGCCCAGACCTCATTTTCGGTGTCCCACTGTGCTCAGGCAGATAGTTTAGTCGGATGGTCTGTGGAATGAGGGGTTGTGAACTCTCTGGATTCTCTATAAACCCAGGTTTTCTTAATGGCTGTATTTGTTGAGGAACACTGACTCAATAACTGAGTTTAGGAGCCAGGCAGTGGTGGCACATGCACTTGAGAGGCAGCACTTGGGAGGCAGAGGCAGGGAGATCTCTGTAACTGCAAAGCTAGCCTGGTCTACAAAGTGAGTTCCAGGATGACAGGGCTACACAGAGAAACCCTGTCTTGGGGGAAAACAACAACAACAAAAATTAAAAATTAACCGAGCTCAAGAAGAATAAACTCAATTCTTCAGGAAGTGATACTGTAAAAGTCAGGATAATGACAGTTTATTGGATTAGCCTTAGAGAAATGTGGTATTTGCTCAGTAGAAACGCAATTGTTTTAAAGTTATTTGAAGAAGTTGCTAGCATACACCCTCAAGCATGAGAACTTAGGGGTCATCCTGTAAAGAGAGATGGTGAGATGTTATGCCCTGTGTGCAGCCCTCCTCCCATGCCCTAACTCACCAGGCACTGTTGTAACACAGCTATATTTCCGGCGCCTGGGAAGCTGAGGTCGGAGGATCACGAATCTGAGAATCAGGAGACCCCGTATCTATCACAAGACAAAACAGAAGAAAATGTTGGGTTAGAGTTCAATATTTTTCTCTTGAAAATGGAAGCAAAAATGAAGTAGCGTGGGAAAGGACAATCCACTAATGGTTACAAGGGTCAGAGATGCCTCCAAGGACACCTAAAGTCCCACATCATTGAATGACTCAGTCACTTGATCAGATGGAGCCACCCACTAAACCAATCAATCAACCAGCCAATCAAATCCAACTAGTGAGGAATTACAAAGATCTTGTTTTATGCTGGGTGCACGTGAAGGTGGATAAAATCCATGAGTCGGGATTGACTACCCCTGACACCAGATTGAAACCGAAAAGGAGTTTACAACTCATATTCATGCTTGTAATTAAGACGGAAGTTGAATCAGAAGTAAGGCAATCCTTTGAAGGCTGGAGGCTCGCCTGTAGAGAGGTGTGATCTAGCCAGGCAGGAAGATTGGTAAGAGAACAATGTGAGGGAACGAGCAGTCAGAGACAAGACCCCAGACACCAGTACAAAGAACGCATGCGGCAAGCTGGTCCTGCTGGCAGGCGACTGGGAAATCCCTTGACCTGGTATCATAAGAGAAAGGGGCTTTAGGCAACAATGATCTCCCTAACCCATGGCAGGAGGAACCCTCATCTCAGGAAAGGTGGCTGCATGCAAGAAAAGGTGGGTTTTCTAAGCAGGACTGAGTGAGAGAGCCTTTTGTGATTCATGACTCTGAATGACCCCAGACAGAGAGCCACCACGGATTCCAAATATCCTTTCAGTGCATAGAGGTGTATTTCTTCATCAGAATGATATGTTACCCTAATGCAAAAGTCAGGAGAGATAATTTATAGCAAGAAAATAATTTCTCACGTGGACCCTGGCTTCTCCATAAATATCCCCTGAGTGCTTGCACGCCCAGCTCCTGGGACTCCTGTCCCTGCTAGAGCCTCTGGCCATTGGTATTCAGCTTCTGCCTCAATGAGGAAATTGCCTATTCCAGTCTCACACAGGGAATTAAGGTCAGAACAATACAGTATTTTACGATCCAGTACAAGCTGCGTTTATTCAGGGCTTTTCATGCGTGGCATCTTAAAGCTCCTTATGACCCTGTTTTGTTTTTGTTTTTGTTTTTGTTTTTTATTTAAGGAAATATTTAGAAGGGAAAACCTAAAAACTCAAACCCCCACTGAACTAAATGAGCCATTGAGAGCGAATAGGAATGAACAGTGGCCTGCAGAATGGGAACAGAGGCCCCACTCCAATGGAACAAGAACAACAGAATCAAAGGAAATCACAGCTCAGAGAGGGCAGCACGGGGCCTGAAATGTCCCCTTGGCCCTACCCTCACGGGTTCTCAGGGCTGCTATGGGCATAGTGATCTTTGGATGAGAGTCAGGAAACAGTTGCGACTCCACTTCCTCCATGATTCTGGGATGGCAGGCAAAACCTAAAGGCCACCTTGTGTCCCCAAGGTTCAGCTCCCAGTCTCTCTGATAGTTCTGCCATCTTCTCACTGCACCAAGGCAGGAAGTGTCCCCTTGCGGTCTTTGGATTCCAATCCTGACCCTAGTTCTCTAACATCCTTGCCTCCGCTTGACTGCACCTGTGTTTCTTGGGAGTGCTTTCCACTTTGAAGAGCCCCGCACCCTATTCTTTTAGTCTCTCTCCTCCCCATCCTCAGCATACTGGCTCTTAAATGGGTCGTGCTTCTTGCAGAGAGCCAGAGCGCTGCCAGACCCAATCTGACAAGGTCATTCCTTCCAAGAACAGCAACATATCATGAGTTCATCTCAACGAATACACTACTGTTGGAAGAACTCTGCAGTCCCTAACCAGAGAGGCCTGGGATACAAACCGGATATTGCTGGACTCAGCATTCAGGTTTCCATCATGCACTGGAGGCTAGAGAGGGTTCTTGGTTTTGTTTTTCAAATATGTGGAAAATGCATGTAATTTGCCCTGGGCTATTAACAAAAGGAAGATTGGCATCACCAGTTAGTACCTAGGCAGCTCTGGTGCTTTCAACGGACAAATTGAGGCATAGCTTTGGTTTCCCTTTTCCTGCCATATTCTGAGAACAAAGTGCCTGAATAAGATGAAATAAGTTATAAAAGTATTTTTAAAGGACCCTTTAGAGGTTTTTATTTTATTTATGTGTATTTGTGTGGGAGTATGTGCATGAGAGTGCATATTCCCTCAGCGGCCAGAGGCATCAACTCCTCTGGAGCTTGAGAGGAGGCGAGTATGAGCCCCCTGACGTGGGTATGGGATTTGAACTAGGAATCTCTGCAAGAGCATTATGTGTTCCTAACTGCCAAACCATCCTTCTGGCCCCCAAATTACACTTTTTTTTTGAAGAAAAGATTATAAATTATAGATTTTGTGGAAGTCTGACCCCTTCTGGAGATTTACCCTGGGAATAGGGTAAATAACACTTGAAGGACAGCGTGTGTGCATGTGCCACTTGGCACAGGAATGCTGGCTGCTCCATCGCTGCAGATGTTGACATCAAGCTGACTAGCTCTGACTCTAAAGCTGTAGCGTTGCTCTGGAGCTAACCTGACAGTGTTCCTGCCTCTTCAACTCCATTCTTGAATCTTCTGCTCCTACCCTGAGATTGTTCCATGTTCTTTAATAATTTCGACTAATAATTTCTTAAGACCACGTTCCCATGGGTCCCTGGGAATGGCTGTATGGGCAGTAGCATGGGAGAATCCTGGACATATGAGTTAGGAGGCTTCATCACATCCTGATGACAGACTGCTGTGTGACTTGAGCAAAGCATTTACACCTCTGCTCCTTGGCTCCACTCCCTGTAAAATAAGTGTATTCAGTGAAGGGGTACCTAAGTTCATCACAGTTCCAACATACTTGCTTTTTTGTTTTAATTAAATTTTTTCATAAAATATATTTTGATTTTATTTCCCCTCCCTCAACTCCTCCCATATCTTCCTCACTTCCCTACCCACCCAATTTTATGTTTTATCTCTCTCTTCCAAAACTAACACAAAAAAGTCCACAACACACACACACACACACACACACACACACACTCGCACCATCAAAACAAGCCAAAGAACAATAAGACAAAGAAATGTCCAAACAAAACAAAATAAAACCAAAAGTTCACAACACAAAATATGGAGTTCATTTTGTTTTGGTCAGCTGCTTCTGGGCATACAGACTGCCCTGGAGTAGGGTTGATACAGCCAGTGACACTCCATTGGGGAAAACTGATTTTATCTCTGACAGTGGGTGCCAAACTAAGTGAGTGCTAGCGCACCGTCTGTACAGGTCTGCATATGCTGTCAGTCTCTGTGCGTTCATACATGCAGCAATCCCATTGTGTCTGGAAGACAGTTTCCTTAGTCATCCATCACCTCTGGCTCTAACAATGTTTCTGCTTCCTCTTCCACATAGATCCCTGACCCTTGAGGGGGAGGGCTTTTATGAAGACATCCCATGTAGCCAAGAGTTCTCCAAAGTCTCTCAACTCTCTACACATTGTACAGTTGTGAGTCTCTGAGTTAATTCCCATCTACTAAAAGAAGAAGCTTTTCTGAGTGGGTTGAGCAAGGCTGATCTCTAAGTATAGAATCTATCGTTGGAAGTCATTTTATTGTATGTTCCTTTAGGAGAACAATAGAACTAAGTTTCCCCTAGGCCAATGACCCACCTAGTCTCAGGTTCCTGGTCACTTTAGCAGTGTCAGGTATGGATACTATCTCATAGAGTGGGCCTTAAAGCCAATCAAAATGTGGCTGGTTACTCCCAGAACATTTGTGCCAGTACATCTTGCAGGCAGGTTGCTGCTTCAGGTCAGAGGGTTTGTAACAGATTTCGATGATAACTTTTCTCCTTTGCAGAGTACCTTCCAGAACCAGAAATGCTAGTCTGATGTGGGATTTCCCTCTGTATTCTGTGAATGCCATTGGTTAACAAAGAAACGGTCTTAGGCCTGTGATAGGCTAGAGTAGAGCTAGGTGGGGACAACTAAACTGATTGCTGGAAGAAAGGAGATGGAGTCAGGAGAAGCCATGTAGCCCCACCAGAGACAGATCCTGGAACTTTACCAGGTAAGCCACAGCCTTGTAGAGATACACAGACTAACAGAAATGGGTTAAATTAAGAGGTAAGAGTTAGCCAATAAGAAGGTAGAGCTAATGGGCCAAGCAGTAATTTAATTAATACAGTTTCTTTGTGGTTATTTTGGGTCTGAGCAGCTGGGTGGCCAAGAAACAAACAAACGACCTCTTACAATAGTCAATTGGGGTGAAGCTTCTAGTTAGGCACCAGTTGGTTCTCTGTGTTTGATGACATAATTAATAGCTTTCTTCAGCAGTATGACCTTACCATCAAGTGGTACCCTTAACCTGTAACCCATTCCTGGCACTGAAGGTTTACTTGGTTGGTATAAGATGTCTAGTTGGGAGCCAGGCAGTGGTGGTGCACACCTTTAATCCCAGCACTTAGGAGGCAGAGACAGGTGGATCTTTGTGAGTTTGAGGCCAGCCTGTCTACAAGAACTAGTTCCAGGACAGGCACCAAAGCTACAGAGAAACCTTGTCTCAAAGAAAACTAAAACTAAAATAAAATAAAATAAAGATGTCTAGTTAGGGCTTTGTCTCCATTAGTTCTGGGTGACTTCATTCATGTATGCATTTAAGAAAGCTTCTACAATTGTAGGCTTCCATATTGTTTTGCAAATGGCCTTTAGAGTTAGTGGTCCCTCCTCATACTCACTCCTTTATCTTTCTCTCCTATCCTCCTTCCTATTTAATTCTCCTATTCTAGTTTCTTCTTCATCTCTCCATAACACTAGCCTCTATTTCTCCTTCTTCAGGGAGCCTCTCCACTTCACTGGTCCCTTACATGGTACCTAACCTCTGTGGTCAAAAAAGCCTAAAAACTTACATCTACATATAAGAGAAAACATATAATATTTGTCTTTTGGGGACTTGGATTACCTCACTCAGGATGATCTTTCTTGTTCCATCTATTTACCTAGAAATTCCAATTTTTGTAACTGTTGAGTAATATCCCATTGTGTAAATATAGCATATTTTCATCATCCATTCATCTGTTGATTGACATCTAGTCTGTTTCTAATTTGGTAACCTGTATCTCTGTTGTAGAATATAGAGTGTTTTGGGTATAGTACTAAAAGTGGCACAGTTGGATCTTGAGGCAGAGTATTCCCAGGTTCCTGAGGAAACTTCACACTGATTCCCACAGAGGCTATATCAGTTTGCACTCTTATCATCTGTGAATAAATGTTCCCCTTTCTCTGAATCCTTACCAGGCTATGTTGCTATTTTTTTTTTTAATCTTGGCCATCCTGACTGATATAAGATGAAATCTCTAAGTAATTTTATTTGCATTTCCCTAATAGCTATGATGTAGAACATGTATTCAAATTTTTCTCAGCCAGTGTGCTTCATCTTTGGAGAGTTTCCTGTTTAGCTCTCTACCCCATTTAAACACTGGGTTATCTTCTTGATGTCCAGTTTCTTAAGTACTTTGTATATTATAGATACTAACCCTCTCTCAGGTATAAAATTGGTAAAGACCCATCCTATAGACTGTTATTTTGTCCAATTAACAGTGTCTTTTGGTTTACAGAAGTTTTACAGTTTTATGAAGTCCCATTTACTAATTATTGATTGGTGTGGGAGGTCCTTCTGTCTATGTGTTGCTTTTATTGGTTAATGACTAAACTTGGCCTGTTGATAGGGCAGAACTTAGGTAAGCAGGAAAAACTGAACTGAATCCTGGGAGAA
>JAQHUG010000005.1:20620900-20631459 GCA_028555095.1 Dicrostonyx torquatus | reverse complement strand
GGGAATCCCACATCATTTCACTTTCTAATTTGTGGAATGATTTGGGAAACATTGACATTAATTCTTCTTTGGAGGTTTTATAGAGATCTTTGTTGGACCTGTTTAGTCCTGGTCTTAATTTGTGTTTGAGAGATTTTTAATTATTGTTGCTATTTCACTTGGGGATATGTATCTGTTTTTTGTTTGTTTGTTTGGTTGGTTTTGGTTTTTTTGAGACAGAGTTTCTCTGTAGTTTAGGAGCCTGATCTGGAACAAGCTCTTGTAGAACAGGCTGGCCTTGAATTTACAGAGATCTGCCTGCCCCTGCCTCCTGAGTGCTGGGATTACCTTTAATGTGCCATCACCGCCCAGAGTGGATATGCATCTGTTTAAATTGTTTATGTAATCTTTTTTAACTTTGGTCAGTTGTATAGACCAAGAACTTCATCCATTTATTTTACATTTTCCACTTTGGTAAAAAACAGATTTTTAAAGTCTTCCTGTATGATTCTCTAAATTTGCTTGATGCCTATAATAATGTCTCCCTTCCTTATCTCTAATTTTATTAACTTGGATAAATTCTCTCTCCATCTTTGTTCAGTTTGGCTAAGGGTTTGTCAATGTTGTTGATATTCTCAAAAGAACCAACTTTCCATTTTAATGATTTTTTTCATATTGATTTTGTTGTTTCTATTTCATTGATTTCAGCCTTGAATTGACTTTTGTCTTCTCATCTACTCTTTTTGGATATTATTTCTTCCTTTTTTGCTAGAACTTTCAGGTGTGTCATTAAGTTATTAATGCGATATCACTCCAGTTGCATTTGTTTGTTTGATTGATTTAGCTTTGTTTTGGTTTTTTAATTTAGGCACTTGGTACTATAAATTTGCTGCTTAAAACTGCCTTCATGTGGCCCATAGGGCTGGGTATGTTGTGTTTTCATTTTTATCTAATTGTAACAGATTTTAAATTTCTTCTTAGTTTTTGTCAATGTATGTGTCATTCAGCAGTGAGTTGTTCAATTCCCATGAGTTTGTAAACTTTTTGTTATTTCTGTAGTTGTTACATCCAGTTTTAATCCATAGCAGTCAGATAAGATAAAGGGTGTTATTTCAGTTTTCTTATATTTGTTGAGACTTGTTTTGTGTCCTAATATGTGGTAAATTTTGAAGAACATTTCATAAATTACTAAGGAGAAAGCAAATTCTTTATGTTTGAGTGGAATGTTTTATAGATGTCTGCTGGGTTCATTTGATTCATGATGCTTTTTAACTCTATTTCATAGTTCAATTTTTGTCTGGAGGACCTACTTATTGGTGAGAGGGGTAGTCAATTTACCCACTGTCGCTATATGAGGGCCAATACGTGGTTTTAGTTGCAGTAGTTTTGCTTTCTGAACTTGGGAGCCCTTGTGTTTGGTTTGGACTTCTTATAGCCTCTAGAATTTTCCTTTAATGAGTATGTAGCGTATCCCTTCTGAGTCATTTTGGTTTGAAGCCTATTTTGTTAGGTATTAAAATAGCTACACCTGCTTGCTTCTTGTGTCTATTTGCTTAGACTATCTTTTTCTACTCTTTTACCCTAAGGTAATAGTTGTCTTTGATAGTGAAGGGTGTTTCTTGGATGCAGCAGAAAAAAAGATCCTGCTTTCTGATCCAATATGCTATTCTGTATCTTTTTATTGAGGAATTGAGACCGTTAATATTGAAAGTTATTAATGAACTGTCTTGATTGATTCCTAATATTTTATTGTTCAAGCTCCCTTCTTTTTGATTTGCTGTTTTTGAATTGTTTATTCCTATGTTCTTTTGGGTGCAGTTAACCTTCATGGCTGAAGTTTTCCTTCTAATGTTATCTATAGATCTGGCTTGGTAGAAAGAAATTGTGTAGTCTTTTTCTTTCCCTGTCAATTGGTTGTTTTGCTGCTGGCCATAGTCATTTGGGGCTGGCATCCATGATCTCTCACAGTTTGTAGACTATCTGTCCAGGTCTTTCTGGATGTCAGCGTCTCCTCTGAAACTTCAGGTGTGATTCTAATGGGGCTATCTTTAAATGCAACATGGTCTTTTTCCTTTGCGACTTTTGTTATCTTTTCTTTGTTCTGTATAATTTATGTTTTGATTGTTATGTGTCATAGAGAATTTCTTTTATGATCTTGTCTATTTGATGTTCTATATGTTTCTTGCACCTTGATAAGCATCTCTTTCTTTAGACGGGGAGAATTTTCCTTTGTAATTTTTGTTAAAAAATCTTTTCTGTGCTTTTGACTTTTATCCTGTCTCTATCTCTAATATTGGCAGGCTTGATCTTTTCATAATATCCCAGATGTCCTGGATATTTTGTGACTGGACCTTTTAGATTTAACATTGTTTTTGATTGAGCTGTCTATTTATTCTACTATGTCTTCAAGGCCTGAAATTCTCTCTTCATATTCTCTCTAAGATCCATAGACATATTTGTAATTGCTATTTTGAAGTCCTTGTCTTGTGTTTCTATTAACTTGCTTTTCATGGGGCCTATTGCAATAAGGGTTGCAGGCTTCTGAAGGAGGCATATTGTCTTGTCTACTCATGCTGGGGGACAGTGAGAGGAAGAGGAGAGAGAGAGAAGAAAGAGAGTTGTGAAGTGGTGTTTGAAATGTTTCTTGGTGTAAATATATGGTCTTGTCTTCTTTGGCTGGGTGCTCTGTTATTTGGTTGGTGTTGTCCACTTTGGATCTAGGCAGTTGCAGTGGCTGTGGAGTCCCTGGTAGAAAGTGTTTCTGTGGGTTGGTGGGTGACATAAACATTAGACACAGACTAGAAAAGAAGACTGGGAAGGACTGAACAAAAATCCAGGGGGATCCCAGATCAGCACTAAGGAGTGAAGTCCCCAGGGAATGGAGATGGAGTGGGATAAAATGGCATAGGCAGGCCACAGGGGACTGAGAGGTAAATCTGGAGAGTATACTAATGTTTTGTAAAAGATTGCCATTCAACTACTCTGGAGCCTAGAACAGCCATGTCCTTTAGCTCCTCAGCCCTTCACATTTAAACATAAGTACTGTTTCCTCCTTTTTACCAGTACTAAGATAAGATGCTGGGCTCTGGAAATAGAGACAAGAAAAGAGAACACACTTAACCAGATCCCGCTACCCAGAGACTAATGCATGGTCTGCTGAGACATGCATTCATAGTAGCTGTACAACTAAGCCACTTGTTCTCAGAGGCTTCAGTCTCAAGGATGACTTACCCTTGAAACCCTCACAGCTAATAGTAGAGGGGCTAATGGTAGGGAAGATGTAGAAAGGATAGAAGTTGGAATAGGTGAAAAGTTGCAGACACTGCATATATCTGCTACAACCGTGTCCCTACCAACCTGACTTCCAACTATCAACACTCACCCTTGGCGAAGGGGTGTTAAGGCCCTCAGAGCCCACTCTGCTCACAAATATGGCAGTCAATATTATTAATGACTCTAGAAACTGTCCTTCACCAAAGTCTACTGTGAACTCAAGGGTAAGCTCCCATGTCCTCTGGCCTCTTATTCTCTGATAGGGTAAAGCTAAAGCACTTGTTCCCCATGGTTCCCAGACGATGGAGGAGACAGACTATGCCCCCACTGATAACAGTGGACATTTGCTGCATAAGCACTTCCTGTTGGTTGTGGTCACTATTCTGTCCACTTCCTCATTTTCTTAGTAGACTTTCCTAGAATCACTTCTCCAATTATTTTTCCTCAAATCTTTATTTCAAAGGTGACTGCATGGGGCGGGTTGCGGGGGGGCAGGGGAGGGCAAAGGAAGATGAATAGTTCTGCTTCTAAAGAGAAAGTTTTGTTCTAGAGTTACATGGGTGTTCAATCAGTAGCTTGTTCATTCATTCATTCATTCATTTATTCAACAAACACACACTGGGCTCCCACAGGAACAGGAACTGAGCTGTGCCTGGAAAGACTAAGTACAGGCATTTACCTGTGAATGCTCCAAGGGTGAGTGGAGCTGACTCTAGGAGAGGCAAACAAAGCATTATGGGACCGCTGTGGTGCCAACCTTTGTTAGGCATGAAAGGTCCAAATGCGGTGGCTGAGAATCCAGAGATAAAAGGACTAGCTCTGAGAAGGCTCTTGTCTGACACCCACTATTTTCCCCAGCTCAGCAGCACAAAAGGCCCTTTATGATGAGAGGCATCAGAGGGGTAGTCCTGGCAAATCCTGCTCAGGGAAATGAGAAGCTGAAATAAAGAACCAGGCTGCATCCTTTGTGTTTTTCCAGGTGTCTGTTCCCATCCGAGGAACTTCCAGGGTCTGACCTGCTGTGGGGATGCATTTGGCCCTTTGAAGCCTGCAGCCCTTCTGGCCATTAATCCTGCCCAGTGTCCTAGGAAAAGATGTTGCTACAAGGTTGGGCCTCAGCATATTTCAGAGAGTAGCATACCTCTGAGGGGCAAAGGGAAGATTGTAGACTGCACTGTAGGGGTCACAAGGAGAACCCACAAATTTTTAAATAAAAATATAAATGACAGAACTGCAGAGTTGAAAAATTGTACCTAAGCAGCTGAATAAGCGGTGTCCTCAGAACCACCCAAGTGCCTCTCACTTTCCAGGAGGCCCCCAAAGGTGGGACAGATTCTCGTTCCATGTTGCATGGCAAGAGGGACCTCTACTTCCTTTTCTGCCACCCCTGGATGCTAACAGAGGACCCATTTGCACTATTTGCATGGGAATTTGCCAATCTAATTCTAGAATTTCTATATTCTGACACAAACCAAAACACTATCCCCAAGCGTTAATTTCAGAAGATACTGATTACCAGGCTAATGATCTGAGTTAAACATTAATGATATATTGCATTCAAATCAAATAATAAAGATGGTCATTTGAATCTATTTGAACTTTCTGCTTGATTGTTTTTTGTCTTTTGAGACAGGGTTTCTCTATGTAACAGTGCTGGCTGTCCTGGAACTCACTTTGTAGGCCAGAGTGGCCTCAAACTCACTGAGATCTGCCTACCTCTGCGTCCCAAAGGCTGAGATTAAAGGCATGTACCACCACCACCTGAACTTTTAATTGAACTTTTAAAAGATGATTTTATTTATTTTTTTTATGGGTATGGGTATTTTGTCTGCATTTATGCACCAACTGCATGCAGTGCATGTGGAGGACAGAAGGGGTCATCAGGTCCTCTGGAACTGGAGTCACCACCATATGGGTTCTGGGAATCAAACCTGGGTCCTCTGGAACAGTGATTTTTAACTATTGAGCCATTTCTCCCACCCTTGATTAAATTTTTCTCTGCTTTTGAGTGTACATTAAATCCAGGTCCAACATATTTCCCCATTTACTTTCATCTATATATCGATACATATGTGGCCTATAGCTAATTTTGAATTTAGATTCTGAATCTGATAGAAAATGTGGTATTTTCCTTCTAAGTTCAGCTTTTTTTCTGTTGTTGTTAACATAATGAACTCAGTTACAATCTTTTTCCTATATATGACATTTTATTTTTCTCTTTTAAATAGAGCAGATAAAGTAGGGATTCATTATGGCATTTTCTACATTAATGCCATTATACTTTGTTCTTATCTATCTCCCTAAAGTCATTCCTCATCCCATAGGGTTCTAGGGGGAGTTGCAGGAAGGGGAATGAGGGTCAGGTATGATCAAGATACATTTGAAAGGAGCCAACTAATTCTGCCTAGAAGGATAGATAATAAAAACTGCAGAATGTGACAAACAGGTTTGACCAGCAGGTTCTTCCTTTCTCTCCCGCTGGGCAGGAGGGTTAGCGATTATCAGGACCGGTTGCAGTCTTCTAGGCAGATGGTTATCAGTACAAGTCGCAGCAAATGATTATCAAACTGTAAACTGAGTCACAATGGGACAGGCAGGATGTCATGTAGCCCACTGGATGTCACGTAGCCCACTGGATGTCACGTACTCAGGGATGGGCTGCCTGCTGAATGTCACGTACTCAGGGATGGGCTGAACTATGCAAATTCTGTTCTGGGTTGAACTCTGGCTTGTATGTCTGGACCAATCCCGATTGTTGTCATACCTGATATTATAATTTATGGAAAACTTGTGATTTTGTCTATAAAAGCTTGCTTGCCTGGATACTCGGGGTGCTTAGCTATCCCTAAGCTTTGCACCCGATTGCAATCGTGAAATAAACCACCTCATGCGTTTGCATCTGATGGCCTGGTTATTGAGTCTGGGGGCTCCTTGGCGTTGAGACCATTTTTCAGGTCTTTCACATTGTACATGTGGATGACATCTTCAGGAATTAAATAAACTTATAATTTCATAATTTTACACAAAAAATAGTTTCAAAGCATCAATTTTGTGGGTTACAGAACTTTTTAAAAAAATCTCTACAAAATGTACCATTTGGCCATATTTGGGGATCATAATGATATAGGGAGCAGATAATGTGATCTCTGTAAATTAATAGTTCTTGTTTCTAATGCAGTATGTATCTCCTTAATCCCAAATGATGAAAGTTTGCACAATTATTTATTTTACTGTACTCAAGCCCAATAAGGTCTGAGGTCTGGTGACACTGTTAATATGTGTGTTCTTTCAAGGCACAGCATTTAGCTATCTTTGTCCCTTGGGTCTCAGGCACTCCCTTCCCTCACCAGTGTCCCACTGCTCCTTCAACCAATCATGGCCACCTTGTGTCAGAGGCAGGCCGAAGAGCAAGCTGAGGCAAAGCTGCCTATGCGGTTTCCTATTTAAACACCAGGCTGCATGGGCCGGGGTTCAGCTTATCACCCTCTCTTTTAGGCAGATAGATGATAAGCTTCTCAAAGAAAACTGGAAGGAAATTTCAGGCACATTAATTTTCAGCCTCTGGACTTGGGACAATGAGGCATGGCTCAATGAATTGGTATCAAATTTTTCTTTAATGACTCTTATCCGACATTCCTATCTTATTCCAGCAGCTGCAGAAGAACCCGCAATCCCAAATGTGCCTTCAGGAGCATGGGAGGATTAAATGACACACGAAAGATTTCCTCGCTGCTCTGTCAGCCTTGAATTTTGGAGCACGCAGAACATGACTCAGAGTCTCAGGAGTGGCAGGAGCAGTGAGCAACGTCGCCGACTTTCTGGATATAATTTTTAATGGAAAATCCACTTCAGGCATAATAACTCTTACTTTCATTTTACCATATTCTACATATTAAAGCTTCACTGCTCCAAACTGAAGCCACTGGCCACATACAGCTGTTGAATCATGAAAACGTGGCTGGTTTGAATCAAGATGTGCAGGATGTGTAAAAGAATGCACCAAATCTTGAAGGCTTCATACGAAAGAAGCAATGAAAATTGTTCATCGATATTTTTACTTATCGTATGTATATTGAGGTAATAATATTTTGCATCTGTGGAGGTGACAGAAAATAAATTATTGAGCTGAATTTCATCTAGTCTTTTGGCTTTTTAACTTAGCTACTTGCAAAGCTTAAAATTTGCATGTATTGTTCAAATGTGGCTTACATTACTACAATATTTCTTGTTAATGTTAAAGAGAATGTTTTTCTCTCAAGAACTGGAAGGGACTACCTACGTGCATGCTAAGAAGCCACAGTTTCATGGACACTGGAAGGCCAGGAGACTCCTGAGTCAAAGATGCAGGAGCATTTGTCACACATGGTTATAGCAGTAGCCAGGACATGGGATGTTCACACCAATTCATGAACCCAGGAACCAGCAGGCTGGATAACCATGAGTGGTATGTGGTACCTAATGGGAGAGGAGCACCAAACTTAGAGAAATCGATGCTTTACTAAGTACAGTAAGCACATTTCCCTACTCCACTATCTCTATTGTCAAACACTGTTAAGTACTAAGCATCCTTGAGAAGATGATCCGGGACACAGAATAGACAATGCACATCTTCCCCTATGTGCAAGGATGTGAGAGACCATGCACAACTGTTCACTGACTCTCTCTATAAACCTTCTGGGTCTATACATTTCGTTTCAACATGTTATTTTTCTAATATATCTAGCTCAGGATATATTGCTTGGAAGTCAGCATTCACCCTTAACTTACTGGTTCTAAAAAAAAATATGGCTTCGTTGTTGAATTATATACCATAACGTCTCTTAAGCTTGCTTCCCTCCTGTTGAAAAGAGCAAATTTTTTTTTTCTGGAAATCAGTACAGTCAAATTTTACTTCCTGTGCCTTTGACACTGTTGAAGACAAGACAGGAATCAGAAAATGCAATTAAATGGAAATTTCTCTGACATGATGTTTATGAAATATTTAGAAGCCCTGTCCCTTTAGAAATATTGGCTTCACTGAATAGTGACTGTAGACCTGCTTAAAGCCCTGACTCCAGGCTTCCAGCTCCCATGACAGCACACAGGTCTAAACAGGCTCTGCCTTGCACCCTGGAATTTTATTCCTTCAAAGCATTTTATAAACATCAAGTAATTGATTTAACAAGAAAGTGGAGTGGTGAGCTTGATCTTTAAGCACTATTACCCAAGTTTTACCAGCATAAATCACTGGCCTGAGGCCTTGGCAGTTGGTTTTAAAAGGGAGAGGTATATTTTGAAAATCAGTCTTCCATCCTATATTAATATCCTTGGACCAAGTTTACTTGTGTGTTTAAATGTGTTTTGTTCTGTCGGCTTAAATAGACCCGATAAGATCTCTCCCTGTAACACTATATTCTTCTGTTCCGGTACTTGTAGACAATTTGCTTTAATTGTTATAAAATCATCACTCCAGCTCCTCACTTATTCTTGAAGGGATTGATTCTACGACTTACACAATCACCAAAATCGATTGACAGGGGAAAATGTCTATCTGTGTTCTATGTGATCCAGTTATTCGCCTTGGAAGAGTTCTCATAGGATCTACACCTGGTAATTATTTGCATTCATTTAGGTAGGAAACAGATGCATAGATGAAAGAAAAAAGAGAAGACAGATTCTCAGTAAAAAACAAGAACAAACCACTATGTTCTACAGTATTCCACCACACATCACTTAATTCTCCTCCTCTACTAATCTCTGTGAGTCTCTCCACAAACAAACCATGCACACACAAGAGTGCTCCTTCAATTACGCAGTTGGAATGGAAACTGTGCATATGTTTGTGCATCTTGCTTTTCTCATTCTCTAATCTTAATACATTATTCCACATCAGTAGTGCCTTGTTTTTTCAACTACTATATATTATATTTAGTCAGTTTTGGAGGGCATGTAGGTTATTTCCACTCCTGTCCACTTAGACAACATTTACTCATGATTGCTTTGTGTCAGACTCCCCAGCAGATCATTATGCTTATGGAACTTCTTGGAATATGAAATGTTCCTCACAGGCTTATGTGTTAATAATTGGTCCTTATATGGCATTGCTATTTGGGGACACCGTAGAAACTTTAGGAGATAGTTTTAGTAGGAAGTCGTAGGCCACTGGGGACATAGTTAATTAAAGATTATAGGTTATGACTGGCCCCTTTCTTGCTTTCTCTGCTCCCTAGCTGCCATGGAGTGAGTTGCCTCTGCCACACGCTCTTCCACCAACCAATGCAGAATCAGTGGAACCATGAGCTATGAACTGAGCCGTCTGAAACCATAAACCAAAATTTAAAATCTTCCTTTCAGTTGTTCTCTCGGGAACTGATTAGAAGCAGCACTAGAATAATGTGTTCGAGCATTTTGATATCCAAAGAAGGGAGAAAGACAGAGTCAATAAGCCGGATATCCAGATCTTTCCAGAAGTGAGAATCTGTGGGATAAAGACTAACCGATCAGCTTTCGACTTCCAGTGGGGTCTAAAGTGGTTCCAGCCAAAGGCTAGAGTGAGCCAATGGCCATCGTGAGATTACTCTTGAAGAGCTGAAGGAGGTGGTATGCTGACACTGAGGGTGTTGACGGACAAGGAAAAGAGGAGACCCAGCCATAAACAGGCATGGAAGTTAGGAGTCTCTTCAGTATTCTGACAGAGGCAGGGAGCTTCCAACCTACCTCAAAGTGATAATGCCCCAGAACATGTCAGAGTAGTTGAGACTTCATTCCTGCTTGATGACCATATCCTTTTTTCATTCTTTTTGAGAACCACAGACAAACCATTCAGAGTCTGCCAGCTGTTACATAATATTAAGATCTGTTTTACTTATTATTAGTCATCAAATCCACATTGAAAATCCACTTTCTGATCAAAGACCCTGGGATATATCCAAACCAAACAAACAAATAAAAAAACCTCAGGAATGAAACAAATTAAAGACCATTGATCTGACTACAGTTCCTAAGGGTAGAAAAAGCCTGTCCTGTGGGACAATGACTGTGGGACAAGGAGTTGCTGGTGTAGGAGGGTTCTTCTGTATTTTGTGTTGCTTTCATTGGTTAATAAAGAAGCTGCCTTGGCCATTTGATAGGGCAGGACTTAGATAGGCGGGGAAAAGAGAACAGTATGCTGGGAAGAAGACTGAGTCAGGGAGAGAGCCTGCCATGAAGCCACCAGGGTCAGACGTGCTGTATCTTCCTGGTAAGCCCATTTCCTCATGGTGACTTACAGATTTCTAAATATGGGTTAGACTAATATGTATAAGAGATTAAAACTAATGGGCCAGGCA